>VWZW01005333.1:109148-130711 GCA_013397115.1 Edolisoma coerulescens | reverse complement strand
GGTGGTGATGGAGCTCTGGGATGTGATGGAGCTCCGAGGATGTGATGGAGTTCCGGGGATGTGATGAAGCTCCGGGGATGTGATGGAGCTCTGAGCATGTGATGGAGCTCCAGGGCGGTGATGGAGCCGTGGGGCGGTGATGGAGCCGCGGGGCGGTGATGGAGCCGCGGGGCGGTGATGGAGCTCCAGGGTGGTGATGGAGCTCCGGGGATGTGATGGAGCTCCGGGGATGTGATGGAGCTCCAAGGATGTGGTGGAGTTCCGGAGATGTGATGGAGCTCCAGGGATGTGATGGGGCTCCGGGGATGTGATGAAGCTCCGGGGATGTGATGGAGCTCCAGGGCGGTGATGGAGCTCCGGGGATGTGATGGAGCTGCGGGCGCGGCCGTGGGGGTCCCCCCAGGCTCCTGCTCGCCCGTGCCGTGTCCGTGACAGCCGTGCTGCGGTACCGCCCGGTGTGCGGGTCTGTCCCGGTGGGCAGCGGCAGCGCTGGGCAGGGGTCAGCGGGCAGTACCCGCGGTCAGCACTCCTCGTCGGCGATGTCCAGGATGCTGCCCAGCAGCGCGGTGAAGGTGGGGCGCTCCTCAGGCTTCTGCCGGGCGAGAGGGGAGTCTGGCTGGAGCCCGTGTCTGCCCCAGCCGTGCCCTGGGGTGCCCCGGCACCCCACCAGGGCGGCCGGAGGTGTCACCAGGGGTGGGGGCCACTCACCTCGTGCCAGCAGCTGTACATGATGGTGTAGACCCGCTCCGAGGCCGCCTGCGGCCGGTACAGGCGCAGGCCTTGGATGACGTGCTCGGTTGTCTCACTGTTATTAAACCTCTCGTAAGGCATCTTTCCCAGGGAGTAAACTTCCCACATCAGGACACCTGTTGGGGGGAACGGCAGGGAGAGCTGATGGCACGGGAGCACCTGTGTCTGCACCTGGTTTGCAGAGGAGTTCCCAACCTCCAAGTCATCAGTGGCGTGCTCTTACCAAAGGACCAGACGTCAGACTTGCTGCTGAACTTGCTGTACAGCAGCACTTCAGGAGGAGACCACCTCACTGGGAACTTGGACCCCATGGAGCTTGTGTACTCATCATCTAGCACGTACCTGCAGCAGGAAAATGGATCGGGGTGCCTCACTTGGATTTCACATTTCGCTCCTCCACACAACTGACCAAGCCCAAAAGGAATGGGCAGCTCAGAATGACCAGAGGTTGCAGCTCTGCGTGGGTTTCAGCAGTAAGTGTGTGTTAGTCAGGATTGCAGAAGGGATTGGCTGACACGGAAGCACAGGAAAAAGGGGACGTGGAGAGCAAGCTGCAGCCAGGAGACCAGAGGTGGGGGAAAGAAGATGCTAAGAGAGGGGGGAAAGGGCCAGGGTAAGTAAGAAAGGGATGGTGGAAAGTGAAGAGGCAGAAAGTTGAGCCAGCCAGATGAAATGGGAAGACAATGGGAAAACAGAGCTGGAGGCTGGTGGCGGCGACAAAGACTAAAATAGAGAATTGATGGAAGGAGGAGATGGGGTACTGAGACAGGAGTGTGACACAGACACATCCACCAGACCTGGAAAGACCAAAATCTGACACTTTGACAATTCCTTGGTCATTCACCAAACAGTTTCGAGCAGCCTGTGAATGGAGAGATGGAGGCAGTTACTCCTACCTGCTCTTGCCTCTCCCATCCCCCTGTTGCAGGTGAACTTCATCTCATCCCCACCCACCTCACACCTCACTTTGTCCTGCAAGTTCACCTGGACTGGGGCAAGCTACAAAATCCTCAGCAAAGAGAGCAACAGAGACCTCCAAGCATCCTGTTTATCTACGAAGGGGCGATTTCCCCGCTGCGATTTTGCCTGAACAAAGCAGCCACAGCCCTACCAGGTCTCTGTGCAGGAACTGCTTGGATTCCAGGTACTCCATAGCTTCACAGACATCCTTGCACATCTCCAGCAGCTCGGCAGGCTGGAACCGCTGCCGTGTTTCCCTCAGGAAGTTCAGGAGGCAGCCGTTGGCCATGTACTCGGTGATGATGAAGATGGGACGCTGCTTAGTGCAGACCCCGTAGAGCTGCACCAGCTTCTCGTGAGACAGGTTCCTGTGTTGGGGACAAAGGCAATTCTGAGCAGCTAGAAAGCCAGGCAGCAAAGGAAGCACCTGTGAATAAGGAGAGTTTGGGAAGGGAGGATGCTTCTGGCCCAGCTGACGGTGGAAAACCTCACCAAGGAATCTGCACAAAATCAGTGGGATCTTGGGTGCATTTTGCAGAGTATGGGACTGCCCTAGGCTGTTCCTCCACACCTGCCAGGAGTGCAGCCATTCTGGCAAGGAGCATCCAGCACTGACCTGCACAGTGCCCACCACTTACATCATGACTTTGGCTTCGTCAATAAACTCGTCCTCTGACATGGAGCCCTCCCTGATCATCTTGATAGCAACGTTGTACTGGCCTCTCCATTTCCCGTACTTCACCACGCCAAACTGCCCCGTCCCGAGTTCCTTCAGGAAGGTCAGATCCTTGGGGTCGATCTCCCACGACCCTAGGACAGAGAGTGAGTGTAATGTGGGTGCAGGTGACCTCCCTGCACGGTGCTCCCAGTCATCTGATCTAGCAAGCCCAAGAAAAGCTCACAAGCATTTGCTGCCTGAAAAATCATCCACAAAATCCACAAAATCTGAGGGAGGCTTCCTCCAGGGGACGGGAGCAAGGTAGCTCGTGGAGTCTTTTGGTCATAACTGTCACCAGAGGGCAGCCGGGAAGTGGTTCCTGGGAAGGCTATGAGCCATGGGACAGCCGGGATCCCAGCCTGGGAAAGTTGCTGCCAGCAGAAACAAACCCTGCAACCAAGGAACTGTGAGGTAGCCCAGGCTGGCTTACCATAGCCAAGGCCAGCTGTGGAAGGAGCACTTTTCTTGTGCTGAGACACGGGGTACTTCAGTCTGGATATGAGCCCTGGAACACAGCAGCAGAGATTGCCACTCCAGGCTTACCTGCCACATTCCAGCAGGGAGCACAACCCTCCTGCCTTCGGCTCAGGAAGGTGGGGATACCGTGGTGAAAACAGTGAAACCACTGCTGGCTTCACTGTGTCTCCCGACCACTGACCTGCAGAGTTGTGCTGGTGGTAGGTGATAAGATCTGGGATGCTGTTGAACAGGTGTTTTTCTGCCAGGTAATACTGGTTCTGGGGGGTGCAGCAGACGACATAGTGGCGGATCGTGCCTTGGGGGTCTCTGGAGAGGGAGAACATGGGGCCAGTGCCATGGGCAGGAGAGACAGAGGGTGAGGGGTGCCTGGAGGGGCCCTCTGAGGGAGAAACAAGCTGTTCTTAGAGCCACTTACGCTGAGGACTTGGCGTAGACGGAGACAGTGTATTTCCCTGTCTTGCTGGTGGAATCTCGGACAATGAAGCCCCCTTCCTTACCCTAAAACAGAAAGGGCAAAGGGCACTGGGTGGTTGTGGGGACTGTGTGTGACTGTGACAGGCAGAACTTGAAGTGAGTGAAGATCACAGCACGGCTGGAGAGGATGCAGTGAGTCAGAGGAGTCCTACTTCCACTCCCTGCCTCGGAGGCCACCTCCTGAGGTGGCTGCCTGGAGGAGCTCACATTGGGATAGGGAAGGTTCCTGGGGCTGTTGGTGCAGCACTCCCCTCCCAGCACAAGCCAGGGTTGGTCCCATGCTGGACACAGGGTGAGAACAGCCCCTGGAGGGCTGGTGTGTGGCACAGACCCAGCCTCAGGAGGCAACACTTACCTCCTGTTTCAGCAGTTGTTCCGCTTGGCTCCGAGTGATGTTCTTTGAGTACCACCTGGAACAGGGACACTGCCATCAGGGAGATCTCCACAGCCGCCCCTGTCCCCAGCCCGGTCTGACCCTGGCCCAGCCAGGACAGGCGGTGCAGAGAGCAGGGCAGGGATGGCTGCCAGGGGCTGGAGGCTGCCAGAGGATGTGGAAGAGGGAGAGTGACCCAGCCAGGCTGGGCTCACGGGCTGTGGAGGGTAACAGAACCGAATGGAAAACGTCTCCAACCAAGTGCAACTCGCCAGGTCCCTGTGCCCTCTCTTACTCAAAGATCTCCAGGGAATTTCTGGTTTCAGTGACGTAGTTGCTGGGGATGTATCCTTCCCTCCTGCAGGAGAAAAGGCGCTGGTCACACACCGATGGAGGAGGCCAGGGGGAAAGGATGTTCCTGGCCCAAGAGGCTGAATAGAAACCAGCTCAAAAACTTTGGTGCAAACCCATCTGGGGAGGGCTGACACCACAACCTGCTCCAGCCTCCTCCCCCTCCTCACCAGGGCAGCCCACAGGTGGGCAGGCAGCCTGTCCTCACCCCCGGGGTGCCAGAGGGGTGCGTTTGCCCACCAGTGCCTGAGCGCCAGGGCAGGGCAGCACTGCAGAGCCACGGGCAGTGGGAGGTCTCACCCGTTCTTGTCAAGGGCTTTCCACCAGGGCAGGTGGCTCTCCTCCAGGATGAAGTACTCCTCGCCCTTCTGCAGCTGCAGGTCCTGCGCGTTCATCGGCTCGTAGTTGTAGAGGGCCACCACCTTCTTCATCTCCCCTGCTGTGCTGGGGGCTGGCTCGGGAGGCAGAGGCTTCATCACCATCTTCCCACGGGGGAGGGAGAGCATGGGACATGGTCAGGCTTGCACACACACCACGTGAGACCCTTCCCAGGCCTGGCAGGGCAGTGCTCTCAGGCAAGGTCAGTGCAGTGTTTGTTCAGCTCCCACATGGATCTCTACCAGAACACCAAATTCCTCTCCCTGGACTTTTTGTCAAAGCATTTTTCCCCATCTCCACAAAAAACAAGTGTTTTCTCTACCTTTTGGCTTAACCTGTGACTCCTACAGCGTACATTAGGGCTTTAATCTCTCAGCTGCCCTGGGAAACCTCAGGGTTGAGATGATTTGACTTTCCTATAGGCTTTTGGTCTCCATCCCCTGCTTCAAGCTCCTTCTCCCTTAGGTCACCATCTTGACATCCCTCCCCAGAGCAGAGTCCTGGCCTGTACATCTCTGAGCAGCCATTGAACGTGTTGGCTTTTTCCAGGTAGACCTTTTCTCCAACACCTCAGAGCAAACCCTGACGTTGGCTTTTACCTGGTCCTCCTCAGGAGTTGGGGGAAGGGGCTTCTTTGTCTTGCGATGCGACCGCCCGACTTTTAAACCTTCCGAACAGAGGAGGGACTAAGGTGAGAAAAGCCCCCTGTGGTGGTCCCTGGGGCAGGGGGACGAGGCAGTGGGAGGGTGCCTGGTGTCTTACTGCCATTCCTGCTCTCCAGAATCTGGCAGCCCATGGCGTTCTTGGCCGTCTGGGAGCAGCACAGGTACTGGCCGTCGATCCAGAAGCAGGGGTGGTACTTCTGGACCAGGTCGCTGTTGTACCGAATCACTGTGGCACAGGAGGGAAGGTGTGTGTGACCCAGGGCTGCGTCCCCAGCCTGCTGCAAGAGCTCTCTGCTCCCTGAATGCAGGTGGTCAGCTGCATTAAATCATTTCCTCTCAGCTGTGCTACTGTCCCCTGTGCCCTGATGTCCAGGTTTCCCTCAGCTCACCACTCTTGTTTCAGTGCAATCCCTGTGCCACAGGGAAGGGCCAGGCTTGGCTCTCAGATCTGATTTAAGCTCTTGAAAGGGCCATGAGCATGGAGACAGCCACAGAAGGACCTGGCCCTCCTGCCAGCCAAAGTATCCAGGCTGCTCCAGCCCATGGTTCACAGCTCTTGTGAGCCCTTTTTTTTTTTCAGAAGTGGGGAGGGAGGCCAGTGCTGTGCCCGGCTTTTCCACGGGGAGAGGAGGGCACTGCCACCACCCCGTGCCCGCTCAGAGACTTCCCCTGCTGGGAGAATATTCCCTTGCCAGGCAGGCTGACCAGCTTCCTCATACTTCTCCCCGAGCTAGAGGGACAGCTGGATGTGCCTAAACACTGCCACAGCCTGGGGCTGGCCCACAGCAGCTGCACAGGGTGCAGAGAGCCCCTTCTCTGGTGGAGTGAGAGGAGGACATCCCGGCAGCAAAAAACCAGCATTTTCTCTCCTTTCCCTGTGGATTCTACACTGGCTTGAGCTGCCACAGCAAGCCTCCTGCCTCAGCAGGGAAGTGGGGAGAGGACTGGCTGCCTGTCGGGGCTCTCGTGAGATAACCGACTTCCCCCTTATCAGCCTGCCCCTCTTCCGCCTCGCTGGAGCCAACTTCCCCGTGTCAACTCAAGCAGCTAATCTCACCCTGCCAGCACAAAGCCACAGCAAGACACACGCACACGCACCAGGAGGCACATACAGGCGGCTCCAGCAGATTTTGGGTGGCCCGAGCCCCTTGGCATAGTGCTGTTGCATCACACTCCCAGCTCGAGGAGGGAGCGGCCACACAGCTGAGCTTTAGCTCAGCACCACCGAGCAAGGCTCGGGGTGGTTTGGGAAAAATGCTCCCTGGCTCCCAGCAGGCTTGTTGTCCATGTTTCCTAAAGCACTGGGCACTCAGCTCTGACATGCCAAGGCAGCACAGCTGTATGGCCACATCTGCTATTCCTCTTGCCCTCAACAATTTCGGAACCTCCTTGAGCTACTTTGGAGCAGGTTTGTGAGAGGGCGAGGAGCCTCAGCCAAGGGAACTGTGGTGCCACAGAGGGTGACAGTGCCCACCTCCCCCGGGAAGGAGCAGCTCGCTCTTCCTCAGACGTGGGATGGGTAACCATGAGCCAGCGAGCCCCTGGGAGCCTGGCACTCAGGGCCGGGCACAGGCACAGCTGAGGGCCCGTGCTGGCTTCCCAGGGGAGCTGCAGAGCCCCCGCACTCACCGCTCTTCAGCTGATGGATCCAGCGCTTGCGCAGCTCCTCCGTCGGGGAGAAGATGTAGAGGGGCCCCTCGTCATAGACCACCTGCAGGACCAGGCACCTCAGCAGGGCTCTCGTGGCAGGCACGGGGGGAGCCCAGCCTTGTGGCCACCCCGAGCAAGCCCTGCCGGTGTCTGCTGGCCCCGCACGGTGCTCGTGGGACCGTGACAAAGAGGTTAAAAATAAGCCCCCTCCCCCGAGACTTTCCACTTCCTTCTCTGACTTTCGGTGTGCTGGGGGTGCACTGGGTGCCAGCAGGGCAGGCAGCTGGGCTGGGGGCTGAGTGAGCAGCCAGCACCCCTCCAGCATCAGTCAGGGGACTGAAAGGGGCAGGGCAGAGCTCAGAAGCAGGTTTCCATCTTAAACAGAGCTGCCTCGGGGCTCAGAGAGGCTCACCTGGCTGCCCCATGCAGTGTGGACAGCAGCAGAGTGTCCCCAAGCAGCTCAGTGACACCGGGCACGGGGCAGTGATGCCATGTTTGACCCCAGCCCCTGTGGGGTCCTCCCCTCAGGACCTGCCACCAAGCAGAGCGGACCAGCAAAGAGGATGCGGTGCAGACTCACCTGGAAGGGGTAGGGGAACCTTTCGATGATTGAGATCTGCTCCATGTTGTTGTAATCCTCCCCTTTCCTCTGGAAGAGAGAGGCAGAGATGGATGCTGGCATCCTGTTGCTCAGCTGCTGGCATCTCCCCTGGAGCAAGCCCAGGGCTTTTGGCATCCCCCTGCATAAAGCTGGACCCCTGCTATGGGATGGACAGAGCCCCCCATGCCAAGCAGGGCTGTCCCCCACTGCCACCACCCCAGGGACTCTCCCTACTCCCCCAGAGAGGGGACAAGGGGACAGATGCAGGGACCCTGGGACCCTCCTCACCGGGACCTGTCGCTCAGGGGGAGGGTTGTTTTCAGGTGCCACTGTCTCCACACAGGTGATCTTCTCAATGTCCACGGAGCCCTTCTTACTGCCCCGCCGCTGCAAGAGACAGTCCTGGTTCAAATGGTCACCAAGGGGAGACCTGGAGAGACTCAAACCAGCCCCTGTCCCTGTCCAACCACCCCTTGGGCTGGGTGCTGGCAGCTGGTGACCCTGGGACACTGGCACGGCGCAGCCCCTGTGGCTGCAGACTCACCCCCCGCTCAAAGTCATACTCGTAGTAGGACAGCTTGCTCTCCGTCAGCAGGAACAGGCGCTTCTTGAAGTTGAGGGGAGATGTTTTCTTCTTCTGCTGCGAGCGCTTCAAGAAGATGCTCTCCAGGATGACACTGGCCATGTCAAGCCCCTGGCCGCCTCCACGCTGTGCTCACCGGGTTGCTGTGGGCAAGACAACGCCGACACGGCGCTTGCTCAGCCCAAAACCCGCTGGACCTCACTCAGGTGCGCTCTCCCCCTTGCCCCAAGGGCAGACAGGGGGTGCTGGGACGCCCACGGCAGGGGGAACCAGAGGTGTGTGGGCAGGTCAGCGTGGTTGGTTTGCGATGTGACCTCTCCCGGCCCCTCTCCCACACCAGGCTGCAGCTCAAGCCACCACCCGGATGGCTCCGACTCCTGCTGAAGAGGCCCCCAGGATATTCAGCTTGGCAGAGAGCTGGAGAAAGAGGGAGATGGGGGAAGCTTGGAGCCCCAGGGAGGAGCGGGGAGCCAGCTGTGACACCCCACAGGCGCTCCTCCCCTCCAGCTCTGTGCACGTGAGCCTGTGTGGGCTGTTTCCTCCTGCCCCACCGCAGCCACTGCGTGCTGGGGACATGCTGACTTGGCAGCGTGCAAGGGGTGGCCACGGGAGGCCAGTCCCTAAAAAGCCGTGGTCCTGGCCCTGAAAAGTCACAGTGCCATGCTGCCGAGAGCACGGAGCAGCCCCAAAGTCATCCTTGCCCTGTGTGTCCGTGGAGCCTGGAGGAGAGCAGGGACGAAGCTCAACCCCCCTTCCTCCCCTGTGAGCAGCACTTGTCAGTGGCCAGGCCTGAAGGGCTGCCTCCAGCCAGCAGCCAGAGGGGTTCAATCCTCCCCCAGCCCTCAGCGAAGCTCTCCTGAGCCTCTCCTGGGAAGGGCAGGGCAGGAAAGGGCTCACATGAGAGCCACTGCTGCCCGGCCTTTAGGGGCTGGAAATCGTCCTGGCCCATCTCTTGGAGCAGTCTGTGCATCGCACCCCATCCCTCCATGCTGTACCCAGGAACTGTGACCCCCAGGCAGGTCCAGCAGCCCCCAGAGCCACGTGGCTGGAGCTGAGGGCTGTGACCAGCACCTGACTGCAGCCTGGGGAGCTGATGAGAGAGCTGTGTGGAGCCACTGCTGAGCTGTGATGCCCTGGAGCCTCTCCTGCCTGACCACCTACAGTCCCTGCTTCCCCTTCACCCACACCTTGTTCCCTTTTTTCCTCCTATAAGCACAGCTTTGGAAAGCAACCTGGGAGAAGCTGTTTTTCTCCCCTGCTCCCCACAGCCTGTCTCCTCAGGGGGAGGCTCAGAGGTGGGCCAGAGACAGGGGTTCAGCCCCCCATTCTCCAGCTGAGTATTCCATCAAGTCTCCCCACACAGGAGATGGGCATTGGCTCACTCACAGCAGGGGTCAGGTGGGGAACAAAGATGCCAGGACCTGGTCCCACACACTGTGCCTCTCTCCAGGGCATTCCCCAGCCTGGGGACAGGAGCAGAGGTGTCCTCCCTTCTGCTGGCAATGCCCAGACCCCCCAGCACAGACCCTGCAGTACTGACACTGCCCCACTGTCCCCAGACAGGCTGGGGACAAGCAGGATTCCCCTCTCCCAGGTTTCCCTCTTCCCTCCTTGTGGCCCTTATGGCTCAGACCTTTCCAGCTTGTTTGGGTGGTCAAAAACCCCCAACTTAAAAAAATTAGTCATCAGAGTCTTTTGGAAAAAACAGCAGCCTGAGTGGGCTGATTGAGGCCACAGGAGGAGGGGTCTGGGGTCCCTGCAGGTGGCTGGTGTGGCCCCTGACCCCCAGACCGCTGGCAGGGTGGTGGATGAGCCCAGAGTGACCCCGGGACCACCCTGGAGCCCTGTACTTCATTTTCCCTACTTATAAAGTGTGGCTGCTGGTGCTGCACCCCAAGGAGCTCCCACTGCCCTCCCTGGCACAGACACAGGGGCTGAGCAGAGGGGCCCTGGGCTCCAGCCCATCCCAGCTGCAGTGCCAGCTCCCTGGAGCTTTACCTGGGCTCACAGCAGCGGGGTCATGGCCAGCAGTGCCAGGCAGGTGGGACACGGCCCCACTGTGTCCTCGGGATGGACCTGCCGGAGGGGAAAGGACAGGGAGTGTCCCAGAGGGCTGTTGTGCCCCATCATGGCACAGCCTCCCTGTCCCCAGCACTGCCACCAGACCCGCTCTGTCCCTGCCTGTCCTTGGCGTGGTGGCTGCCCCACGGGGCTCAGCCCCACAGCCACCGCTGCCGTGCTGTGGCAGCAGAGTGACGAGTGGGTGGGTGGAAGCGTGTCCTGTGCCTCCCCTCCAGCCAGTGGGACTTCCTGCCATGCTCACACCTCGGCCCAGCGTGCTCTGAGACCACCAGCAGGCCTGGCACACACTGCTGGCCTCATGCCACTGGACACTGTGTCCCACCACGGTCCTGGGGCCATCCCTCCTCCACAGGCCAGCTCTGGCCGCTGCCTGATTGCTGCCGAGGAGCTGAGCCACTGCTGGCTGAGGTGGGGAAGCAGAGGGAAGGGTGACAGGGTGTCTGAATGACAAACTTCACAGCCCCCATGTTTCAGGTTGAGCCCAGAGGGTGTCAGAAATGATGGGTGGGAGGGACAGAGGAGGAGACCTCCTGCATGGGAGAAACTCGTGAGCAAACCTCGAGCTGCACCCAGGCAGTGCCCACTGCAAAAACCACAGGTGAGGAATGGCCAAAGACACGGCCAGAGCCCCAAGCCCTGCTCTCGGGCACCCCCGGGGTCCCTGGCACCCACCCACTGCTGCGATTCCCTTCTCCAGCGCAGCCTGCAGCTCCTGGCACCCCCAGCCCACCTCCCTGCCCTGCTGCACCCCACGGCCAGGTGACGGGGGTCAGATGCCACCCGCTCGGAACTGGGCAGGCCGTGGGACAAAGCAGAGCCCTCCCAGCTCAGCTCACCCGCACCGTGTGTCCTGTGCCCAGCACGGCTCTCAGGGAGCCCAGCAGAGGTGTGAGGCCACCAGCACAGGCCACATGGAGCCTCCCGCCACCCCGGCTGTCCCGCAGCCACACCAGCGGGGCCCTGCCGGTGCCCAGGACCCCACAGCCCAGTCCTGCCCCGTGCCACGGCTCCCGGGGCTCCATACTCACGGAGCCCTCCCGCCGCCGCTCCGGCCAGCCGGGGTCCAGCCACGCCGCTGCCCGCGCCCACCCCGGCGGGTCGGGGTGGCTGTGGCAGCAGGGACGGGGAGAGACGGCAGGGTGCGCAGGGAGGAAGGACGAGGCCGGCCAACCCCACCCTTTCGGTTCCCCTTTTCTATGTTTCTGACTCAAAGGCAGCGTTTGTGTTTCCTCCTGCAGACAGCTGGGACATTGCCGTGGGGTCACCAGGCTACCGGCCGTGGTCAGAGCCAGGGCAGGGCTGTGGGCAGTGCCAGGTGTTGGCTGAGGTGGCTGACCATCCCTATGTTGTCCCAAAATGGGTTCTTTCACCTGATGTGCACGGGGCTGGTCCCCACACAGAACTGAGGTGTTTGCTTTATTTACAGTTCTGTGTGGAAAGAGATCTCGGTGGCAAATTCACAGAGCGACTATCAAAACTTTTCACTGTTGATACATTTTAGCAAATGAAAATATTGATGTTCATTGGCTAACGGTTACATCATTCATTAGTATTCGATCTTGTAGTGGTAAATGATTCCCTTGCTTCTTATGTTAATTAGTCCACATGTTCAGTCTTTCTGTCCATTTGGGTCAGTGGGTTTCTTGGGTCGCTGCTCTGTGAGTTGGTGTTGTGATCTCCCCGTGCTGGAATCTCTCTTATCCACTCAGAGCTGACTCAGCACGGGTCCTGGGTTAGCTTTCCCAGTTACACCCTTGTCGTGAGAGTTCTGCCCACGGTTCTTGTGGCCCTAAATTCTGCACTCTCTGTGCCCACTACCAGTGCGTACATCCTTCTTCCCAAACCTTGTTAACTTCCGCCCGGGTCTGAGCTCACTGAAACATGTCGAGCCCTAAACCTTCACAAGGCAACTCTATTGGCACATAATCTGTCTTTCAGACACCTGGACATCACCTGCACCCGGCAGATCCCACAGGGCCCCACCCCAATCGCAGCCCCAGGCCCGGACCCAGCCTCCTTCCCATGGCTGCCGCCCTGCGCTCCTCCCACCGGCAGGGAGCGCCGTGCCCTGTGCCCGCCCTGCACTCTCCTCTCTATGGTGCCCAGCTCACATTCACTTCCGCTTCCGCTCTGTACCTCCTCTCCGGGCCGCCGCCGCCAAGATGGTGAGTGCTGGGGCAGGGCCGGGCTCCATCGGCCGCCATCCGCCCCGGGGCTGCGCCTGCCCGGGCTCCCTCCGCCGCGGCGGCTGCGTGCTGGGCGGCCAGGCCGGCGCGGGGGCTCCCCCATCCCCGGATGGCAGCGCAGGGCCCGAGCGGAGGGGAAGGGGAAGGGCGGGAGCGGGGCCTTCGGAGCGGGATGTGGCGTATGCGCAGCGGCCCTGACCGGCTTCTCTCCTCCTCCTGCAGGTGAACGTGCCGAAAACCCGCCGGACGTACTGCAAGAAGTGCGGGAAGCACCAGCCGCACAAGGTCACGCAGTACAAGAAGGGGAAGGACTCGCTCTACGCGCAGGGTGAGGACGGGCTCGCTCCGGGCCGCGGCCCAGGGGAGCTGCGTGCGGCCCGAGTGTTGTGTGCCCTGCACGGGTGGTGTAAATCGGGAATATTCGTGTGGCGGGGGAGGACAGCTTGACCTGAAGGATGTGGTGTGCAATAAAAGGAACTAAAAAAATTAAACAAAGGGAGGAAGACTAAAGACACGTCAGCCCAAACCAGTTTCGGATGGTTGTCTTATAGAAATGTTTAAATAATTAGGGAATGTGCTCTGGGTGAACCTCGCTGGCTGTAATGTGAAAGCCCAACTCTGGAGCCCAGGCTGCCCAGCCCGAGGGAGAGCCCTGCCCACTGAGCGTGGGCTGCGAGTTTAAAATGTGCTGGACCTTCAAATCGAGGTGATAGAAAGTGAATCCAGTGGTAGCTCCACCAGTAGTGATGAGGATTAATTATGCACATATCACCTCAACAGGACTGTATCAATATTTTTGGCCTTTGTGTGCTGGCTTTGAGGATTTACCGTGCAGCACCCCTCTCTGCACAGAACCCTGAATAAATCAAGTCCCTTGAGCTTGTGTGTCTGTTGGCTGCACAGCGAGGGAAAGGTTCCACTTTTGGGGACTGCACGAGGCTGCTGGAGGAGGGGGGCACTCATTCTGGTGGGCTGTGCAGGGACAGGCTGGGCTCTGCTGGGATTTAGGATTGTAGCATCTCTTAGGTTGTTGCCTGACCAGAGCCGTTTTCTCCCGCAGGAAAAAGGCGCTACGATCGGAAGCAGAGCGGGTATGGGGGCCAGACAAAGCCCATCTTCCGCAAAAAGGTGAGCGAGTGTTGCTCCTGGGACAGGAAACTTCCCTGGCAACCCACATGCCCAGCTGAGGGAGGATTCCTCAGTGCTCAGGCTGTGTGAGGGCAGCTCTCTGCTGGCAGTGCAGGCTTCCCCTCCACATCACAGAAGGGGTTGGGTTGGAAGGCACCTTAAAGGTCATCTCGTTCCACCCCCCTGCCATGGGCAGGGCCACCTTCCACCATCCCAGGTTGCTCCAAGGCCCAGCCAGCCTGGCCTTGGACACTTCCAGGGATGGGGCAGCCACAGCTTCTCTGGGCACCCTGTGCCAGGGCCTCAACACCCTCACAGGGAAGAATTTCTTCCTCTTCTCTGATCTAAATCTCTGTCAGTGTGAAGCCATTTCCCACTGTCCTGTCACTCCATGCTCTAGTTAGCAGTCCTTCTCCATCTCCCTTGTAGGCTCCCATCGGGTGCATGGCTCATCTCCTTGCTGTCCTTTCTCATGGAGATGCTCCTTCATTTGCAGGGTGATTTGGGCTGTGTTTGCAGAGCAGGTTCTCAGCTTTGATGCTGCAGGGGAGCAGGGTCTTGCTTGGAGGAGTCTTTGCAGTGAAAGGAATATTTCCTTCACTGCTTGCCCAAGGGGAAGGGCTTGCCAAAGGGAAAGGAGCTGTCTAGTTGCTTGGTGTGGTATTTGCAGCAGGGAGGCAAAACCCAGTGGGTGGATTTGTTACTTTGTGTGAATTGTTTCGTTATGCTCCTGGAGCTGCTTGGCTTGTTGCTGGGAAGCCCTGGTGTCCTGCTGGAGATGTAAAGGAAGCCTTCCAGCAAGAAGAAAAAAATGAGGCAGCAGGTTTTCAAGTTGACTTTGTGCCAGGAAATGGGGAGACCTCACAGAAAATGCTTCTGCAAGCAGGGTACACCAAAGCTGCATTGCTGGCACTCTACCTGTACCTTGCAATCCCCATTTCTGTTTTTTCCCAGTCAGCACTGTATGCATGATTGGCTGAGGTTTTTAGCTGATGGTTACAGCCCTGTCCAGCTGCTACAGCAGCCTCTCAGCTTTGGATTCTTCCCTCTGCAGTCTTTCAGGTTTCATCCAACTTCTGAGTAGCTGCAGGTCTGCATTGAGCCTGTTGTGTCACTGCTCCTTCCAGAGGAAGTTTGCCAGTCCTGTTGCTGCCAGGTGTTTCTTTTGCCCAGTTTTCTGCTGGATTTCTCCAGAGCACTGCTGGTCTGTTTTCCCACACTGTAAAAATGCAAGTTTCTTGCTGTGTTCCCTGGCACAGACTTTCCAGAGTGGCTGATCCCTGCAGGAACCAGCCCTGCCCCGCTGAATGCTTTTGCCTTTTTTGTGAAGGTACAGATCCACTTTACTCCCAAACTGATCCTTAAGGTGCCTTCTTATTTTCAGTGGAGGGAGCCTAACTGTGTTGGTAGTCTCTCTCTTTACACTTTGGGAACAAACTGAATGTTCAGGAGTGCAGGGAACAGGCTCTTCCTGAGAGCAGGTTTGTCTGCTTGGGGATGTGTGGTTCATTGATACACCCTGCTCCTCCTCCCAGGCCAAGACCACCAAGAAGATTGTGCTGAGGCTGGAGTGTGTGGAGCCCAACTGCAGGTCCAAGAGGATGCTGGCAATTAAGAGGTGCAAGCACTTTGAGCTGGGAGGGGACAAGAAGAGAAAGGTGAGTTTGTATTCTGTGAGTGGCTGAGAAAGGGGGGCAATACTCAGTGGTGAATAAACTCACTCTTGTCTCTTGCTTCTTACAGGGCCAGGTGATCCAGTTCTGAGCATCATCCTACTCATCGTTCTGGACCGTATTAAAGTAATTAGATTGATCCCTTGCTTTTTTTAATGTGTTTTCTCTTGGGGTGTGAGCTGTGAGTACATCAGCTCAGCAGGGAGGTGTTGCTTGCAGAACCACTTAAGAGAACAGTTTTTAACCTGGTTTTTGAAAAATCCCTGCCAGTGGCTGAGATCTCTTTACTGTGTGTCCAGGAGGTGTTTTGTAATGGGTACCTGTGACTTCTCTGCATGAACACGGTGCAGGCTTGTTTATGAACTCCCCTGAGCACTTGGCTGTAGGCCCCTTTTTACAAACAGCTGTACTGCCCTAAGGAGCAAAGGCCTCAGAGCAGCCACTGGGTTTGGTACCTGCACCATTAGGCAGGTGCCTAATTAGGTAATTAGGCAGGTACCATTAGCTGTGGCAGCTCAGAGAGGTGAGGGACAGCTCCGTGCCTATGGTTGCTCCTGGCACACGGTGTAACAGGGCTCAGCTGCCTTCCCCTGTGCCCGACTGCTCTTGGCTCCTCTTAGCATTTTCCTTGAAGGAAAAAGGCCAAGCACAGCACTGGAGTTTCAAATGGGCAACAGCCAGGGGTGTGGTAGATGGTAGGGACAGCCTCCAGGACAGCTTCCCCGTGGAGAGCACCATCTGTGAGTAGGAAGTCTGCTGTTAGCAGGTGCTGGGAATGCAATGCAGAGTTCACCCTTAAGGGCAACTTTCCTGCAGTGGAAGTGGAGCTGGAGGATGGAGAGATGCCTCTTCACATCTTCATAGTGACTGAGAGCACTCAGTTCCTGAATTGTAAGAGAATTTGTATTTTTGCTTATTAAATACTGGCTGACGTAATGGCATTTTCAGATTTGTGTAGGCAGTGGTGGATTTGGCCTGTGGGTGGACTGTATGGCTGTATCACGTCAGCTTCAGTGAGTGCTGTTTCTAGTAATCATGACAAATTTCACAAAAACTTAACATGACTGGAACAAACTGGCCTGTTTTCTGAACCATGATTTAATTTCAGATACCATGCTGTTACTGTATACTGCAAGTAAGAAAAAGCTTAGCCTTTTAAAGGAATTTTAATCAAAGTGCTTAATCACAGAACAGCAAATCAAGAAATCCTGATTGTATTGCAGTCAGAAGAGAACATAACTTGTACATGATGGTTGCATAAGTGATTATCCATCTCCTGTCTTGGAGAGCCTATGTCATTCAACCTAAAGGCTGCTGCCAGCAGTGGGAAGCAAGCACTCAGGGATTTCTGGGAGGCAGGATTCATGGAGAAAGGGGACTCCAGTGGCTGCATGAAGGGTGGAGAGGGAGTTGTCATCTAAAGGGAAGTAACAGCCACTGGTGAGACATTCCTGGGAGTGAGGGGAAACCCTCAACTGCTTGACTCCTAAGGCATGATAGCAGCTGTCAAGAAAGTTGCTAAGAAGTGCAATGGTTCATGTCAGTCCCTGAGTTGTCAAAAGATGGAAGTACATGTCCATGCTCTGAGTAAAGTGTTGGGTTTCTTCAGCGGGGTAGGAGCAGCTTTTCTTGGACTGTGTGCCCTTGTCTGGAAAAGAGAGCAAGGTGGCCAGGGTGTGTTTCCCTATTGTCCCTGAAATGCTCAGGGACAGCTGTAAGGTGCTGCATGTGCATCCCTTGCCTTTCCTTGCTTGGTAGTGGCAGTGGGCATAAACAGGAGTTGCTGCCCTGCTGCAGCCCTTGCAGCCCCTTGGAGGAGGAGTTGGGTGAGATGCCAGGGAAAGGGGCACTGCTCTGCTGTTCACCCTTTCTCTGGTACCTCCTGGTGATGGAGTGATGGGTATTTGTTACGTTAGGTCAAAGGTTCAAATAATAAATGCCTGAGAAAAAGGCACATGCTTAGAAGGAGATGAGTTTCCTGCCACAAGTTCAGACAGAGCCTAAGGCTTGGCAAAAGATTGTCTTTGTGCCTCCCTCCTATACTGGCAGGACTTTGAGCAGCACGGTGCCTGTGGGGTTCACCTCCACGCTCAGGGAGGAGATCCAGCTGTAAACACCCCAGTCCCTGCTGGCTGGCAGCACCTGTCGGATGGAGCAGGCTGGGTTGCAGGCCAGCCCATTGCCGAGGAAGGTGAGGGAGAAGGTGAAGTTCTGGGGTCCCCCAATCTCCTGGTGGTTCAGCACCGCCACGGCGTAGGCTCGGCCAGACAGGGGCCGCTCCCACAGCTGGAAGTTCTTGTCCTGCCAAGGAGAAAACAAAGGCTTAGGTTGGGGGAGGCTGAAGTGATGATTCATGCCTGTCTGTTCCAGCAGGCTTCAAGAACAAATGGGCTCATTGGGCTCCTGTTCCCAAACCCTGAGCCACTTCTCCATCCCTCCTGTGCCCCACACTGCACCCCCGTCCCTCTCCTGCTGTACCTTGGCAAGCTGGTATCCCTGCTTGCCCAGTGGATCCTGGTTGATGGCGATCACCTCTTTGTTCTGGAGCAGACACTTGGCCTCAGGACTGATGTGCCTCAGGTCGTTGGACATGAACAGGGGAGCTGCCATAATGGCCCACATGGCCATCTGAGTCACTGACTGGTCCCAGCTCAGCCCAAAGTTTCCAATCACTAGCTGTGACAAAGCAAACAAAAGGTGCCTGGTAACGCTGCCTGCTGAGGAGAAACTGGGCCACCAGTACCAGGAAATCACAGGGTGGGACCTCTCTTTGGAGCCTGGCTAGATAGGCTGAGTGCCAGGAGCAGGACCAGCTTGTTGGGAAAAACAAAGCACAACTGTGTGGCAATGTAGGATAAGTCCCTGGTGGAAGTGAAGAAAGCTCTTTAAGTGGCTGGGCAGTGTTTAGGAATGCTTTTGGATTCAGATTCTTGCAATGCTGGCACCCAGGGGTGTTTGCTCTGGTGGGACATCAGCACTTTGGAGATTGTCCCCCAGTGCCACACCTGTGTTCTGAACTGGTACTGCTTGTGGAGGCTGCATGACACAAAGGTGCTGCTTCCTTGCTACTATCCATAGCTGCAGCTCTCCCACTCTGGACCTTCTCATCAAGATCCTGATCCTAGGGTCCCATCAGAGCCCTTCCCCTCAATGTTTCTCCCCCAGTTCTCTCCCTTCCCATTCTTAGCCTGCAGCTGAGGGAAGGTTTTTTTGCTGATGCTTCAAGTGGGGTGGGTGTTGCTGTACTTGCCATGTCGGGATCATTCCAGCCCCCTGGCCCAGCTATCTTCACAATGCTGTCCTGGTGAAGTGCTGTCCAGTCTAGGATACTCTTGATGCTGCTCCAGGAGTCATAGACATCATAGAAGTTCCTCCAGTGATTGCAGTACTGTTTGATCTCTGTGTAATTGGGCTGCCAGAACAACGAGTGGGATTAGCCAGAGCACCTGGCTGTACAACAAGAGTGTAAAGGAGGCTGGACTGGACCAAGGGTAGCTTGGGGGAGAACCAGGATAACACCAGCTGTCTGGATATCTAGTGCATGTTGTTGATTCCCTTGAATGCTTTGTGCCCAGTAACTCTGCTCTGACATGTTCTAGACAACACTACTGCTCCCCTTGGGAGAACAGTTGTGATCACCAGCTCTGTTAGAAAATTCCTTCACAATTTTACCAAAGGTGTGACCAAGGCCAGTGGGATTAAACTGTAACATCCCAGTAATTATTGCTATTTCTTGGGTTTACACCCTTTGGTGAGTAACACATTTAAGATGGAATGGCACCATCCTGTCACGGTGGCACAGGGGAAACCAGCTGTGGGTGGAGGGCAACGTGTCAGTCACAGACCCTGGCTGGCAGAAATCTGTCACTGGACAATGTGGAGAATGTCACAAAGCCTCTCTCGTGGTCCCCAGAGCTGACTGTAAGGCTGAGTCTGCAGCACTCTGTGGCCAGGAAGAGTAACACTGAGCTATTGCTAGGCTGTGTGTCTGCACTGCCAATGGTGTATTGCTGGGCTCCTTGGAGATGGGAAGCAGATGGATGCTATGGTTTTTGAGGCACGCTCCATCTGGGCTGTGCCTTCATGCTGCAGGATCCTATTGAATCTGTTTCAGCAGAGCAATGATTCAGGTATGCTTCAGGGCTCTGGAAGAAAAACGTTTTTTCCTCCATTTTACAGCCTTGTTCTGTGTCAGAACAGAGGGCAGCAAGTTTCTCAGGATGCTGTTTTGCAATCTTAATGTTTTTCTCTTCTTCCCACTTGAGCCCCAGGAGAAACCTTGAGAGGCACTTCTTACCTGCTGCACAGGCCTCAGGTAGAAGGGCCACTCACAGGAGTACACAATGCTCCTTCCAGTCTTGTTCAGGGCCAGAGACATGCGCCTGTATCCTGAAGGAAGAGGACAGACAAGAGGTTACACAATCTCCTTGGTCACACAGCAGAACTAATCCAATGTCACAGGTTCAGCTTTCAGTTCAACTCTTGCAAAATTAACATTGAACACATTTTTGTGGTTGAGACACCACAGGGAGGACAGGGGAACTTAAAGTCTGCAGCTGGTCACCTGCCTCCCAAGGACAGGAGCTTTGCTTGGGCAGGCTGTCGCTCCAGGACTGCTGATCCCTTTGTACAAACAGCCAGGGGAAGAGGTTTAAAGCTTTCCTGTATGGCATTTTTCCTCTAGATACCCGGGAAACACAAGTCAGTATCTATCAAGCAGTGCAGCTTTGCTGGGTAATGCAGGAGTACATTCTCATGAGGCACTTGTGCCATATGGACTGTGCAAGAATGCAAAAGCTGTAGTTTTTCCTGTCCTTGTCCCCAGACAGCCCTGTTAAGTCCCTTCCAATTGGCAGAGAGGGAATGAAAAGTCTGCTCTCTCCTCTGGAACTGCTTCAGTACAACTGGATTGTATCTGGGTTACACATATGATCCAACAGGAGCTCTCAGCTCAGCTGTCACTCAGGATGCTGAGCTGTGCTCCTGTCTGGCAGTTGGCATATGCCCCACCATCTGGCTTCGATGGGATTGTCACTTGGGCAGGTTCTCCGTGCCAGGCAGAGACAGGACTTTGTGCAGTACTCCTGCTGCCAAACACGGTGGTGCTGACTGTGCCAGCAGCCAGAGAGCCCAGTCAAGAGAAAAAAGCTTTTCAAGTTAAAGTGTTCTTCCCACAAATCTACTGCTGTGGCACTGGGATTTGCCTGTGCTTCACAAGAGTCTGTAGCCAAGTCCCCTCAGCACAGGGAGCTGCTGAGCTTTCAGCTGCTGGCTCGCCAGCCTTTGTGCAAATAACTTCTCAAGTGGTATTTACACTGGTGTGCTTTAAAAGGAAAACCCCAGTAGGGCTTTTTATGCCATAATTCCCTTCATTTTTATCTGTTAAAAGCCCTCCTAACTGCTCCTTTCATGGCTGACACAAGCTGTTCTAGCTTCAGGCTGATTCACGTTGACAAGACCCCACCACAGGGATTAAGGGTTAAGTGTGTGAAACGCTCTGGGCTGTCCAGTACAGGCAGTGCAGAAGGGCAAAGCCTGTGCTGAGTTAAGAGCTGAGGTAGCAGCCTGCACAGCCAGCCCCCAGAGCACACAGCTGAGGTGTCTGTGCTCGGCGTGGTCCGGGCTCTGGGGGGAGAAAGCTTTTCCATGCTGTGCTTGAAGGAGAGCTTCAGGAGACTGAGCAGGTAAAAACACTTAACCCAGCAACACTCAGCACCTTGGGCTTGGGAACAGAGCCCCAGATTTGCTTTTGTAAGCAAGTCCCTTCAATGAGTATGCTCAGGGAAAAGCAAATCCCTGGAGCCTTATGCTGGGTCTAGAATTGCTGCTGCCTGCAGAATATTCCCACCCATGGGAACAGCTGCCTTGAGCCCCTGCCTACCTTCTGCCAGCAGCTCCAGTGAGTCAGAGTTGCAGCCATCAAATTTGAGCAGGTCCACACCCCAGGAAGCAAATGTTTGGGCATCCAGCTCATAGTGGTTGTAGCTGCCAGGGAAGCCAGCACACGTCTTGTTGCCAACATCGCTGTAGATTCCCAGCTTGAGACCCTTGGAGTGCACCTGTGCGTGCAGACAGAAACACACCCTGGGATGGGGCAGCCACAGGGCAGGAGGAAGAGGATTCGGGGCAGCAAGGGAAGCAAAACCCCACTATGGCAGGAGGGCCTTATCTCAGCAGTGATGCAGCCGTACCCACCCGGCCGTCCCGGCCCTCCCCCGCTGCCAGGCTGGCTCACCACCGTGCCACGGGGGCACTCACGTAGTCGGCCAGCTTGCGGATCCCACCGGGGAACCGTTCTGGGTCCGCCTGGAGCCTGCCCTGCTTGTCTCGCGTCGGGGCCATCCAGCAGTCGTCAATGCAGATGAACTCGTAGCCGGCGTCCCTCCAGCCCTCGGCAACCATCCTGTCAGCCATCTCCACGAACAGCTGCTCGCTGGGCACGGGCAGGGCGCACGACCGGGAAAGAAAGCGGAGAACGTCTGATGTCCACCACCGGCACAGCCACGGGGCT
>VWZW01005333.1:64570-107915 GCA_013397115.1 Edolisoma coerulescens | reverse complement strand
CAGGGGAGGTTTAGGTTGCGTATCAGGACTAATTTCTTCACAGAAAGAGTGATTAGACATCAGAATGAGCTGTCCAGCGAAGTGGCGTCCCTGTCCCTGGAGGTGTTCAAGGACTGGACATGACACTCAGTGCCATGGTCTAGTTGACAAGGTGGTGATGAGTTAGACTCGATCTCAGAGGTCTTTTCCAACATTAATGATTCTGTGTGCTCAGCAGTGCTGGGGCTGCCCGAGGGGCTGGGGGTCTGTGAGTGCAGGGTGTGGGTCTGTGTGTGCTCTGTGTGCCAGCACAGGGTCCTGGGGAAGGGGCGATTGTACCCCCGGGCTCAGGACTTGGTTTTGGCTCTGGGCTTTCAGCCCTGCCTCAAAAACTCAGTGAGAAGCTCCTGAATGAGCATTCCTCCTGAGCACCTCTCCCCTGTGCTCTTCTGTCAGATCCAGCCTGATCCAGAGTGTGGAGGATGGCCAGGCTGTTTGCTGCCTCTCTGCCTGCCTGTGTGGACCCTGTGGTGCTGGATCCAGCCTGTCTCTGCTTGGGGTGCTTGGGCCCATCCAGATCGTTGCACTCAAAGATTTTGCTCTCTCTTCAACAAGTTCAGCCACAAGAATAAGTCACGGTCACTGGGCATCGCCCCATTTGCACCAGTTACACCTGACTGGCAGCTGAGATGAGAACCTCTGGGAATGGGCAGTGCTGGTGCCAGCAGGACCTGGAGAGCTGTAAAGGGCACCTGGGTGCCAGTCTCTGAGGTGAGCCCTGGATTCAATCCCTGCTTTTGCAGGAGTCACACAGCCCTGAGCACTGCTGGGGCTGTCAGCACTGGTAGCGTGTGTGGCCTCTCAAGGAGACTCGGAGGCTCCCACTGCCAAGGCAGCAGTGGGAAATGGGATGTGAGGAGCCAATTCTCCCCTGTGCCTTTCCCCCAGGGCTGGACCAGCCCTGCAGCCCCACTGGAGCTCTTGTCGTGAGCCCCACCACAGCAGGAGGAGGGGGGCAGATGGAACCATGGCAGGGCTGTGGCCATCAGGGCACAGGGCTCTGGGTGCCATCGAGGCATCTCGCTAGGTGTCCTCCCATCCCTGCTCTGGCACTTCCAGGGAACAAAAGCTCTTCAGAGCCCGTGGGCTGATAATCACTCCTTGTTTCAGTGCTGGGGTCCTCCCCCTGTCCCTTGGGGAGCTGAAGTGCAGAGATTTCTCAAAGTCGGACAAAACAAGACACTCTGGGGGCTGGAAAACCTCGGGGCTTTGTTCTCTCTTGTGCAAAATGACAGCGCAGAGCTGGGCAGTTATCCCCTGTTCCCAGCGTTTGGGAGTGCTGCAGGGCTGATCCCTGCTTGTCTCTGTGTTCCAGCACGCCCTCACTGTTGCTTCCCAGGTGTCCTGCCTGCCCCCAGGAGTGCCTGGCACACCCACACCCCTCGGGATGGGAGCTGTGGGGTGCCCTGTGGGCTGCATGTGCTGGCTGGCGTCCCCAGAGTGGTGCAGGCTGGTCCCAAAGCCATGCTGGCGGGGTGGATGTGGCTGTGGTGGTGTGGGGTTTGGCAGGGCCCTGGTGCAGCCTCTCTGAGCAGGTGGAGGTGACAGGCTGTAGTGTGATGCCACAGCTTAGGTGGCAGGGGATGCACTGGGACTTCTCTGTCGGGGGGATAGGGCTGTGCTGAGGGCTGGGGCCACACTGCCAGAGCACCCTGCACCTGGACCTTCCCTGTGCCAGAAGGTTCCTGTCCCCACGGGGCTGTGGTCCTGGGAGGGCCCCGTTCCCGTGGCATGGCCGATCCCAGCAGGGCACACTGCCAGTCCAGCTCCTGGTGCTTTCCTCTTGTGTCCATTTTCCCACTTGTGAGGGGCAGCTCTGGCCCACTCACGACTGCCTGGCTGACTTTTGGAGGTTGATATTTTCTTTAAACAAATTCTGTGCTCAGGCAATGTGCAAAGGTTGCTCAGAGCCCCAGCAGAGCTGTCACCTGTTCCTGCAGCACTGCTCTGCCCTGGCTCTGGAGTTGGGATCAGTGTGGGACAGGCTGTCCTGCAGGCACTGCTCTGTCTGCACGGGATGCTTTGCTGAACCTCTGGCAGCTGGAGTTGCCCCACGGGAGCTCCAGGCTGTGGATGTGGGAGAGGGGGAAGAAGGGGAAGTCTGGCACCCTGGTGCTGCCAGAGACAGTGGCAGAGCTCAGTGCCAGCAGGCTCAGGCCCTCTGTGGTTGGTGGGGCAGGGGCCTGGCTGGCACCTCTCTGCAGTGCCCAGCCAAGGGCACATTTCCCTGGCCCCACACAGGCCCCCCAAGGAGCCCTTGGGGCTGGCAAGGGGCTGTGCTGTCCCCAACCTGTGCGTGCTCCTGGCCCTGGGCATGCTGCTGGCAGGAGTTGGGAAGCTGCCAGTGCTGATGATGCTCATTTTGCTGTCTGGGAATCCCATTAACCTGGTGTTAACTTCATTAACTTCCTTTTAAACCAGCAATTAACTCGACCAGGGCTGTTGGTCCTGTGCCCACAGCTGCTTTCTGTGGTGGCTGGGATGCATCTGCCAATGCACAGCCTTGAACAGGGAATGAAAAACTGATTCCATCCAAAGACCATGGGCTTTGCTGGGGGACTGAGCCACATGGGCTGGTCCCTGGCCATGCTGTGAGACGACATGGGGCTCAGCACCCCCATCCCCAAGATGTGAGGGACCCACTGGAGCTCTGTGCTGGAGGGCAGTGGCAGCCCTGCAGCTGTGACGGTGTCCCAGTGACTCCCAGTTCAAACTGGGCTGCTGGGAGGACCAAGGGCAGGGCCTGAGTGCTGCTCCCGACCCTGAAACTGCCCCCAGGGACACCAGAACCACAGGTACCTGCAGGGCCATGGGGCACTGCTCCCCTTACACCTTTGCAAGTGCCATGCCAGAAATGAGCTGCCCCCCTTGCTGTGAGCAGCGCGTGGGACCTGGGGGCTTTGGCTTGGCAGGGATGTGTTGGATTTTCACATTTCTCATTTTTTTCTGGGATGGTTCCTGGAGCTGAATGGCCCAGGGCTGACTGAGTGCCCAGATCTGGTATCCTAAACCCAGAGCAGGGAGTGGAAGAAGCAGGCACACCGTACTGGTGTGAAAAACCCCACGGCTCTCCCCTTGGCTGTGTGCTCTCCGGGTTTGGGGTGGGAACAGCAGCAAGACCCTGGGGAAGCTTCGTTAGTCCCACCTAAAGAACAACCCCAGCACCAAACCGGCGTGGGTGCAGCTAGCTTTCTCTCCTCCCCGCCTCAGAAGGCCCTCGGTGGGGCCGGGCGGGCGATGGGGCTGCGAGGTACCAACAGAGCTGCTCTGTGAAACTTGGCCGGGAGCACAGAGGGAGATTGATGTTTGCTTGGGCGCTCAGCCCTCAGCTGCGGGCTCTGCCCGCCCCTGCACCAGCTGGGGACAAAAGCCCCGGCCCCGGGTGGCACTGCAGGGCTGGCGTAAGCCCCCCAGGACAGCTGGCAGCTCTGTAAGGTTGGCGCCTGCCCAGCGAGCCAGAGTGAAGGGGCCGAGGGGCCGCGCAGGGAGGTTTGCCCGCGGGGTGCTGCCCATGCTCGGGTGTCTGAGCTCCACCGCAGAGCTGGAACCCCCCTGGCCCCACCTCTGCCTCATCCTGGGTCCTGTCCCCTGGCCAAGCCTGGATGGGTGGAAAGGGGCTGGGGTGACTGTGGGGAGCACCCCATAGAGCTGGGTGGGGAGAGAAAGTGATGAGGTTTGGGGCTGAGGGCTTGCAGGGGGCTCCTGCCCAGCCCTCTTGGCATCTCCCACGTGGGAGTTAAATGTGACAGTCATCAGTTATGTCAGAAAAATCACCCGTGGAGAGGTAATGATGATCTGGGTGTAATGGTGGGTCAGGGCTCCTGTCCCCACAGTGCGGTTGTGCCCTTGTCCCCTCCCCACACTGTGAGTGGGAGCTGGCTGCGGTGCTCCTGGCAGAGACAAATCCCCAGCACACACCACTGAAAATCCCAGAAAGCTTTATTTGCGTAGGAAGATCGATGGTGTTTGAAAACCCACCACTGCTGGAGGCTGGTGTGGCCGCCCAGTGCCTGTGGGTGCTGCTCAGACACCGGTGCCTCCCAGTTTGGCACTGCCTCGGCTGCTGGGGGAGCCAAGGGTGCCTCCAAATGGGGCTGCCCCTAAAGCAAGTCTGCCTGGGCACACGGTGGGGCCCCATGGGGAACCCCACAGCGCCGGCAGCGGGATGGAGCTGCCCAGCCTGTCCTCGGGGGTCCCTCAGTCCCCTCGGGGGGTGGCCTGGGGCCAGTTCTCTGCTTGCCCCATCTGTGAAATGGGTGCAGGTGGCTGAGCACTCTGTGGGGCTCGGGGGTTTGAGAGGGGCTGGACGATGCTGCCAGTCAGTCCTACGAGGAAGAGGGTGAGGAGTAGTGCCTGAGGAGCCAGGCCAGGGATCACAGAGGGGGTTTCTGCCTGGGTCTGGTTTCAGAAGGCAGTGCTGGCCTCCTGCCCATGTCCCCCCGCCCTGCAGGGTCCATTCTGCCATGGCAGGTGGGTCACCAGAGCACTCACTGAGCCATGGGGGCACCACAGCCTTCAAGGGAAGGGATGAATCCTATTTCCATGCCCTGCTTGGAAGACTCTGGGCCCTCTACTGTGCCCATGGCCATGGGGCCTGCTGGGCTGCAACCTCCTCCAGGCTGACTGTGGGCAGAGGGAAAGGAGAGCATCACCACACTCCTCTCTGTAGGACTTAAACATCACCTGCTGCTTTTATTTCCTGCAAAGCATGGAGGGTATCCAGGTCTGGAGGGCTGGAAGCCTTGCTGAGCTTGTACTGTCGAGGTTCCATTTGCTCTCCTCTGCAGTGGGGGAGTATTAGGGATGAACCTGCCCAGGGGATGCTGCACCCAGGTGCTGGGCTGGGGAATGGGGCAGTTTTCACCTCCATCTCTCTTCTTGCACCGTGGTGCTGCGGGAACGCAGCACGCTGGGGATGCCACCACTCACTCTGCTCCTCCAAAAGGATTGGCCAAGCTTTCCCCACTGCTTTCATCCCGAAAAATCTCCCGTGGAAGATGGGCTGCGGGCCCTACCCTGCGGATAATGCAGTGCCATCTCCCCAGTGCCAAGCGACTCCCATCTGCAACTGCAGTGGCCATCTGTGCCCCTTCAGCAGGACTGAGCTTGCCCGCTGCCTGCCTCAGGGCTGGTGTTCCTTGGAGCAAACAGAGCCTCCTGCCCAGTGTCCCTGCCACAGTCCTGCCTGCAGCCCTGGGCATCACGGGCATCTCCGAGCTCTGCAGGGAGGGAAGCATCCCCGACCTGCTGCTTTGCTGTGCGTTGGAGCTGGCTGGGGCTGGAGGGGCCCTGTCCATTGCTGGGCAGGGGGCTGTGGGGCCATAACCAGCACCCTGTACAGTCCGGGTGCAGGCAGGGGAGCTGCCTGCTTTTTCCTGCAACCAAACTCCAGGCCAGAGGAGAGAGGACTGCAGCCTCTTCCCTGGCTGCCTGGGGCACACAGCTCGGTGATGCAGGCTGGAGAAGCAGCAGCCTAATATGGTAGGTGTGGAGAGGTGGAGGCTATTTTTCTGGAGGGTGATGTTCTCTGGCCACTGGCTGTGCCCAGGGCTTCCCCCAGCAGCACAGCATTCCTGGGGAATGGTTGTTTCTCTGTGCCCTGACAGCACAGCATCCCGGGGTACCTGGGGGTGACACCATGCAGGAAGCAGGAGGGGTCCCTCTCTCCAGCTGACCATGGGGACCTGTGATTGTTGATCCCCCCTCTTTGTGGGGCACGGGGGCTGCCACATGTCCAGGCTCTGAGGCCCAGCCCAGCTGTGCCACCGCTCCGGGACAGAGGGAGATGTAGTTCTGGCTGAGCTCGTGGCACCTGGGCACACTGTGGGGGTCACACCGAGAGGCAGTCGTACTTTCCCAGCCTCAGGGCACCAAGTGGATGTCCTCTGAGCGCAGCACTTTGTAAACGACCCAGTAGAAGATATTGAAGACCAGGAAGGTGAAGGGGAAGACAGCTCGGGAGATGGTGTCGATGCGCTTGGCGCGGTCGAGGTAGCGCCTGCGGAGGCTCTCCCCTTCCCGCAGCACCGCGCTGGCCGGCGAGGGGCTGTACACGCCGGGGCCCTCCCCAGCCCCCTCCTTTGGCTGCAGGCAGTGGCCCAGCCCGTAGCCTCGCAGGTAGAAGCGGCTCTCGCGGCTGAGCTCTTCCTCCTGGCGAAGGGAAAGGCCGTCAGCCAGGGCACCCGCGGGGGCTGGTGCTGCAGGGCTGAGGCTGCACGCCCTGCGGTGCTGGTGGCGAGTGCCTGGTGCCAGGCTGGGCGCTTTGTCACAGAGCCCCAGCCGTGCGGGCAGGAGCACGGGGCCGGCAGTGCTGTGAGCGCCGAGCCCCTGCCCTCTCATCCAGCCTGTGTTTTAGGGTGCGTCCAAAGGCAACCCGGCCCTGGCAGCCCGACACGCGTCCCCCCGGCTTCCTCCCAGCTCCAGCTTGGGGGCTTGGGAAGCCTGACTCTGGCAGCCAGAGGGATGGGAGGTGAACTGGTGGAAGGGGGCACATTGGGGTGCAGGGTGCGTTGGGTGCAGGGAGCTGAGGTGTGCAGGCACTGCTGTGGCGGCTGTGTTTGCTGTAGGGTGGAAGTGTGACTGTGATGGTGAAGAGGAGGGGATGGGCAGCTTGCTGGGGCAGAGCTGGGCAGGGATGCAGGAACCTGACTACCACCAGGGCTTGTAGGGTGCCCCAGTCCCTCCAAGAACCCAGGCCCTCATTTCTCCCCATGTGTGCTTGGCAGATGCTGCCTGGTGCAGCAGAGGAGGGAGGCTGAGAGAGCTGGACTCCTTGCTGGTCTCTCTCTGCCCTTGCTCACCCTCTCTGTCCCCATGCTGGCAGAGGGCTGCAGGGAGGGCAATGTGCCCATGGAGTTGCATGTTCATGATCAAGGCTGCAAAACTGCCCTGAGAGTCTCTGGTGGCAGCCCACTGCCATTGTTCAGGGCACTGATTGGGTGCCCCAGGGGCTGGCCAGCACTGCCTGCACTCCTCCCCATCAACAGCTGTGCGCTGTTAGCCACTCGCCCTGTCCTGCTCTTTTAGCCTTGCAGAGGGTCATGTGTGCAAAGATTTGATGAGGGATGGGCATATGCAAGGACAGGCTGCACATCTGGTGTTTTGCTGAGCCCCTGGACTCATTTGGTCTCTGTGGCTCATCTTCCCTCTGCCTTTGCTGGTGCTGTATCTGGCTGTGGTGGGTCCCTTCTCCCAGGGCCTGCTGCAGGCAGTGCCTCACTTTGTGTCTGGGTGCTGTTTGGGATCCCAAACACCATCTCTGGCCGGCACTGCCCTCCAGGACACAGAGGCTGCTCGCTGAGGTCAGCCCCTGCAGGCGCTCGGCTGGCACGGGGGCTCTCATGCAGAGAGTTTGTACCCTGGCATCTTTATTTAACTCAGCAATCCACAGGCTAAGCAAGATTTTTCCAGTGGGAAGAGCAGCAGTGGCTAAGATTGCTGAGGTTAGTTCTCATTTGAGTACAGTTTTATTTCCCAGCCTCAGGCTGAGTGCCTGCAGCCACCCTGGACGGGGGGAGCTGGGGTGCTCTGTGTGCCCTGGGGACCAGCAGCTACTCCCCCAGCCCGGGGAGCCAGCAGGCCCAGCCTGTTCCTGAGCCTGGATTTGGGTGGTCCATGGGAGGGATTTGCCCTCAGGCTGTGAAACCCGGGCTTTGCTTTGTCAGGCACAGGAGCTGCGTGTAGCAGGGCTCCACTCCGGTCTCTGACTGAGCAGCACCCTGGGGTGCTCCTGGCTGCATCCAGTGCCGTGCCAGCAGCACCCCGGGGTGGCTCTGCAGCCTCCACCTCAGGGCAGCTGCACTTTGGTCTGTTCTATGCCAGCAGATGGTCCCTGGGTTGGACAGAGCCTCTCCCTCCCTGCCCTGGCTGGGTGGGTGTTGATCTCCAGGAGTCATCTGTGAAAGGCAGGGAGCAAAGATGCCTCTCCTGGCATCCAAGGGCTGATGATGATGTAGAGGAGGTGAGGGTGACCAGGCCTGATCTCCTCCCTGGAGCTGTGGTCAGCCCCCTGCATCTCCCCAGCATCCTGGGAGCTTGGCCTGCCCCATACTTCTCCCTATGCTGCCTCAAGCTGCAAAGTGCCCGTGTGCCCTGAGCAGCTGCCCATGCTGGAGTGACTGCAGGCAGCTGGGAGTGCCTCGAATCTGCCTGCAGGGAGGCAGAGCCCTCACCCTGTCAGAGGCATGGGCACAGCCTGGGGAGCTGGGCAGCAGCCCAGGAGCAGCCATCAGTCAGCCTCAGCATCACTCACCCTCAGCAGAGGGGACCGTGCAGGTCCTGCTTTACAGAAGGGAAACCCAAGGCATGGAGTGGGGCTGTCTACAAGGAAACCTGCTCCATTCCCATCCCTCTCTCAAAACTTTTGAGCCCAGGAATCGGCAGCTCCATCCTACGGGCACATACTCTGTGCGAATCACCGGCCTGCATCTTCCCAGGGCCGGCTCCTGGGGGCTCGTTTTGGGGAGGGGAGGGTGAGGCTGGCTGGGGAAGCACGGGGGGCTGCCGGAGGGTCGTGCTTTACCCGGGAGCTGGAGAGCTGCGAGAGCGTCGCGTAGGTGTGCTCGCTGCTGTGCCGGCTGCTCAGCTGCTGCAGGGACTCCAGGCTGGCCGTGCCGCTGCTCAGGCCCTTTTGGCATCCAGCAGTGTGCACCAAACAGAAACAGGACAGCGGGTGACCGAGGGCTCTACCCCGGCCCCGGGGCAGCGGCTCTGGGTGCCAGGATGGGAATAGTGGGGAGACGGGGGCTCTGTGCGGAGGGAAAAAGCCCCCCCAGTGTGCCCTGGCACCGGGATCTCTCTTCAGCACATGCCGAAGGGGTTTGGATGCACGGGACGCTGTGAGCCTGTGTGGTGTGTATGTGTGTGTGTACTCGTGTCTTCCATGGAGATCTGGTGCCTCATGGTGTGTTTATAGCAAGAAAATGAGAGTGGGGCAGCCACATGCCTACCCCGGGCTTCTTGCAGGCCTGATGCCTGTGTTGATGGGCTGACAGAGGGGAGTATTTCCATGAGTGAGGGATCCTGCCTCTCCAGATCCTGCTGTGCTCCCGTCTGCAGCCCAGACCTGTCCCTGGGTGCCACCGGGCCCCTGCCACAGCAGGGAGTCCCTGTCACCGCTATGGCACAGCAAGGAGCCCGGGTTTGGGGCTGCAGGTAAGGGGAAAGGTTGGTTTTCCCCCATCCTCACTGTTTATCTTTCTGCATTTTTAGAGGAAGCAGAGCCTGAGGATGTCCCAGCAGGAGAAGGACAGCACCCTAAGCAGGGCCTGGCGCACCCATGGGTGCTGTGCACTGCGCTGCCGTGCCCGTGGGTCCCCGGGGTGCCGGAGGAGCCATCTGGGGCAATGGAATGCAGCCCTGCCCTGGGGACTGCTGAAAATCTGGCCCTGCAGCCCTGGGGTGTCCCCTCAGGGGCTGAGGACAAGCAGATGTCATGAGAGAGGGGGGGACTCACCATCCTCTGCCGTCGCTGGCGGCGGCGCAGGCGCATGAACTCCTTGTGCTGGCGGGAGACAAAGTTGACGGCTGCGTACTCCAGCAAGGCGGCGAAGACGAAGAGCAGGCACACGGCCATCCAGATGTCAATGGCCTTCACGTAGGACACCTGCCGGGGTGAGAGGGGGCTCAGGGACCCACTGCCCCCCACCTTGCTCACCCCCTCCACTGCCAAGAAGCACGGGAGCTCTCTCAGCCTGGGCACATGGGCCAGAGCAGCCAGTGTTTCCCATCAGCACATGTGGTGCCCCAGCTGATGAGGCTCCAAAGCCAAGCCATTCCCAGGGAAAGGCTGCCCCTGCCCCTGGGGCACAGCAGAGGGGGAGCCCAGCATGGAGCCAGCACTGACCTTGGGCAGGGAGGCCCGGGAGCCCGCGCTCTGCGTGGTCATGGTGAGCACCGTGGTGATGCCCAAGCCCACCCGGGCTGGCGCCGCATCCATGTTGATCCAGAAGGAGACCCAGGAGAGGATGACAATGAGTAGGCTGGGGATGTACATCTGGATCAGGTAGTAACCCATCTGCCTCTCCAGGTGGAACTTCACCTCGATGCAGGTGAACTTGCCTGTAGGGAAAGATGGCCCCGATGGGCGAGAGGGACCCCTGGGCCATGGTGAGGGGGTGGCAGCAGGTCCCTGGGGTGCTCACCTGTGTTGTAGTACTTGGTGCAATAGCCCAGGTCCTTCTCATCCCTGAGGATGAACTGTGGGAGTGTCAAGCCCTCTGCCACCTGCACGGCCTCCTGCTCCTCCAGCCACTCGAAGATGAGGTCGTTCATAGTGTAGCCAACTGGAGGGGATGTAGGGAGCCATGGGATGGGGACATGTACCCTGTTCAACCCCACCCTGAACAACTGCGTTTTCCTGCTTATGTCCCTCAGAAAAAGAGAGCTGCCAGCTTTTGGGATGGCATGGAATGAGAGGGGATGGGGTGGGAAGAGGGGAATGAAGCACAGCTTGAACCCCCTGAGGTACTCACAACTCTCCAGCTGCATGGTGCATGTCTGGATGTCCATGGGGAAGTTCTTGAGGTCCATGGGGCAGGACAGGATCAGTGTCAGCCTGGAGGAAGCAGAGGAAAGGAGGGAGTTGTTGGGGCTGGGGCAGTCAGTGGCGAAGTGTTGCCCCACAGAAGGCAAGAGCAAAACTTTGCCTCCCCACTCAGGCACTGCACCAGAGGAAAAGGTTCTACCTAATGCTGTAGAGCACGTTGCCGTTCTTGAAGATGCGCAGGAGCTTGTTGTCAGTGGTGACCTCGTGGAAATTGGCCCCTTTCTCGTTGGCAAAGAACAAGTCTGGCTTCCAGATGGAGTCGAGCATGGAGGGGTCGAGGTCGAGGGAGTCGTCGGGGTACTCCCGGTAAGCCAGGCGGGGGTCGTTCCACTGCTGCCGCAGGAACACGTTCACCCGGTAGTCCTGGGACAGGGGGCACCGCGTCAGCTGCGAGCAGCCCCTGGTGCCCGGGAAGGAGGAGGAGGAGGAAAGGATGGAGGAGGAGGAAGGGGCTGCCCGCATTGAGGCTCAGCCCTGCTGTTCCTGCGTGCCTGTCACTAATAAAGCATGGAGTCAGGGCAGCTCAGGAGCCTTCCCATGCTGTTGGCAGCCAGGGGAAATTAAAAAGCCAAGGCCACAGCAGCTGAGAGAAGGAGGAGGAGGAGGTGGAAGATCAGTAACTGCTGCCTGCAGCAGTCTGCACATGGCTCTGTCAGCCTGTTGATAGTAGTGAGGCTTTGCAGAAGCGCAAATAGGAAATTTTTAGCCCTGGGACTTCCTCAGAGGAGTTCCTCACGCATCCACGGAGGTTCAGGATGGCAGGGGGCTACATCCAGCTGCCCCACTGTGACCCTTTGGGGGTCTTTCTTCCAGCTCAGGCACAGGGAACGTGACCCACACAGCCAAGCTTGTGTTAGCTGACCCCAGAAAAGCCACAGCCACGTGCTATGGCTTTGCATGTCCCCACCGTGGTGCCAGGGGTGGCTCCAGAGAAGGGGTCACAGGAGCCCCTGTGAGCACAGCCATGGGCACCGGGACCCACACGCTCCCCGGCACAGCCACTGCCAGCCCCGAGGCTCTGGGAGAGGAGAGCCCATCGCGCCGGCAAAACCCTCACCATGGTGGTCTCGGTGACGGAGCCAAAGCTGTTGATGAAGATGTTGCATGTCACGTTGACGGGTGGACCTGGAAAACAGCGGGAAGCCTCCTCTTGCCGCCGGCTGCCGAGACACGTGCGCTCCGCGGGCACACGCGGGGACAGCAGCTCCGGCTGAAGGCACCCAGGCGTCCCCTCCTGCTGGGGCCACCCCCGGTGTGTCGGGGTGAACCCCAGCACGCCCTGCAGCCGCCCACGCTGTCGGGCAAAGCGAGCACACGGTGCTGGCAGGAGCAGCCGGGACTCTGGGGAGGGTGGTGGGACAGAGGGATGTGGGTCAGGGCCCTGCCCCGAAGCCCCTGGGTTTGGGCAGCCGTAAGCGTGGATCTGCCAGGTTTGGATCCCTCACGTCTTCCCCCTTACCTTTGAAGTTGGGCCGAATGCGGGCGTCATACCCTGAGGTTCGTCCCATAAGCTTGTCCAGGAAATCAGAGGGTGACATGGGCTGGGGTGAGCTCCGGGAAGCAGCTTTAATCTCCTCCCGCCCTGAGACCAGCCTGCGGGGCAGGGGAGGCTGGTTAGCTGCTGCCTGCTGGCACCAGGGGTCTGCGGGCACATTTTGGCACCCCGTGGGGACAGAGAGCTGCCAGGGCAGGCGGCTGTGCCTGCGCTGCATCCACTCCAGTGCCCAGTCAGCTTGCTGGGGGGATCCCTCTCTTCTGCTGGGACCCTGGTGGCTTTTCCCCTGACCTGCCACAGCCTGAGTGTCACACATCCACATTTTGCCTGTCCCTGCTCCAGCAAAGCCCCTGCCCACCACATCTCTTGGCATGGGGTTGGGGGCCAGTGCCTCCTGGCTCCAGGGCTGTGGTGGGGACAGGTCACAGCGGGCCATGCCATGCTCTGTGCCAGTGCTGGAGGGGGAGAGGGGGAGGCTCCCTCTCGGGTTCCACCTCCAGCTCCAGCTTGAGCTGCTGAGCAAACAATCACACACTGCCTGTCACGGACTCATGGCTGGGCTGGGCTGGGGGACACAACAGCCCTGCCTGAGTGAGGAGGTGTCCACAGCACAGCTGGCTTCTGACACCTTGCCAGGGGCCAAGGAGATGTGGCAGGAGAGGAGCAGCAAAGCCCATCTCCCCACCAGCCATGGTGATGAGCTCTCCCACACAGCGCTCTGAATGATGATGGAGATTTATTTAAACTGACTCTGGAGGGGATATTTTTGTGAATGCATCTCAGCCTGCCAGTTTCTCTCCTCCCGTCAGTCTATAACGATAATTTCAAGGAACAATGCGAGAGATGTTCACTCACCACATTGCCAGGCATGTGGCTGTGATGGAGAGGAATTAGCCAGAGATCTCTGGACACAAAAGGAGCTTTGAGCATGCTGCTGGTGCTGCTGCATGCTGCCTTATAACTCCACCAGGTCTATGTCCAGGTGGATCTTACTCCTGCTTGGAGCTACAACCCCATCAGTACAAGAAGAGGATGATGCTGGGAACCCTGTGGTCCTTCTTCCTACCTCCATGTTCCTACCAATACACCTCGTTCCTACCCCTTTTCAAGGGGGTGAAATTCATCCTAGAGGGGCTTATGTACATCCTTGCCAGCTAGAAATGGCCACAACAGCCATCCCAAAATGTCCCAGTGGGGCAGGTTTTCCTTTAATTGGAGAAGGGCAGCAGAGAGTACCTGAGACTCATCCTGACCAAGAGCAAAAGGCTGAGGTGGGGAGAAATTCCCCACCAGGAATTTGCACGGGCAAGGTGTGGTGCCTTTGGGAGGAGGGCTGCGAGGGGCCAGGCTAACAAGGAGTTAAGGAAGGCTTCTGCCTGCCACACAGCTGTGAACCATGTCCTCCTCAGCTGGAGAGGACACTGAGGGTTCTCCCTGGAGCACGTGGGAGGGAGGCTCCCGGGCTCCCTTGGCAGGTAGCTCCTTGAAGAGGCTCAGATAACTGGCTGAGCCACAGCGGATCTGCAGCCCCGGTGATGCTCAGACCTGCGTGGGGGATGCCAAAATGCCCAGAGTGCAGCCACTCCCCCCGGCATCCCTGGCAGGGCCGTGCTGGAACGCAGCCCCTGGGCACAGCCCCTGCCTGCAGCTCCCCACTTTAGGCACTGCCCGCCCTGAGGCCTCTGCCCCGACCCTGGGCTGGGCACCGCAGGGCCCCGGAGCGCAGCACCTCTGTGGAGCGAGGGGATGGTAGGGCTGGAAAATGCTGATGTCTGCCTAAAAACGCTGCCCTGGAACAAGCGGTTTCTGCACATGAAGTAAAATTCTCTTTTACCCCTCCCTGCCATAAATGTTGTACATCCCCCCCCTGCTGCTCCAGCCATACTGGCCAAGAAGTGGGAGGGGGAACTGGGAGCAGGCTCAGCCCAGGAATCCTGCAGCCCCCCAACCCCTCCCTTCCTGGCCCGCTCTCCCCTGCATCCCACCTTGTCCCAGATAGCATCCAAGGTGGACAGAGATGGAAAAAGGGACCTGGGGGCTATAGATTTTCCACCCAAGTGGGCCAAGAGTTGTTCCTGCACCCATGGGACCTGAGGCACCCACCCACAGTCCCCAGTGACCCAGGGTCTGGGTCAGGGACTGTCCTGAGCTCTCCTCCCCGCAAACACCATGAGCCAGAAGAGGATCTGGACATCTCAGGGGCTTTGCAGCCCCGGAGAAGGAGCTGCCTGGGCTATCACCTGGCTCAGCTCACCCTTTCTCCCATGGTGGCAAGACTCTCCCGCTGGCCCGGGGCCAGGGGAACCCTCAGGGACTGCTGGGGACAGGCAGGGTCTGGCTGCGTGCGGTGGGGGACGGTCTGGTGGGTCCCCCGGGGTGCTGGGTCAGGGTCCTGGGGAATGGGGAGCGAGGCCAGATTTGCGGGGAGGTCCGGATAGGAGCCGGGAGCGTTCTGTCCGGGGCATCAGGCCCCGGAGACAGGTCCGGATCGGGGGTCGGGGTAAGGGTTCCGGAGCTCGTCCGGGTCTGAAAGGGGATGCCCAGGTCCCGCGGGACAGCTCTGTCTCCGAGAGGGGGGGTGATTCCCGGGTGCCAGAGGGGAATCGCGGCTCCCGGGGGATGGGGTCCGGGTGCCGGGGAGCGGCTCGGAGAGCGGCGGTCCCGCAGCNGAGGCGGGCACGGCGGTGGGGGGCTCCCGGCCCCGTGCCCGCCTCCTCCCCGTGCCCTCGGGGCCCGCTGCCGCCCCGCCCGGGCTGTCCCGGAGCCCGCGTCCCCCGAGCGCGGGGAGGGACGGACCCCTGCGGGCTTTGGGAGGGTCCCGGGGCGCACCGGGGTCGGGGCTGGTGGGGTCGAGGGATGCGCCGGGGTTTAGGGACGTGGCAGCGCTGACGGCTGTGCAAGGGATGCTCCGAGGACGGGAAGCGTACTGGGATCAGAGGACGTGCTGGGATCGAGGGCTGTGCAGGGGCTGAGGGATGTCCCAGAGGAACTGCCCGTCGGATGGGGGGGAGCGGCTGGGGAAAACCGGGCTCCTAAATCCCTCTGCCTGGCCTTGGGGCCGCAGCTCAGGGCCGGGGGGCTCAGCCGTCCCGCTGGGGACCCCTGCGCTTGCCTTTCCCAGAGGCTCAGCGGATGGACAAGACTGTCCTGGGTGAGCTCCTTGGAGAACACAAGATGGACAGTCATCTCTGCGTGATGCGGGAGCTGCAGCGGCTGCCAGGGAGAGGGAAACCAAGGCAGAGGGAGGGGAGCTGCCTGTTAACCAGAGGCAGGGCTGGGACTCGGACTGCTCGGCTGCCTTTGCCCTGTCCCCTGGGGCCACCCGGCCAAGCCGCAGAGTCGCCTCTGGTCCATGGCAATCTGTGATTAATTTGCAAGGAAGTAAATAGTATTAAAAAAAGATAAAAGTGCAGAATAAATGATTCCTGGCAGATATGTCAGTCAGGTTTCTGTTCACTCTGCTGTGGCTGGCTCATCTCGTTTATTTATATTAATTGCAGTCTGCTAATGGCTGGGAGCCGCTGTACAAAGCCATTGCTGCAGGGGTCCACAGAGAAGGATCTCGGCAGAGGAGGAGAGCCCGGTGCCCCTGTGCCTACTCTCCCCAGGGCGAGTGAGGGGCTGGCCAGGACTTTGAGAGCTCCCCCGTGGATTTGCTGCAGGCAGGCGGTGTGAGAGAGGTCTGGCTGTGTGATTGCCGAGCCTGGGCTGCCTGGTCCAGCGCAGGGCAGAGGGGGCTGGAGGCTGTAGCCAGGGGGCATTTAGCTCGAGGCAGCGTGCAGGAGTCCTCATCCCTGCTCATCGGCTCTCCCAGCACCAGGAGCTGGGAGAAGTCTCCTCTGATTACCGTTGCCATTAATGTTTACGGGGCCACGGTGCTGGGAGGCGCGAGGCAAAACGTGGAGCCCCGGGGAGCAGAGCAAACGCACGCTGTGTGACAGCTCCTCTTCCAGCCGCTGTCCGGGCTAAGCGGACCTGACACCACCGGGAGGAGGGGAGCCAGTGCATCCTCTCTGCTCTCTGGGGAAACTGAGGCACTGCCATGGTGTCCCTGCATCAGCTGAGGGGCCTGAGGATGGTCACAGCAGCTGTGGGGCCAGTGTGTCAGGTGGCCGTGAGTATGGGAGCTGAAGAGAACCAGCTACAAGCCATGACTGCACATGCTGTGCTCAGCAGGGCGCTGGGGCCGAGCTAACAGGGCTCTCGGAGAGGCTGGAGAAGCCACTGTGGCTCCCTGATGGGCAGCACTGTGGGGATGTTGCAGCCCCAGCCCTCCTGCCCGCCTGGCAGCTCTGCAGGCAGCCAGCACTGCGAGGAGTGAAGCAGTGCTGAAAATAAGCTCTGAGATAATGAAGGCAGCGAGCATCCCGTCAGGAGGGCGACGGCAGTGCTGATTTGTTGCTGGCTGGGTCGGGGGGGATGGAGCAGGAGCTGCACATCCAGAGCCCCAGCAGTGCCCAGGGGATCCCAGGACTGCGCCTCATCCCGACCAGGGGATTTTTGGAAGTGACAGGAATAGGCTTATCCCCCCACGTCCCTCAAATCAAAGCATGAGGTGGTTTCTCTGTAAACAGCCAAGATTCCAGGCAGCAGGCAGCTGTCAGCGTTGGGCTCCCGGAGACAGGCATCACCACCAGGTTGCCCTGGGGCTGCTCTCCCCAGAGGCAGCAAGACAGGGCAGGGGGCAAAGACCACACTCTGATCCAGTGGCTGCCAGCCTGGTGCAGTCCCCAGGGGGATCCCCGTGTCCCTGCCCCAAAGCTGTCCCTGTCACAGTGCCAGGCTCTGCTAATAGGAGACGTGCAGGCAACTGAGACTGGGTTTGCTCAGATAGGGAGAAAAGTGGGGCATCTTTTTTCCCTTTCACTCCACTGTCTCTGAGGTCACATCAAACTGCTTCTTTGAGGCCAGACACTCACCTGCCTCAAATCTGCCTGGCTCCAGAGGCTGGAGAAGGGCTGTGCCAGTCCACACTGCCTGTATCCCAGCCCCTCTCTGCTGCTCAGCCCTGCATTGCCACATCTATAGATTTAATCCTGCCTGAAAAATGAAACCCTGAAGTGTATTCGCAGACAACAGAATTACAAGGTGGGAGTGAGTCATTCAACCCCCTTGAAAACAGGTTTGGGCTTTTTTCCAGAGAAAAGGTTCAGGTGCTTGAGCTCAATTTCAGGATAAAGCCCAGCTTTGTGCTATTTGTGCTGAGGGGTGAGGGAGAGGAAGGACAGCAGGCAAAGGAACGCACTTTGCTCTTCATGTAGGACCACAAAATCGTCCTGCTGCTTCCCACTCATCCTCGGTCTCTCCTTTTGGAGTGAGCACAGAGATTTGCCTCTGCCCTGGAGCCAGGGAGACCTGAAGCATCAGGAGGGACAGAAGCTTCTGCTGGGCACAGGTTTGTGGTGGGCTTTGAGCAACCTGCTTCAGCACCCCTCCAGCAGGCTTGGAGGGTCAGTTCCTCTGGGCTTAGAGGCAGCTCCTGTTTTGGGGGCATTGCTTGCTCTGCATCTTTCAGCCCTAGACCTAGGGAAGGGCTGGCACGTGGGCCAGGACAGGATAACAGCTCTGCATTTCATCAGGCACCGAGTCTGATGCTCTGGGAGACTGTGCTTATTGTAATTAGAAAGCACCACATCACAGGCACCTCCATCCTGTCTCCTAATTCTCTCCTGACTTCCTTCCCCTCTCCCAAAGCTCCCAGCCAGCTCTGGACATCCTCCTGTCTCTTTTGTCCCAGGATCAGGATTTTCTTTTGCAGAAACCAAGGTGTGAAACAGAGCTGCTGCGTGCACAGGGCTGTGCCAGCCAGCATGCAAGTGCTGCTGTGCACTTCTTCTCTGGGCCAACTGCTTAAATGCTTAATGAGCCCTGGGGAGCAAAGCACTCCTTGTGAAAGATTCAAGTTCTCTGTGCCTTCAGTTTAGGGCCCTGTCAGCTCTCCTTTCCCTTTTTTAATCCTCTGACCAGTGAGGGTGAGGGAGAGCAGGCACAGTCTCATCACTGTTCCTGAGGAAAGCAGCAAAACAAACAGGAAAACCCCACGTGCCTGCACTTGGGGAGAGGACACCCCCTCCACCCTGGAGGGGACAAGGAGGCAGAGTCCCCTGAAGGAAACATTTTGAGGCATTTAATGGGGTGTGAAATTAATGCTGGAGAAAACACATTCTCGTGGGTGGCTGTGCACCCCTCCAGGCTCTCCATGGCTGCCCGGTGTGAGCCCAGTTTGGATGCTGTTGTCACGTAATGTCACTGTTTTTCCAGTGCCGTGCTGCTCCCTGCCTGTCCCTGGAGAAGCTGTATAAAAGGCTGTGGGTGCTTTCCTTTCCCAGCAGGAGCAAAAATCACCTCATTGCAATAAATGGCAAAGGGATGAGTAACTGTGGTGGTGCTTTGGTGGGGGGATTGGGGCCCCACTGGCACCAGAGCATGGGCAGAGTGCCCAAACATCCCCCCATTTCTCAGCAGGGCAATCAGGCACTGGATTTGGGTGTAGCCACCAGAGGGACAGGGCAGGATGGCCCCTTCAGTGGCCTGGGAAGGTCACGGGTTGTGGAGCTGCTTCTAAAGGAAGGTGGCACCACGGTATGGGAGGAGGGGACAGGTGGCACTGGGGACCCCAGTGGGGGCTCGGTGTTTATGCGGCAGTGCCAGCAGGACCCGGTGCCTCACCAAGCAGGGCAGGGTGACCCAGAGGGGATTGCAAGGTGAACTGAGACAATGGTCCCAACTCCAGCAAATGTTGCTCTATGATTTGGTGGCACTTTTCCAGGCTAAAAATACCCCTGCTGTTGGTGCTGGGGGTGGGCTCTGCGTGCAGCGGCTGTGAAGGGACGCTCGGTGCTGCGGGACTGGCCAAGGGCAGCTGGACCATCAGGCTGGGGTGGCCCTGCCAGCAGCCATGGGGCTGCCCCTCCTGCTCCATGAGCAGCCAGGCGCAGAGGTCACCTCTCCTCTCGCTCCAGATGACCTGGCACCTCTCTCCAGGGCTGTGCCAGATGCTACTGCTCATCCATCAGTCCCCAAAATACCGTGTGGGGACAGAGCATCCTCAGTCAGCGCTTTGAGCTGTATTTCAGCCCAGCACGGGGTTCTTTGCTGATCCCAGGGGGTCACTTAGGCTCATCTGGGAGCTCATCATGGGCTGGGATGTTGGAACAGGGCTCATTTTCCTGATGAGGCGCAGAGAGGCCTGAGGAGCTCAGCCCATCTCTGTGGCTGTGGGGCTGCTGCGTGTGCTAAGGAAATGTGCCCCCAGACCCTCCATACAGCTGTGGGGGGACATCACTGGGCTGAGAGGACACTTACCTGTCCCTGTGTGTCCGAGCTGCTGGGGAGCTGGGTTTGGGACACCAGAGTGGGTGGCTGGAGGGGGCAGAGTTGAGGAGCCTCTCCAAGGCTTGGATGCAATCCCAGCAGGGCAGGATCCAGCTGGGCCAGCCCCAGCCCACTTCAGTGCCCTCCTGGCCAGGGGGAGCAGCTCAGCCCTGCTCCTCTCTGCCCTTCCAAGCAGATCACTCAGAGCATCCTGGAGCCCCTGGGCACCTTCCCTGCAGGCTGGGAGGTGTTTCAGCTGTTGCTCTCCTGAAAGCCATCAAAGAAAAGAGAGTCCAGTGCTTGTTCTTCAAAACCACGCCCTCATCAGCAGGTGCTCATCCTCATCTGTCTAACACATTTCTGATATTTTATGGCAGGTTCTCAAGGAACTATTTTGTGAACATCCCACCCAAGGGACTGCCACCCTGGCCTGAAGACATGGACTGGATGGTCCAAACTTTCCTTTGCCCGTGGGCTGCAGACCTTGTGTCTGCTGGCACTGGTGGTGCTCTGCTTTGGGTGAGCTGTGTGGGTTTTATCTGTAGACAGAGAAAGAGCAGAGGGAACTGCAGACAGGGAAGGCTGGAGTGATGGTATTGCCTGGTCCTGTGACCTTGGCGAGCCGGCAGGATGAACAGGGAGATTTAATTTAGATAAGTGTCAAGCAAGACTTTTGGGGACAGCAGCAAAGCCTGGCACAGGTTCCAAAACCCTCAGAGGACACCTCGCTTCCCCAGGGTGCTGGCCTGACCCCTGCTCTGGTTGCCTCCAGCGTTTCCAATGACTCTGGAGGAAATCCACTGGACTTTGACACTGCAAGACCCCTCAGCCCCAACCTCTGCCTTCCCCTCACCCCCCGCAGCTCTTGGCCCTGCCTGAGCACGGGAGGGGTGGGGCTGCTGTGCCAAATCAATGCCTCAGCAAGTGCTGGGCTAAGGGGTGGTGTGGGGAGTGGGCACAGGGTCAGCGTGGTCCCCCAGTCTCCTCCCCAGTTGGGGTACCCAGCTCTGTGCATCCTTGGCCACGGTTGCCATGGTGATGCACATCTCTCCCTGCGGCAGGAGCACTGGGCTTTGATAAGCTCTGTTCACTGTTCTGGCTTCCACAGCTCTCCTGCCCTCAGCCCCAGCAGTCTCCAAGCAGGAAATCAGAAGGAGATCACGAGGAGCAGACCATGGGCCGTGCTGTGTGCCATTCCCTGTGGGCTGCCCGCCCCCACTTCACTGGATGGGAGTGGTTTTATTTTTTCTTCATCTGGAGACCCCCAGGAGGGACAAGTGCGGAAAATGGAACATTACACATCAGGTGGCAAGTGCGGGGAAGAAGGAATAAGAAACCAATCCCTGTGCCCTGTGCCCCTGCTGCTCCCCTCCAGCCCCAGCACGGCCTCTGTGGTGGAGAGGGAGGATTGATTCAGATGGCAAATCCTGACCTGCTGCTGTTTTATCTGCGCAGCCGTGGGAGGATTTGCCATCGGAATAAATTGACTGTGGGAGCCGGTGTGTGGAGCTGCCACGGTGGCACCTGCACCCCAGAGAGCTGGCAGGTGTCACTGTGCCAGAGAAGCCATGGCTGGGAGGGGACAGCAGGCTGAGTGCCACTCGGGTGGCGTCGGTCCAGTGGCTGCAGAGGATGGTGCCATGAGGAGCCTACTGTGATCCCAGGTTCATCCCCACCCCATCCCCTGCCTCCCACTGCTATGGGCTCTGTGCTGTCTGTTCTGGGGTCCCTGCTGCAAGTGACATCCTGGCAAAGCATCTCCTCTGTCCCCATGTCACCCAGGGGCTGAGGCTGATCCCCCGTGCAGCTGCTGGCACGGAAGGGCTGCACAGGGACATCACCTCGGGAAAGGTAATGCCTGGAGCCACAGATGGTCCCCAGAGCCACCCTGGGAGAGGAAGGTGCGTGGTGCCCGTGGGTTGCTCCCAGCTGGAGGGGGGCACAGGAGGGTGGTGTGGCCGCTGTCCCCAGCCCACTCTCTGAGAGCTGCCCGTGTCTGCAGCTCTGGGGAGAGGTGGTGGGTGCCAGGAGGGGAATGTCTGCATCTCTCACACCCACCTCCTGGTCCTGCCGTTGGGTCTGCTCTCCAGGAAACGCCACAGCATGCTCTCTGTGGCTCAGGCACAAGGAGCTGTGGCAGTAATGCCACCCTGGGGGCTGTCACTGCTGTCCTGTTGCTGTCCACCCCGGCCATCACCTCCCAGTGCCCACTTGCTCACCTTTCAGGAGAGCCCTGCTGCTGCTGGCACGTACTGGGCGTCCTGCCAGCCTGGGGAGAGGGCTCAGAGTGGCTGGGTCAGACCCTGTCCCCTGGTCCCTGAGAGGGGCATCACCCTGGCATGTGTGGGGACTGGGGCTGGCATGGGGACAGGCATGAGAAATATCTTCCTGAGCTCTACAGGGAAGCACAGGAACAGGCCCTCACTCTGTGTAGGAACCCAGGACTGAACACTGCAGGCACAACCCCCACTGCTCAAGGGCTGTTCTGACTGACCCAGGACCTCCCTCAGCATCTCTGGACCTCCTGCGGGCTCAGGGAAGGTGTGGGGCAAGTTAGCACCTCCTTGGCTGCTTGGAAGCAAGTGAATTCACCTGAGCCTTTTAAAATGGGTCCCCTGGGCAGGAAGAAATAAATGGGGACACCCCAGAACCGAGCCCGGTGCTGGCATTGCCTTCACCCTCCCTCTACAGAGCCCACTCCAGCTTCACAGAGACAGAGTGATCCTGGGCTGTATTTGCTGTTCTCATATACCATCCCCTCCAAGGAGGCAGGATGACATTTGTCTTTCCCTTCCAGGATTTTCTGAAAAGTAAATGAGAACAGTTCAAGAATATGACCCCATGAACGGCAGAGCGAGAGAGTAATGAACAGCCCGGAGAACCTCAGAGGGAGGCATCTGTTTACCCTCCAGCAGGAAGAAAATCAAGGAGAAAGGCAGTGGATGTGAAAGGCAAATCTGCTGGAAAAGGAGCCAGGGGAAAAGAAATCACCTTCTCCACAAACCTGTAATTAATCTGAGGGACTCATTGCACCGGGCGAGAAGCTCGGTGGGAATTTCTTTTGGAAATTAGAAACCAGAACAAGAAAGTTGTTTGTACCACTGTGTTATCCTCTGCTTCTGCAGTAAATGACAGGGCTGTTTGGTGGATAAAAGGAGCAGTGAGCAGCCAGGAAGCCTTCCAGTGCCTGGGCTGCCCTCCCATCAGCTGGGCCCTGGGTGAGGGCACTGCATGTGCCACTGCTGGCACCTCTTGGGTGTACCCTGGGTTCTGCTGCCAGCAGCTGCCTGAGCCCCTGGGCACCCCCAGGCACAAACACAGGCTGAACTCCTGCACTCACCTGGGTGACACAGCCTGTGAAAGGTGTGGGGACAGCAGTGAGGCTCCTGCATGTGTCACCTCCCGGAGGGCCCCGAGCACGGCTGGGTCCCCCCTGCCCCCCAGCAGTGAGCCCAAGCACAGTGCACAGGCTGGACAAGATCTTCTAAACTTAAAAACTTGGTAGGTTTAAAAAGTCAGGCTCCTGCAGAGGGAAACATCATCCAGACATGCCAAACCAGAAGGGCAGACATCTGCTCGTCTTCTCTAAAGGGTGACTGCGTGGGAGGTGAGCTCATCTCGGTGCCATCCCTGCTGGCCAGCACCTCCTGGCTGCCTCTGTGGTCCCAGATGAAGTCTGGACAGGCAGGAGATGAGTGCTGGTGCCAAGGAGGAGGGCTCTGTCCCCGGGTTCTCCAGCATGGCTTTGTTGCACTGCCTGCAACCCTGTTTGCTGGGGAGGGTCCTGAGAACCCCAGAGCATCCCTGGGGGGCTCAGGGTGCAGGGTCCTGCTGCTGCTGGACCCCACACCCAAGGCTGGCACCCTCTGCCCAGCCCTTGGCTGAGCCCCACAAGGGTTTTAGCCTCTCCCCTCCTGAGCAGCCCCTGCCCTTCCTCTGTCATCCTGCAACACTGGCCTGTCTGTCTGTCCTTCAGCACGCTTGCCCTGTCCTCTGACAGCCTCTACCAGCTTCTTCTTTTTTTAATTTAATTTTTATTAGCACATTTTGCAGCCTTGCAGCAACCCGGGAATACAAATAGGACAGCGAGGACAGCCAGGCCCGGGCAGCGGGAGCGGGGCTGGCTCCAGAGGGAGTCCTTGGCATCCCGGGAGGAGGCAGCTGGACAGATGCTGCTGGAGCCACCACAGCCTTCCCACCACGGTCACTGTCTCCTCTTGGTTTGGATGGGGCCACCTGGGAAAAAAGGAGATTTTGCACGGCAGGAAAATCCCTGCTGCTCGGCTTCCCCGGCCGGGGCGGTTTCACCCCGCTGGTGGGTGAAGCAGGGCAGGGAGGTGGGTGAAGGAGGAGAGTTAAAATCAGCAGCAGATGACAAGAAATTCATCCTGACCGGGGAAGGGAGTGCCTAAAAATAGCAGCAAGGTTCTCAGCTGTGACAAGACACGCTGGGATTTCTGCTGCTGACAGATGTGTAATGGATAAGGGCGCTGCACGTGCCGCTGCTGGCACCTCTCAGGTGTACCCAGGGCTGTGCCTGCGTTTTGGGGAGCAGAGTGGAGGGGCTGTCTGCGTTTTGCAGGATCAGCACAGACTCATTTTGGCCGCTGTGCATCTTTGAGAAGCCGGCCCCGTGCCCAGGGGAGTGCAGAAAATGAGGAGCGCAGGGAGTGCAGCCCCTGTGGGGCTGTAAGCGAAGAGATCAATTAGCGGGGAATACAAATCCTCGCTGAAGCGGCAGGAAACCCCCTTCTCGCAGCTGGCCTCCCTGCTGCCTGCTGCCTCACCCCAGGGAGGGCTGCCTGCGTGCCCAGCGTGTGCTGGCAGGGGGCAGGACAAGCAGGAGGCTGTGCTGTGCCACCAGAGTGATGGGACGGGTGTGACAGCCTGGGGTGATTGAGGATGAGGCGGCTCCACGTGGAGACGGGGACAGGGAGGATGCTTTGGTCCTCTGCCCCACAAGCCGCTGCTTGCTTTTCCATCTCACTTCTTTGCCCTAAAGCAGTGGAGTGCCATGAATCAGCTGTCCCTTTGCCACTGATGTCCCCTGCTTGTCCCCCCAGCCCCAAGTTTGCTGCCCGGGGGAAGGCTGAGTCTGAGCTGCAGCCGTGAAGAGAAAAACCCACGAAAATCCCCGAGTCCTTTCCACGTGGGGAGTGTGTTTAGAGATGTGTGTGTGCCCATCCAAATGCTTCATTTTGGTGCAGCCCTTTGCAGCATCTCAGTGCAGCTTGTGGGTGGCTGGGGAAGGAAAACCCCCTCCAAGCCTTCCCCCTGCCAGCCCCCAGCACACCTCGCAGGGGGCAAAGAGTCCCAGGCTCTGTTAATGAGGGCTCGTAGCTAAACCTCTCATTTCCCTGGGGGCTGGGGGTGGTTTTGGACGTAATTGGTCACTGCAAAAGGGTCAGAACGAATTGCAAGGTGATCTATATTGATTTATAAGCACGTTTATTTTTACCAGCCTGGCGTGTTCCCCTCCTGGCTGGCAAACAGGGCTGCGTCCTCCCTTCCCCACCTGGGAAACAGCAGTGTTTTCTCTGGCAGGGACGAGGCAGCGAGAGAACTTTGATGTGGGCTGGCAGGCTCCCTGCAGCTCCCCTGGGGCCTCATCCAGGCAGGGGCTGAGCTGCAGGACCGCTCCGAGCGTGCCGAGGTGTGCGGGTTTGCAGCAGAGGCTCCCACAAACTCTCCGGCTGAAATGCGAAGGGAGAGGGGTGCAATCAGGGATTTCCAGCACCCCACAGGTGCCCCAGGAGCTCTGGCCCCCGTAGTGCAGGGACGGGGCAGTGTTTGGGGTGGGCTCCGGGCTGCCCACCCAGCTGCTTGGGGCAGGGAAAGGCAACTCCAAACACTTCCCTGCACATTTGCTTCTCCCTCAAGCCTTAGAAATCCAGGGAGGGGATTTCTCCTTTTTCTGTGTCTTGCAGCCCTGCTCTGGAGCATCCGTGGAGCGCTGCCAGGAAGGGGTGGGCTGGCCCCTACTGCCACTAATGACAGGGCCAAGGGGTTTCCATCCCAGGAAAAAAAAGTGCCCAATAGCCAAGAATTTTTGCCAGAATTTCTGCACTCGGTGCAGAAATCACAGTCCCTCTTAGCTGCTCACCTTGTGCCCAATGAGGTAAAACTCCCACTTCCCTCCAGGGTGCTCAGAAATGGCAGAGTCAGCAAGCCTGGAATTTCTGTGGAAACAAAAAGAGGGGCTGATATGTTTTTCTCCCCATGTCATATTTTATGCCTTTCCTGTTATGTTGCAATTTATATATTTTATTTATGGGGAACATTTTCTGTAATTCTTTTTCCTCCGAGTGGCTGGGGATCCCTCTGGGCTTCCCTGGGATGCAGGCAGGGCTCTGCTGCTTTCCAGGGGCTGGAGGGGTTATGGTTATTTCCAAAGGGCTGTTGCAAGTCTGTCACCTTCCCACGGCCATTACAAGATCATGGCCAGGTGACATCGCTGCCACACCACCTGGGTGCCACCTTGGGAGCCAAGGCAGTTGCCCAGGGATGCTGCCCACAGTGGTGGCAGAGGCTCCCCCTGCTCTGTTGTCCCTTCCCACCCCACACCTGGCTGAGGACACCAGGCAGCCCCTCTGCCACCCTGCCTTGCCATGGGACACTGAGGCAGGGAGCGGTGCTGGGGCTCAGGAGCTGTGCCTCGCTGATGTGGGGTGCAGCTGGCCACCACAAAGCCCTGGCAGCATTTGCACAGATGCCCAAGTGGTGTTTCCCCACCCCGAGCCCACCCGTGGCTTTGTGGGGTTTGGGTTTGTGGGGAAGGGGCAGGGTCCCCACAGGGTGGCCCACCCTGATCCTGGCCTGAGACTCCCCAGCCCAGCAGTGTCCCCAAGCCCAGGGACAGCCAGGCCCTGCCACCTCGCTGCCTGGCACAAAGTGGGGCATTGAGGGACACAGCAGGGCTTTGTCCACCCTGTGCCTGCCAGGCAGGGGCCGGTTGCCCTCTGCAGGCTCCCTTGGCCCTGTGCTGGCTCCACAGCTGCAGGGGACCGGGGGCACCCATGGGAACTGTGGGGGACATGGGGCACCCGAGGGACCAGGCTCCACCTGCTCCAGCCCTGAGGCCATGGGGACCCACGGGTGTCCCCTCCAGGATGCCATTCCCCCATGGGGGTCACGGGGCTGGAAAGTCGCTGCAGGACTCCCATCAAAAGGGGGAAAGTTTCCAGTTTGGAGCCCCCAAAGCTGGAAGCAGGTCCCTGGGATGGGGAGCCCCTATTCCGATGCTGGCAGTCAGGGAGGTGACAGGGGGACACCACTGCTGTCCCATGGGGCCAGACTCCCACAGTGGGGACAAACACAGCCTGGTGAGCCTGGGGGATGTCCCCAGAGCCACCAATGAGGGGGGACAACCCCCTCCCCTGCCCCCAGACTGCTCTCCCACTTTTGCAAAAGCCTTTTACCCCCAGAGCCCTGAGCGGGGCCGTTGGGCAGCTCTGCCCAGCAGCGGCCGGGCACCCAGGAGCTGGCAGCCAAGGGGTGCTGGGGGGGCCGGGGGAGGGCGGGCCCGCTCCCTTTAAGGGGGGTGGCTGTCACTCAGAGAGCCCTTTTCTTTGCTGGAGAGCCGGACAGGCACCCAGAGGGGGAAATACAGGGCGTGGGACCGCCTGGCAGGGGAGGGCTCCGCACACAGCGCCGAAGCAGCAGAGCGGGCGGTCGGGGGAGCTGACCAAGTCCAGCGCCATGGGTGAGTATGGGGTGAGGGTGGGAGAGCTGTTGCCGGTGTCCCTGGGGACCTTTTCCCCACTGAAACTCTCCTCTGGCACCGGTGAGGTCCTGGTGACCCTGGTGTGCCCATGCCGGCCGAGGGAGGATGCCTTGGCATGGCAGGGGTGACGTTTCCTTTCCCAAGGCAGTTCTCTGTCCCCGTGTGCTGTCTGTGGGGGCAGGTGCCAGCCCCACAGCCTGTCCCACCCGAGCCCTCACCGCATGGACTGGAGAGGTGAGAGCTCCTGCCTGGGGCTGGCAGGAGCTGGGAGGTCCAGGCGGGGCACTGAGCCTGTCACAGCTCGTGCCACTTTTGTGCCAGCAGCCTTGGGGAAACGGAGGCACGGCTTGTGCCTCAGTTTCCCTACTGGTGCAGCAGAGCTGATACTTACCAGTGTACCCCTGGGATATCGGGGTGCTCCGTTCCCGGGGGTGCCTCGTGCTGCTGGGCCCCCGCCTCCTCCTCCTGTCTGCAGCACATTGTTTGGCGCTGGCAGCAGCGGAGCCTGGGTACAAGGCTCAGGATTGTGTGGCACAAGGACTCTTTCTCCCCCCCCTTTGCCCTCCCCAGGCTTCCCCACCGCAGCTTCCCAAAGCACCAGGGGCTGTGGCAGGGAGCCTGCCAGGCCCTGCTGCATCCCGGGACTCGCAGTCCCCCGGGAATGGAGCTGCTCACTGCCCCACACAGTGGGCACCTCCGAGCCGCCTCCCAGGTGGCCAAAAATAAAACCAGAAAAGGCAAGTTTGGCCCAGCACCCTGCTGGCTGCACAGGGCAGTCCCAGTGGGTCCCGGCGAGGTTGGGAGCAGCGCTGGCCAGGATGAACGAGAGCCCGCCCGGACCTGCTGCGTCCAAGGCAAACAAGAGGGAGGGGTCCCAGCGCTCCCCTATAGCGCTGCCTTTGTTCCCTGTTTGCTCTTGGCATGGGGCAGCCACTGGGGTGGCAGTGCCAGGACAATCCCCCATTGTCCTCGGTGCCACTGCGCAACCTCGCTCCCAGTGGGGAGGGGAGAGCTGGCCGGGACCCCACGGCCTTCTTGTCCTTTTGGGGAGGAGATAAGCGCTGTGGGATTCGCAGAGGGAGCGTGGGTTTGCTGTGGGTGCCTTTTTGGCATTCAGGGCAGAAATGCTATGCCCAGATGGGATGTGCCCAGGCAGCCGCTGTGCCCTGGGGTGCCAGAGCCCACGTCTTGGGGAAGGGGAGCAGCTTCCCTGGGCACAGGTGTCACACAGCCAGGGCAGCAGCTTGTCCCAGCTTAGCTGGAGCCAAACCGGAGGCGGATGCTGGTGGGTGCAAACCCACCTGGCTGCCTGCCCCCAAAGCAGGCAGGAGAGCAGCTGGCTGGGCACCTCCAGATCCAGCCCAGTGGGAAACTGAGCCAACACCACTCCTGTGTGTTAGAGCCCCCACGTGCAGAAGGAGCGGGTGCCCATGGGCTCACTGCCGAAAAAACCCAGCATTTAGGCACTCCAAGCAGCACACTGGCGTGTCCTCGCTTTCCCTGCCCACACACAGGTCCTAAAGGACTAAAGCTATTACACAAGTGCTGTCATCTGTGGGACTAACACAGCTCCTTCCTATAAACACGTCTGCCTACATAAAGGGGCGGCTGCAGCCCAAGCTGCCTGCGGGGTGCCAGGCAAGGGATGAGTGCCCAGGGTGCCACCTGGAATTCCAGAGTGCTTGGGGTGTGTGCTGGCTCCTACTGTGCTGCCCCAAGCAGGGCCACCTTGCTGGATCTTCCCTGGGGCTTGTCTCTGTGGAGGTGCTGGCTTTCCTTCCATCTTCCATGGCAAAATAAAGCTGCAGGCAGCTGGCGTGGCCGCTGCCCGCAGCCGGGCTGTGGTGGCAGTGGGGAGCCCATTAGCAGCTTGTTTGCCAGGTCCCATTGGCATTACGCTACATCACGCTCTATTTCCATCTGTTTGTCACGGGTCAGCATGGCTGGCTCGCCTCAGCTCCTCACAGTCCCTGTGCCCCACCCTGCCACTGTCCCTGGGCACCCTTGGGTGGGCTCCTCTGAGGCTGCTTGGAGAGCTCTCACGGAAGCTGCTGGGTTTGGCTCTCCAGCACTGCAATGGGTCATTTCTAGGGTTTTCCTTCAACCTGTTTCCCTCCTCCTGCCACGCACCTTTCTCCCACTGCGCTTGTGCTCCTGAGCTGTAGGCTCCAAGCAATCCTGGTCCCGGCAGTCCCGTCCCACCTCACCTCTTTTCTCCATAGGTTTACTCGAGTGCTGTGCCAGATGTCTCATCGGGGCACCCTTTGCTTCCTTGGTTGCCACTGGCCTGTGCTTCTTTGGGGTAGCACTGTTTTGTGGCTGTGGGCACGAGGCCCTCACAGGCACCGAGCAGCTCATTGAGACCTACTTCTCCAAAAACTACCAGGACTATGAGTTCCTCATCGATGTGTAAGTACCCTGCTGCAGAGCACCCCCCTCACAGCTTCGTCCTGCTCTGTGCCAGGCTGAGGTGTCTGGCTGGGCTGGCCAGGGCCAGGCTCTCACCCGGGCACCAGGGACACTCCAAGCTGCCTTAGCCCGTGGCTCCACGGCAGGGTCCAAGTGGCCACTTGTTTTCATTTCACACCAGTTTTTATCCAACCCTCGCTAGGTGCCCTGGGTAGAGCTGGACCTCTGCACCGGGTAGGTATGGAGGATGTGGGGGAATCGGTGACAGCCTTGCTCACCACAGCTTCGCCCCAGCTTGCTCTTCTTGTGGCTTCACCCTCTGTTTTGGTCCCCTTGGGGCAGTNAGTGGCAGCGGCCGGGCTGCCACACGCAGGGCTGAGCTCTCCAGCACCGCCCCGGCACCTGAGCATCCCTGCCCACTCCTCTCCCCCTCAGCATCCACGGTTTTCAGTACTTCATCTATGGCACAGCTGCCTTCTTCTTCCTCTATGGAGCCCTGCTGTTGGCCGAAGGCTTCTACACCACCGGCGCCGTCCGGCAAATCTTTGGGGACTACAGGACCACCATCTGCGGCAAGGGCCTCAGCGCAACGGTAACTGGGGGCCCGAAAGGGAGGGGAGCGCGAGGCCCCCAGCGAGCTCACTCGTGGCAGCGGGTGTGTCATTGTTTGGGAAAGTGGCTAGGACATCCTGACAAGGTGATCTTAACCGGGGTTTGGCACCCCTGCGCGCGCCCCAGCGGGTTCACCACGCTCGGTGTGGCCAAAGGGCAGGAGACTGCGGCCGTCCGGGTTTTGGGATATCCCAAAGGGAAGCACAGCCTGGCTGCCCTCCCCCAGGCCTGCCGTATTCCCTGGGGACCAAAGCAGCCCACACGGCTACATGTAACAAAACTGCTTGGTGTTTGAACATCGGCAGGGAGAATCTGAGCATCCCTGCAGTGCTGGCAGCTCGAAGCTCTATGGCATCCCCTACCCCTGGGGTCATCCTCTCTGCTGGGCTTGGGAACCACGACAAAAGTGCTGGCAAAGGGATCCTGTGGCCTGGGGGAGCAGAGGGGCATGGCTGTGGTTCCCTCGGGGGCTGGTTGGGGTGGCACCATGGAGGGAGGGCAGGAGAGCCACGTTGACACGCCAAGGCAGCTTTTGCAGCTGCCCTCCTGCAGAGACCAAACCCTGCTTGGCCCTGGGCATGGTTATCCCTCCCCAAACGTGGCGGCCATCCTGCTGCTGCCGGTCACCCCCATGCACACACAGCTGGGCGTGAATCTGGGACTGGCACTGGCCCTGTGAGCTGCAGGAGCCCCCAGCTCGGGCTGCTGTGCTGTGCTGCCTGCCTGGGGACACGCTGGCTCGGGCAGGCGGTGCAGAGCCGGGCACAGGCAGCATCGCAGTCCCCACCTACCCCACGCCCTCCCCTGCCTGGGGAACCTCGCGCTCCCCTGTCCACTTCCTTGGCCACTTGGTAACCACGGCTCTGCCCGGGTTTGTCCTGCCCCTTGCAGTTTGTGGGCATTACCTACGTGCTGACCATCATCTGGCTCGTGGTGTTCGCCTGCTCCGCGGTGCCCGTCTACATCTATTTTAACACTTGGACCACCTGCCAGTCCATTGCCAACCCCACCAAGACTTCGGCCAGCATTGGCACCCTGTGTGCGGATGCCAGGATGTACGGTGAGTGCTGGGTTCACCACCCAGGAGCCAGGGCTCAGGGCAGAGGAGAGGGGATGGAGGACAGGGCTGAGGCACACTGGGCTGGGATAAAGCAGGGCAAGTGCTGAAGAGCCCCAAAATGCTGGGGAGCGTGTGACACACATGGCTGCAGGAAGCTGAGGAAGGAAGTCAGCTGTCAGCCACGCCCCGCTCACCTGGCTCCCACATCTCCACAGGTGTCCTGCCCTGGAATGCTTTCCCTGGCAAGGTGTGTGGCTCCAATCTGCTCTCCATCTGCAAGACCAGTGAGGTGAGTAACTCCTGCCACCCCACACGTGCTCCTCTCAGTGGAACACCTCGGCACTGGCCTCCCCAGGCAGCACATGAGAGCCCGTGAGCTCACCCTCCTCTTCCCTTGCAGTTCATGATGACTTTCCACCTCTTCATCGCAGCCTTCGTGGGGGCAGCTGCCACGCTGGTCTCACTGGTGAGTCAGTGCTCCCCCTGCCCAGCCGTTCTTCTCCGCCTGGCAAAGATGTGGGGGAAAAGGACAGCGAAGGTGGTGGGCATGGATGGGACAGAGCCTGTGCTCGTGTCATTTTCTGGCACGTAAGTGCAGATGGTGAATCCAGGCCATAAGGTAGAGGTGGCTGCAGGAGGGGATCTGGAGAGGCTTTAGGAGACCACCAGGGAGAGATCCTGCTGCCAATGCACTGAGTCCCCTGCCTTTCCCCGGCTCTCCTCTTGCTTTACATCAGCGACACGACACCGCGGTGTCCTGACAGTGCGGTGGGGCTGCGGGGCTCTGCAGGGCACTGCTCTGTTGGGGTGTGGGGCTGGGGGCTGCCCCCTCGCTCACTCTTCTCCCACCCACAGCTCACCTTCATCATCGCCGCCACCTACAACTTCGCAGTCCTCAAGCTGATGGGCCGAGGCACCAAGTTCTAGCCGGCGCGGCGGAGCCCAGCCAGACCACATGCCCTTCTTTTGTCTAACCCTGAGGCTTTAACACTGCAGCCACCCGACACCAGGTCTCCTGCGTTAACTCTGCCTTCGCTGATGACTCCCCTCCTCTTCCTCCCTCGCATCCATTGTGCTGAGCGTGACCAGGAAGGAGAGCTTCCCACCAATGGACACCTCTTCATGCACTTTTCTCTCGTTGCTCATCCGTAACGGGTTCGCTCTAGAGCCAAGCCCATCAAAACCAGCCAGAGAAGAGGAGGGGCTTATTCCAGTGTCCCAATGTTGCCTAGGGATGAGCAAAGGCCTTCAAGCTCCTGGGAGGAAGAAATCCATGTAGGTTGCTCCGTGAGTAGCAAGAGGCTACCTAGAGAGAAAAGGAAGTTGGCCCAGTCCTGGTACCATTGCTAGAGACTCTCCTGGAGCTGTCTGCTGTCACCACCCATGGATGGAGAATAAGAGAAGGATTTTTTTTCCCTTAGCAGAGAAAGATGATTTTAACCTAAATCGCCTGCTGCAGCCACGGCAAAGGGAGTTCAGGGCAAGGATCTTCCCAGTGTGGAGAAGAGAGTGCTGACCCCGATGCTGATAAAGCCCTAACCCAGCTGCCCCTGTTAAAGCCTAAAGGAGTTCGGTGTCTCTGTAGACAAGGGGGACTCTTGGCTTTACCCTCCAGGCAGCAGAGAGGCAGCAAATAGGTTTGACTGAGGAGGGGACGCCTGTGCACCAAGCCCCGGGAGTGTAAAGCCAGAGCCATCCCTCCGTAGGCAGGGGATAACCCTCGGGACCGCGTGCCTTCGCCTGCCCTGCCCTGCCAGTGCCCTTCACAATGGTGCTCTTCTTGGGGTGACGTCTGCTTCTCTAACCTCCGCTGCGCCGGAGAGCTCGGCTCGCTTCTTACCCGTGTCAGATGTAACCGCCCCTCGTTCTGTCCCCCTCGTCCCCTCACTTTTTTTCCTGCAAGTCAGGACAACTGTCTTGTGCCTGCCGGGGTGGGAGGGACTGGCAGCATCTCGCTTCCAGGTGAAACCCATGAAGGAATAGAGGAGGGAGGGAAAGGTGGCGGTTTGGGGGTCACGGGGTGCAAACACAGCCCATCTCTGCAATCCAGACCCTTTCTGGTGCCAGTCTTTTCGCGTGGAGAGGGGTAGGGGGACAAGGGGTTGGGTGGAGACCTCTCCTCCATGGCTGTTCTCCAGCTGGAGGAAAGCCCTCTGGCTGGGTAGCATGGGTCCAGCCAGACCTGCAGAATTGCTGTTTGCAGTCCTCCCTGACAACTGGCTATTTGTTTTGCTCTTCCTGCCTCTCTTCTTAATGCTAATCTTTGTGTTTATTTATTGGAGAAACTACTTTCAGTGGCAGACTGTAGCTCCATCTTGCATGGATTTCTTTTCTTTTTTTGTGTCTGTATTATTGTTATATATATTTTTTAAGTGCTGGTTTCAGCAGGGGCAAGGATAAGGAGGCAGATCTGCTGAGCAGTGCATTTGAAGGATCCTTGCCGCCGGGAATGCTGAAATAGGTTGGCCAGGCTACCAACGCACACGGGATGGGGAGGGGGGAGATGCCAGGAGGGATGGCAGGGTGGGGAGAAACCAGTCAAGATCTGGAAATTCACATCAATGCTATCTCTCTTGGGGGTTTGCTGGGGGTTTTTTCATATCCATTTAACAAAAAATAACCAGGTCCTCCTTCCCACCCTTGTCCCCAGACCCCACACACGCACACACACATACACACACACACACACACACGCAAAAAGAGTTAATCAACTGAAAGTGTTTCCTTCCTTTCTGATCTAGAATTTCAACTTGTTAACCAGCAATAAAAAGGAGCAAGTTTTTAAAGACTTATCTTACAAGACATATTTTATAAAAATTAAAGAAAATACATTAAAATTAAGAACATTCTGAACAAGATGTACGTCTGCCTGTCTGTTTGTTGTTCTGGCTGCCCCAGCCCTGACCTCCCCGACAGAAAAGAAAGGGGAGGCTCTCTGGGGAAGGGGAGGCTGCAGAGGAGAATGTCTCAGAGGAGCAGCACTTGCTGACCCATGTGTGGGCCAGCAGCCCCTGCAGGGCTCTGCCCACTCCAGCCACGAGGTTCATAACTCTGACTTCAAAATCATTGTTCCCAGCTGGGGGGGCCCCTTAAAACCTCTGTTTTTCCTCCAGCCACCCTGAGGAAAGCTGGGGTCTTGTAGCAGCTGCTTGCTTCTGTTTGGTGGTGCTACTGCCCTTTTACACTCAGCCCACGACATGGTGACAGCCTCTGCTATGTCTCCTCATGTAGCACAACAAAACCACAACAAAACTAACAGGACAGCTCAAGCCAAGCTGGCTGGCACTAGGCAGCATGTGTGGGATGAACATGTCCAGAGCCAGGCAGGGTGGGCGATTCTTCTGCTTGCAGAGAGCCCTGTGTGGAACGGGATGGTCTTGTTTAAGCACAGGGGCACCCTGGACTGTCCCAGAGCCCTTCATGTCCTGTCTGTGGCTCTGTGGTGGCCACGTGCCATTTGCTGCAGGATGGTTAACAATGTGCACGGTGCTGGTGCGTGGGAGGGCATCGGCTGCTGCCTTTCTGCCCCAGAAACCCTGAGGTGCATTTTTCCACAGCAGCTGCTCAAAAATTATTGATTCAAATGTTGTTTCTCTTGGAAATCTCCCCAGGAGCTATGCTCAGGGGCCTCCAGGGAGTGAGGCCACAGAGGGATGCTCCCGGCCCCACGCTGCTGTTTGCAGATTTCAGGCACAGCCACATGCCCAGGAGTGGCTGGGTGGGACCATCACTGCTCTTCCTAAATGGGACTCTAGCCCAAATCCCACTCTCCCCTCTTTTCGCTGGCTTCAGCCCCCTCCAAACAGGCAGCAAAATTGCCCATGCACGCTGGCCAGGGGAGGTTTAGCTCATGCACTGCTGCAGCCCCAGCTCAGTGGCACAGCTCGGCCTTGCCCTGGCTGACAGAAGCCCATGGGGCTGCAGCCAGCATCAATGGAGCCCTTTGTTCCCTGCGTTCCCAGATGCCATCACCCTCCTCTCCCCATGCTGAAAGGGTCCTGTGTGTGCACAATCAGCCTCTGGGCAGGAGCGAGCTGGGGAACAAAACACCATCTCTTTCCCCTGGCAGAGACTGGTGCTGGGGACAGCAAGTGCGAGGTGGTGTGTGAGAGCAGCCAGCAAGGCCAGGGTGCCGGGCAAGTCCGAGGGCCAAAGGACACGTGTAGCCTCATCAGGTGTGCCCTTGGCCGTGCCCAGCTGGGGACACGGGACCCGCCCTCACAGCTCCTTTCCTGGACGCCCAGCGCCCTCCAGGAGCTGCCTGAGAAAAGACAGGGAATGAGCTCTGCCTCGTACCAAACCACATCTCTGTAAACTGGCCCATCAGGAGAGCTCCGAGCAGGGGACCCAGTGCAATCACCTGTTTTCCCTTGTCTAGCAGCTAAAATGTGGCTGTACTTTGCTCCCACAAAGGCTGGAGCAGAGGAACGGACCCTGGAGCAAGTCCCCTGGGCTGGCTTGCTGGCAAGAAGGCGACTCCCACCCCTCCATCCTGTGCCCTGCCGCCCCGGGAGACGGCCCTGGGCGCCTTGGGAAAAGAGACGGGAGGGGATGGCGGCACCCAGGGGTGTGGGTGATGACCACGGTTCCCCAGCCCTCCGCTCAGGCAGCCCCCAAGGGCGAAGGGCCGCCGGGCTGATGCTGCTGCCGGCCGCCGCCGCATCCCCGGGCCTCGGGGTGCGCGTCCCCGGTCCTGCGGCTCCTCCCCGCGGCCGTCGGGCGCAGCGCCGGCTCCTCGGGCAGCGAGGCAAGCGGCGGCGAGCCCCGGTTCCCCCCGCAGCCCCGGTCCCCGTCCCTGCGCTGCCCGGCCCCGGCTGACGGTGCTCCTTCCCCGAGCCTCCGGAACTCAGAGAGCCCACCGGGACGCACCAGAAACACCACCAAAGGCTCGCTTCTCTTAGCACGGATTCGGACTCAGCCCTGGAAAGGCTGTGTAAGGATGATGTGCTGGTTTCAGCTGGGGCAGAGTTCATTTTCTTCACTGTGGCTAGTACAGAGCTGTTTTGGATAAGCCATGCCTGGCAAGCAGCTCTGCCTGCCAGGCCCAGGGCGTGGTGCTGACGCCCACCTGCCCTGGCTAAAGTCCTCACCTGCATCCGATCAGGCAGCCAGCTGCTTTCTCTCCATCTCGGCACAATCCAGCTCTGCCAGGGGGATGTCTGAAGATGAGGGGTGAATAGTAACCAGAAAGTCACAGAATCATAGAACGGCCTGGTTTCAAAGGGACCTTAACAATCATCCAGTTCCGACCCCCTGCCATGGGCGGGGACAACTTCCACTAGACCAGGTTGCTCAGAGCTCCATTCAGCCTGGACTTGAACATTTCCAGGGATGGGGCAGCAACAGCTTCTCCAAGCAACCTGTTCCAAGAGTCCTGTACCTGCATATGGCCATGAGCACCAGCCCCCAAAAGGACTCTATGGAGCCACGAGGAAAGAGCTGCTGCACCAGCCAGGCAAGAACTGGGGCCAGGGGATATCTCTGTCCATCTCTGATTGCTTTTGCATGAGCAGTTGCCTCAGCAGGTAATCTGCCATTTCACAGGTTAGCCCTATCTCCCTGTCAAGGGACTCTGACTCACCTGTGGCCTTCAGACAACCACTGAGGGAGCTGCCTCACCTCCCACCTGGGCAGTGCGGAGTGCTCCTTAGTCCAGAGCAGAACACGCCAGTGCCCCAGTGTCAGAGCTGCCCCCAAGCCCCTGTCTAGAACTGGAGCCTGGAGTAGGGTTCAGAGGCTCCTAAAAAGGCATTTTTAACTCATTATTCTTTCTGCTCTACCTCAAACTCCACAATACTCCAAGGCCGGAGCCATCTCCCACCAGGTCGTGATGACTGTGTGTTTTCAGCTGCCTTTTGAAATGGCTTGAAGTAAGATGTTGGAGGACCCCAGATATTCCAGCCCACATTAAAATGCACGGTTTCCAAGGACTTTGAACCCTACACTGCCTCCTGGAATCATGGATAGGGCAAGCAGACCTGGGAGGAAAATAAACTAAAGGTTCTGCCAAAAGAAACAGCAGGCACAGGCTCTGCAAACACAGAGAAAGCCTCCCAAAATAAGCAGCCATCCTGGCAGGACAGCAAAACAGAACAGTTCCCATATGCTGATTTCCTTCTCGGCATCCTATGGAAATCACGCCTGGTTAAAACCCCCTGGAGCCCGAGGAACCAGTTCCAAGATCACCGGAAGAATTCACAGGAAAGTACTGGACTTGCTGCTGAGAACCCAGGCTGAGAATTTAAGCTGTAGTGACAGAAGGAAGCAATGTGGAATATTTCTGTTCTGAAACTGTTTTCTGATACTCTTCAAGACAGAACTGGTCACTGGATTCAGCTGTTGAGTTCTGACCCTTCAGCTCCTGGTCCAGGTAGGTACACGAAGGAATAACCAACCCCTCTGATCCCTTATTGACTTCTCTCTGCCAGATGCTGTAACTAACCAGTCCCCAGAAGAACAAAAGCTGACTTGAACATTGATAAATCAAGAGGGCAGCCACTTCCCGAACTCACTTGAATACATCCATGTTTTATTTGCTTAAATAAAGGTAGAATCTTGGTTTTACAATTCCAGTTCTGTAGCAATAGCAACAACCGCAGCAGCACGAGTGGACACAGGGAAGGGATGGCTGTTGGCACCAAACCTGCAACAGAGTTCAAAATCCTGGCTCCTTTGGGAATTGTGCGCTTCATTTAAAATAAATTTAACAACTGAAATATATTATACTATACCTTTTTTAAAAAAACCACAGAAGCCTAATATAATAGGGGGTTTTAATATAAAAAAAGTCAACGATCCAGTGTCTGATAGAAATCAAAGGTGCTGTGTAATATATGCACAATGAGGCTCTTGAGCTTTAGCTACTACCATTGACACACACAGGGTGCTGCAAACAGCTGCACATGTGCCTCCTGCACCGTGGCACGCTGACTCTCTGCCCTCTTCCACAGGAGGTGCCAGTCCTCACACAGATCCCAGGAGATCCATGGGGAAGTGGCAGTTTCACCTGCAGGGAGCTCCCTCAGCAGCCCCCCTGGCAGGGCCAGCCAGCACACGGGGGCTTGAATCTGTTCTGACCCCTGGGCCCCTGTGCAAACCAGCTCCAAGGGGTGAGGCTGTTCAGGGATGGAAACTGGAACCACAGGTCACAGAGCCTGGGACCTTGAAGGAAATATCAAGCAGTGTTAATGAAGAAAAATCTAGAGGCCTCGGGAGGTCAGACAGGTAAATAAACAGTAACATCCTGTAAAATCTTGCACCTACAGAGGCAGAACCTTCTTAAGGGACCTGTTTTTCCAGAGGCTGCAAGAGCTGCCTGGATAGCATTCACTCCCCACGAATCCAACTGTTCAGGCCTGTTTGGAAATTAGATCCCCCTAAAGCATTAATACTCCAGCCCCTTCTACACACAGTTGCCCTGCAGAGAAGGGCAAGATCTCCCTGGGTTACCCCAGAGGAAATGGGGGAATGCTCATGCCCTGCATGCTCAGAGACTGTGCCGTGATGGGGACAAGCTGCCAGCGCAGGGCAGAGACTGCCCTGCTCTAAAGCACAGCTTAAGGGAGGGTTGCTTGGTTTGAGCTACAAGATTTACCGTCCAGCAGCTGGTCACAGTGGGAATCACAGCTGGCAGCCAGTGGATACGTGCTCGGGGCAGGCTCCTACGTGCCTGTGGGCAAATGCTTGCACGGGAGGTTGCAGAGCACGAGGTTTGAATGGCAAAGACAGCAGGCAGCAAGCTCATCCCTGCTACACAGACAGCCTGGGACTAACACCTAGCAGGGAGCAGGAGATGGGAGCAAAGCCTGGCATTCCTTCTAGAAGGTTCCTTGGACCTCCATGCCCATTTTTCAGCCGTCTTGAACAGAGGAAGTGGTGCAGCTTTCTCCCCACTGGACTGAACACAGCGGTCAGTTAACTGAGCAGACACTCTTGACCAGTCTGTCACAGGAATTACAGATAAAACATCCTGGATTTCCCATGAGGGATCAAGGGCCAGGATGATGGCATGGGTTAACTGTGCTCAGCAGCGCTGTGCCTGACACAACAGGTGAATGGTTCCATGCTGCAGCATTCCCATGGGAACATCCATGCCAGAGCAAGCGAAGGCATGGATCTGCCAGCTAATGAGGCACAGTGGTCACTGGTGCCAGACAGCATGAGTCCCCCAACCACCTGCACGCCCAGGAGACAGCCCACCCACCTGCCATCTGGTCTGCTAGAGCACATCACCTGCACACAGTGATTACTTGTGACAGAAACCAGCTGAAGTTTCACACTCCACATCTCCTGAGTAACCCTTTGACACGACCCGGCGAGCGTCCACATCGGTGTTTTTCACCCAGGGCTTCAAGGCTGAGCCTCCACGAGACACAAGGAAACATGTATTAAACAACAAGCAGACAGTCTCTCGAAAAAACAACACTCACACAAGACAAAGTTAGAGGTGAGGAAAAACAGACCAGAAATAGGCAGCTATGAAGAAACAATGCTGTCACATTCAAACAAAGGCCCATCTCTCCTTCATATGTTGCTTCAGGTCAGAGCTCTAACAATTCTCATCACAATTCAGCCTCAGGACACAATGCACTTATCCCAAACAACAGATACACACATCCCAGCCACTCCAGTATTTGGCTTTCTCACAGTCACACGGGCCAGAGTCTTTACGACAAGTTTTGTTCAGTATGCTGAGTGGGATTTCCTTTGGCAGTACGGTCATGAGTGGGTCTAGTACTATTTTTTAGTTCAGGAGTAAAATACTTCAGTGTCTAGGATGCTCTCAGCTTTGCTCTGCAGGCAGTTCTTGGTACAGAACAAATCCCTATTGTCTTTAGTGAATTTAAAGGACTTTAACCCAGCCCTTTAAACCTGCTAAAACAGGCAGAGATGGAAGCAAGACTACGCTCACATGCTCTGTTAACAGCTCCCTCCTGCAGATACATGCTCTGTGCCTGAAAACTCCAGGCAGGATTCAGATGGTGAGGCTGCAGCTCCCCAGTGAGCAAACCACCTCTTGTCCTTGCGGCCACTCTCCTCAGAGTGCCCCAGGGCTGCCCAGGTGTGTTCCGATCCAGCCGCTGGCTCGAGCGCCGTTCCCGAAGCAGCAGCCGCTCTCAACAACAGGAAGACCCCGACTTGGAGCTGGAGTGCAGGTCAATGGTGTGGCCCAGCATGCAGTGCTCCAGCTGCTCCTCCACCGCCAGCACCTGTCGCACGGCTTCCTCAAAGGCCACTGTCACGTTGGTGTCATCCTTGGCACTAGTCTCCAGGTAGGGATAGTTACCGTTTTCCATGCACCAGGCCCGGGCCTCCTCTGTGCTCACCTGTCTCTCCAGTTTGTCTATCTTGTTGCCCAGGACTACAAATGGGAAGTGTTCAGGGTCCTTCACATCAGCGTAATAGATAAACTCCTTCTGCCAGTTACTGAGGTTCTCAAAGCTCTGCCGGTCATCCACGCTGAAGGTCAGCAGGCAGCAGTCTGCTCCCCGGTAAAAGGGCGTCCGCAGGCTCTTGAACCTCTCCTGTCCCGCTGTGTCCCAAATCTGGAGGGTCACAAAACGCCCGTCCACCTCCAGGTCCCGGTTCAAGAACTCCACCCCAATCGTGTGGAACGCCTGCGAGTCAAACTTGTTGGTGACGTACCGATTCATGAGGGAGCTCTTCCCAACTCCACCATCTCCAAGGAGAATGACCTTTAGGAGCAAGGACTTCCCACTCATTGCAGCAGGATGGAAGGGCAGGGTACCAGGGCAATCTGCAGAGTTCAGAAATAGTACAAAACAGCCACCTGACTTGTGGGTTCTGCAGAAAGACACACATGGAAGAACAGAACATGGTGTTTCCATCCCCATTTCTGAAGTTTTGTATGTAGGAGGTGATCTCTCTTTTTAGAGAGATTTTATTATCCTAATCTCTCTTATTAGAAAGTTTAGAGCTGGGAACTGGACAAGCTTTCAGGCACTCAAGTCCTCCATCAGGTCCAAAATGGATGCAGCAGGTGACCCCTTTAAGTGCAAGGTGGAAACAACTATTGAGAGTTTAGTATCAATTACACCACTTTTGGTGAAAACTCTGTATCAGAAAGCTTGTCCAGTTTTTCCAAACACATCATCACTACTTAAAACATCTCTCCGGGCCTGCATCCTGAGGCTATCACAGAAACAGCAAAATCACCAGGGGTGGCCGTCACCAGGCCTTCCTTTCCACTGTACCATCAGCAGCTAAATAACTTCTCCTCTCTGACTTGCTCTATTTGAAGGATGTAATAGACGTGCAGGTCTAATATCAATACAAGTCATTTGTCAAGCCAGTTCTTAATCACCCCGAGGATGCTGACTCACCTTGCCAGCGGAGCTGCGCGTGATCTCCACGGCTCGGAAGGGGTTTCCCAGGCACTGGGACCAGCTGCTCTTTGCTGGCAATGCCTGTCACAGCCCAGTTTGCTCGGGCTCAGCTACAAGTTCACATTGCCACAACCCAGACACCACAGGTTCCTTAGTCAGCACCCTCAAGGCCAAGTGCCAAGGCATGCTCCCCCTCCCAGGGACACTCTGCAGGTGAAGGTAAAGGCCTGACACGGAATAAGGTTTGTTTGGCTGCTGTACTGTACCTGCTCTGTCTCCAGGACTGTCCACGGAACACCTTCCTCCAGTGTAACAGTCACTAAAAAACAAACATCAGTCATCAAGGTTACCAGAGCTACCCTCGTTGTCTTTCAGTTTGTGACGCTGATCCAGGATGGAAGGACAACAGCAGAGCTCTAGGAACCTGCACGTGCAGTACTGACGGCTGGAGTAAAACAGCAAGAACAAAGCACTGAGGAGTTTCCCTCGCCCTGAGTGAAATGGAACACAGCCCATTTCTGGCCAGGGCAGAGGCAGTACAATGTGCATGCTGAACCCCAGATAAGGACAGAACAGAAGGAGCTCTGACATGAGCGCACAGGCCATGCACCCTGTGTCTTCCCTCAATCCAGGGGATGATAACAACTGTAATCTGCTTGTCCTGCCTACCCACACACCCTGGAATCTGATTTGAGGATTGAACATGCACCTGAATCTCCTACCCAGGAGTGTAAGCCAGCTGGCAAGAGCCTGGTATGAAAAGAGACGGAGCTTGCTTACACCTGCTACCAACATTCCTGGGAAGGGTGGGGATGAGTAGTGCTGCTTAGTGATGACATCTCCAACCCATTGAAGCAGGAGTGTGTGGCACTGCTCAGATCAGCACTCCTACTCCTTCCAGGCCAAACCCCGCTTTCTGCCTTAACCTCGGGGGGGCCTGTTCAATCTTGATTCTGCTCTTTTTGCAGCCCTTTCAAACAGTGCTTACTGCAAAGCCAAAAGCAGAAACTTCTGCTTTAAGTGAGTTTCTGCACTTTCTGCACAAAAGGCTCACAAATTTCACTTCCCTGCACAGAAACACCTCAAACCAAGCACAGCTGAGCTAACCTGATGGGCTATTTGAGGAGCAGTGTGTGACCCAGTAGTTCTAAAGAGAAGACCAAAATGCAAATGTCAGAAGAGACAAACAGGAACTGCAGCACAGGTCCCCATGGCCCATGGCTTAGGGGAACTCCCACCCCGTGAGCAGGTGAGCTGTTCAATCCCCTCGTTCCTTTCCCAAACCTTCCTGAGGGATGTTTAAGACAGTCGCTGTCACCAAAGCTCCTCCTGGCACAGGCCATCCGCCCCGAGCAGAGTTTCTGTTTGGAAATGGTCTGTTAGCAAGTGACTCGTTTTAAAAATGACTAATAGGTTAAGTCGGGCTGCTCCAGAGCCTGCAGGTCAGCACGCTGCCGGCAGCCGTGACACAGCCGTGACATCGCTGGCCCCGTTGCGAGCTATTCCGGAGGCTGAACCCCACTGCAGCAGGGCCGACCCGCTCCCGCAGGGCGCCAGCACCTGTGTGCAGGTACCAACAGCAGGGCGGGCACGCCGGGCCCGGCTCCCCCCGCTCCCCAGGCCCCGGCTCGGCGGAGGCGAGACCCTCCGGCGGGTCCCATCCCGCCCCACGGGAGCGGCCGGAGAGGTGCCCGCAGCCGAGGAGCGGCACCCGCGAGGGGCCGGAGTGAAGGGGCGGCTCTCCAGCCCCCCTTCCGCGGGTGCCCGGGCCGGGGGCGGCGGCGCCGGGCCCGCCCTTACC
>VWZW01005333.1:53941-64286 GCA_013397115.1 Edolisoma coerulescens | reverse complement strand
CCCTCTGTCACTCTCCTCACAGCCCCCGCATGTCCCCTGCCCCCCGCAGCCCCCTCAATGCCATTCCCTGTCATTCCTCTCACAGTCCCCCCTGTGTCCCCTCGCTGCCTGCCCCTGTCACTCCTCTCGCAGTCCCCCTGTCCCCACTTTGTCACTCCAATGACAGCTGCCCGAAAGAGCAAAACTCCCCCACTCTCACAATCGTCCACGGGATCAGGATCGAGAATATCTTTAAGGAGGTTTCTGGGCAAGAACGGCGAATACAAACATTACAGAGAGTTGAAGGGGAAAAGAGTGGCAAGGTCACGCCAGCCTCGCCCAGACAGTGAGGGCAGAGGGAGGGGGAAATCAGACCCCCAGGTGGCTGCAGAGGGGTTTTGGGGAGCAGGTTTGTTCCCCTGTGGTTGGCATCGTCAACTCTTCTTCCTAATAGTGCCTGGTGCTCAGGGAGATACACCTTTGAAAATTGGGGACACATCTCACTGGAGCTGTAACATGCCCTGGGCACCTTCACCCGGGGGGGGGACAGCAGGGACCCTTCGCATGGACACCCGGGGCTTTTGGCCATCTGGATCCTGCATCAGCCCCAGGGCTGAGTAGGTGCCACAAAAGTGCACCAATTCCCTTCTCCCTCCTGGAAAAGCATGAGATGGGAGGAGGATTTAAATTAAGCCAGGGATTATATTAATACTGACCTCAGTGATCTGTCAGAAGAGATGGGGAACAAGGGAGGCCTAGGGGGGTGAGGAGAGGGTGGGCAGCACAAGGGCCCAAGGTCGAGTGTATTGGCAGTGGGGGACGAGGGGAGCCTGGGGAAAATGGGGGAGCTCCAGGGGTGTGCATTTGGGGCACCACTGAACACAGCAGCACCAGGGCAGAAGTGCAGGATTGCTGCTGGTACCAGTGGCAGACCCAGCCAGCACCACCCACTGCCAAACCAGTCCGGGTCTCCCTCCAAACCAGTCCAGATCTCCGTGCCAGCTCTGTCAGGTCCACGCACTGCTGCGGCGAGCCTCTGAGCATGGCACACTTGCCCCTGCCACGTTCCCTTTGCCTGACAGCCATTCAATCCTGTTATATGCCAGTATTTATTGATTAGGGATCTGATTTAGCATGTAAGGGGTGAGCCCTGATCCTGAACAAGAAAGAGCCACCAGGACAGATCCTGCCAAGGCAACAGGGGCATGGTGCTCTGCTTCAGCACTGAGCCATGCTCTGCCTTCCTGCACCGCCCCATCAGGCCTGGCAGACACCTAATCCTCAGGGGATGCTGCCTGCAGGGTTTAGGGAGGGCAGCGCGTCCCTGCAGCTCAGCCAAAGGCGCCACATGGCCAGTGACCCCAGCTGACCGTGTTCATGCTCGAGGGGTCCCCATGTACCTCCAGGGTGATCCATGGGTGCTGGCAGCTCTTGGAGTTGCTTGCCCACCTGAGCAGGAATGTGCCTGATCTGGTTTGGCTCCCAGTGGCTGTGCAGTCTGGTTGTCTTGCTGAGCTGGACAACAACCTGTTTGGCATCTGTGGTGGACACCAGGTACCCACCTATCATTGTACCTCTATCATTGTCCTCCTCAGCAGGATAGGGCAGAGAGAAAGTGAGATGGAGAAGAACTTGTGGGTCAAGATAAAGGCAGATTAATAAAGGAAAAGCTGCATGCAGAAGCTAAGGAAAGCAAAGGATTTATTCTCTACTTCCCATCAGCAGGTGATGTCCAGCTGCTTTTTGGGAAGTAGGGCTTAAGCACTCATAGTGGTTGCTCTGAAAGATGGTTGCCTTCTTGTGTCTCTACAGCAATTATGTTGGCAGCCTCTTTGGGATTTCCTCCTCTTAACAGCTCTCTTCCCTCTCACGTCTCATACATGGACTTCCAGCTCAAAGCTGGGTTCACCATCCTGCTGCTTGTTGTCCTCCCCTGGTCAGGCAAGAAGAACCAGAGTGCACCACATGCACCTGGGGCTCACTCTCCCTCCGACCAGGGCAGGAGGGGACTGACTTCTTGGGGTGCCTCTGACAGCCAAGGTACTGGCTTATAGGGATGAGGAGGGACAGATACTTCTTCAGAGTTCTGGAGCCAAGAAGATGTTTTCTTCACAGCTGGTGTTTTCATATCTGGACAATACGTTGCTGCCAAGCTGTCAGAATGACACCGGGGCGCTCTGAATCACCTTCCTCCACACAGTCTGTGCACACAGGACACCCTCTGGATCTTTGGAGACGTCATCATTGTCTAGATCACTGTAGATGACCTCCAGCACCACCTAATTCTCTCAGGTGCTGGATACCTTCACCTGTGCTGGTCCACTTTCCTGAGTAGTTCACAAGGTCTTCCCTGAATAGATTTCTTGCCCTCACACTTGAGAGGAGCTTTCTGCAGAGACTGTAAATTGCTGCCACAAACCCCCAGTTGTTAATTAGTAGTTTTAAACAGCTCGTGTAAGGGTGAGCAGGGACCTCATAAACCTGCACAATAATGCCACCCACATCAGTCCTAGGTAAGGAAGGAGAGGGAGATATATTCCCTGATCCTCTCCACAAGGCAGCTCCCCCAGCAGAGCAAGGCCATCAGTGCCAGGGCAAAGCACAGAGCCATGGTTTGTACCAACATGTTCCCAGGCCCAGAAAAGTAAAGAGATAAGAAATGCAGCCAACAAACACTGTGACCCAACAGGAGCTGCCTACTTAGTAACTACTATGACTAAAGCACACTTAGCACAAGTTCAGGAATGGGCTTATCTGGACATGACCTTGTGCTGGTGGGAACCCGCTGAGAGCAGCACTGCCCTGGCCCCACGGGCAGGATGGGACCTCGCCTGTGGGTTCTGGGCACCAGGGGGATTTGTTTGGAGATGGGGACATGGCCCAGGAGCCATGTGCTGGGTGAGCAGTACCAGCGTTGCGAGGGCTGCACTGGGGCAGCAGGGCAGGGACTCTGCAGGATGCAGGGCTCCTTCAGCAGGAGAGGTTTTACTCCCCTGAGCTCAGCTGCATCCCTGCCCAGAGAGGCTGCAGCACGTGTGCGTCTGCTTGGCTCTCACTGCCAGCTCTGGGAGTTATGGCAAACGACAGGAAGCTGGTGCCAAGGTGAGGAGCCCTGATCCAGCTTCAACCCCCTGCCAGCCTGTGGTCACACAATGCTGCCGGCTCATGCCCCAATTAATTCATCACACGTCCCGTGCCGCAGCTGGGCCTTGGGCCTCTGCCTTTGTTCCAGCCCCGGTGCACGGCTCTGCAGCTGCTTCTCCAAGGCGTGTACCCGGCAGCAGCTCCAGCCCATGGCATCTGCTCTGAAGCACTTTCCAGCACAGGAACCCCCTGAGCAGTCCTGCCGCCCCTAGCCTTGGCCACCCGCATTTGCCCTGAGCCTCCAGCTCTGAGCAGTGATTGCCAGCTACCCCATCATCCATTTACCTCCCCAGGAAGGAGCTCCATAGGGTAGAGCAAAGCCGGGGAAGACCCTGTCATTCATCTCCCTCTACCCCACACAGCTCAACCTGCCCTAAAGAAGTGACCTGTGTTGTTTTCGTGAGCTGGTCTGAGGCAGCAGGGAGGGGGACATGCCTGGGCTGCGGAGCTGCCTCTCAGACACAACACTGCAGGCAGGGGCTTGTCCCAGCCTCAGTGCAACCGCAGGCCTGGCAGTGGCTGAGCCACACACCACTGCCCTCACCTCCCCGCCCATCCCCAGCTCTTCCCCAGAACCCCTTGGCTGGTTTTTAGGGACATGTTAAAAGACAAGGTGGCAGAGCAGGTAGCACCATAGGAGGCAGCACCAGACATAGTTCTACCCTGACGTAGGTGCACAGACAGGATGGGCCTTTGGGAGACAGCACAAGGCATCTGTTGCAACATGCTTATCTGCTGTCCATGGCTCCGGAGCTGGTTCCTGGAAAACCACAGAGGAGTCTGTCTGGCACTGGCTCGCAGCTGGGTGGAGGGGAGTTCAGCCTGTGCTGCCACGGACTCTGCTCTGGGACCCACAGGAAAGGCACACGGCAGCAGGGACAGAAGAGGGAGACAGAAGGGCACATGGTATCCTGGCTGTCGCTTGGCAAGGGAAGTGCCTGGACAGCGGGGCAGAGATAAGCTGCTCCTTCTGTGGCTCTGGAGATGCCTCAGGCCTGCCTGAAGGTGATCCTGGGGGGAGTGGCAAAGGATCATATTCCCAAGTTGGCCCCCCAGTTTGTACCCTGCATCCCACCCACTGTGCCCAGCTCGTACCCTGCACCATGCTGTGCCCAGCCGGGCCCCAGGTTCTCCTTGGGTAGCAGGACATTCCCATACAGCTTCATCCAGGCAGGTTTGTGCTGTCACACCACAGGATGCCACCAGCACGGGCAGTGGGGCACACAGGCTTGGGGACAGCAGTGTCCCTGGTGAGAGGACACCAATCTCTGCCCTGTCCAGACAGAGCGAGGTGACATTGCCTTACAGGTGACACCCACCGTGGAAAGGCTTTGATTTTGTTTTTCCACCCCTCACCTCATGAAGGTGCATGAGCAGTCTCAGGCACCCGTGGCAAACTCCTGCCAGCTGTGCCATGACTTGGGCATTGGGTACATCCCTGCTGCCATCACTGCCATGTGTTCGAGCCCCCACCTTATCCTCTCCCCCACTTCCTGGGATGTCATACCCCAGCTGTTGCCTGTGGAGAGGAATAAATCATGGAGAGGGGGCTATGCATTGGGAACAAAATGGCTTTTCATGCCATAATCCTTTGTAATAAAACACCAGAGGCAAGAAAGATGATAAACAGTGTCTCCTGTGTGAGCCAGCTGCTTCCTAAAATAAGGCGCTCCTTTGCTCCGTCAGCTGCCCCGGCTCGGGTGCAAGTGCGGGCGCTGCCGCAGACACCGGAGCCGCGTTCCCGCAGCAGCACATGCTGCCGCAGCTCCGGGCACGGCCCCTCGGGCCCGCGGGAATCTGCAGAATGCAACCGGGGGGGCCCAGAAGTGAGCGCTGAGTTGCGGCCGCTGTCAGGAGCGGGCTGCGAGCCCCCGCAGGGCTCGGCATCCCCGGCGCCAGCAGCGCGCGTGTCGCCGGGCCCAGGCACGCAGCCAGGCTGCTGCCACCTGCGCCTCGTGCCGGCCACAGCCCCGGCAAACGCGGGCAGCGCGGGGCTGCGGGGGCTCAGTGCGTGACTCCCCGGCTTCGTTCAGAGCCAGGTGCTGGCCGGAGCCTGGTGCTGAGCAAGGAGCTCTCTGCGTGCTCCCGGTTCATCACTGCTCGTGCTGAGCCCTGGCTGGCAGGGGATGAGTAAGCTCCTGCTGGTAAACCTGACCCCCAGGGCATTATTTCAAGAGCAGCAATAACTTTTGCACTGCTGGGGAAGGTGTAGGGTTGTGCTGAGTGTGTGCAGCCCACAGGGCAGTTTCCCAGCGCGGGTGTCCAGAGGTTCCTGGCTCGCTGTGTGGGTGCCTTTGCACCCGCTGGTCAGGAACAGTGGCTTTCCCTCCCGATGGCCATGGGGGTTCTCCTGCACAGTGCTGCTCCCCACCACAGGATGGGGACAGCTTGTCCATTCCTCCTTCCCCTGTGTCACCATCACACACAACTCTCACACACCATGGTGGCCTGCTATCAACTCCTTTGCCAAAGGACGGTGGTTACTAGGCCACACCACACTTTCATTTCCCCACTATTGCTCCTTCTCTTCTGCTTTCCTCTTTTACAGCCACATGCTTTCCTCTTTAACTATCCCCATGCACGCATGCACAGGTCGTCCCCAAGCACTCCCAGCACAGGTTTTCCCCGGCAGCTCATGCTTGCTGCCCCTTGCTCCCCTCTCAACCCCTGCCACCATGGGGTGGTTTGAGCTCTGTGCTTGGCAATGTGTCCATGCAGGCAGCAGAGACCTGGCACGGAAAGGCCAACCCAAGTGACACAGAGGTGGTGACATGTTTTCCCCAGGGATGCAGGGAGCAGGGAGGTGGGGGTGGGCAGGATCCACCTACTGGGGAGCTTCAGCATCCACCTGTCTGTGTAGCCTGGTTTCACCTTATCCTGTTTGCTCTGGTGCCAAACACACACCTTCCAAGGGAGGCTTGCTTGGACCAACTGCGGTTCAGGTTGAGGTTGGCAATTTCCTGCCATGCAGGAGCTGTCACAGGCCTTGATCACTGACACCTCTTGGCTCTCACCACTTTCTGCCGCAGCTCTGAGGGCTGCCAGATGGTGAGTGGCAAAGGAAAAACCCCGGCTGCCAGAGTGCAAAAGCCTCCCTTGCCCTGGGTGAGTTGTGCTACAAACCAGTGTGGTGCTGCGGGACATGAGGAAGGTGCCACAGATTGGCAGGGAGCAGTGGGGCACAGGGGAGCCCAGTGCAGGGCCATACACAGGCTGACTCAGGCACCTCCTGCCAGAAATGGGGTTATTATGATCCTCCACACATGTGTGTGTTGGGCCAAATCCTCTCCTGTCTGAGTCAGAGGGAATGGAGCAGTGGCAGGGGCAGACACCCGTCCCAGCCGCAAGCCCTGATCTGAATTCACCTCACGCTGCTGGTCACCAGGTATTTACCCAAATTCCTCCTGATGGTGACTCAGCCTTCTCCTCCCTCCTCTGCAGTGAGGCCACAGCTCACCATCTCACTGAGCATGGGAGGAAACCACCCAGAAGCAGCGGGATGGGCCCCAGATGGGAGAGGCATAGATTATATTCTCCTGGCATTGCCAAGAGGGGCTGACATGAGTAACTCACCTGGTGCCCAGCGAGGGAAGGGTCACAGAGCCCTGCCTGGAAGGCCCAGCTCCTGGGATGGCATCTTCTGTGCGTGGGTGGCTGCTGGGACAGCCCATGCTGCTGAAGCCACCACATTTCTAGGGGACATCAGTCTGGCACGTGTCCTGGCCTCCCACACCACTGGCAGCTGTGGGCCCATGTGTGGCAGGGTGAAAAGGTGAAGGTCTGGGGTAGGGAGGGAAAGTGTCGATATAAAAAGCTTTTCTGTAATGGTTCTCCCCTTACTGGCTCACACTCTGCTGGCAACAGGGACATTTTTGACACTGGTTAGCAAAATAGGTAACTCTTCACCCTCAGTCTTGAGGACAGGGCATTTACGCAATGTGTTGTGGTACTTCCTGTGAGCCATTCTGGCAGGGGTGTGGTTGGGATAAGTGCCTGGACTGCCCTCATTTTAGGTGAACACAGCCACATTGGCCATAAAACACATGGAGACGTGCTTGCTGGGGCTGGGGAGCTGCTCTCAGCTCCAGCTGATGTCCCTGGGTCTGGGCTGGGACTGCCAGCCCTGGGGTGGCTTCCTTGCGGCACAGACCTGGCTGCGCCAGCACTTAACCCCATGTCTAAATCTGTACGGCTACACGCCTGGGTTGGCTGCAGTGAAAAAGCAACCCAAACCCAGATGCATCAACACCCCTACGGCTCCCCAGGATGCATGGGGGTCCCATGGGCCACCTCCACAGACTCAGGATCAACACTGGAGCATCGCCAGCTTCTGGCACCAGCCACCCTGCCACGTGGAGCAACCCACAGCCCTGGCCCTGGCTGGCAAACCAGCTGGCTCTGTAGGATTGTGGTGCCCAGCACCCCTGGCAGGCTCTGCTGCCTGTGTGCGCAGCACAGGGTGAGGGGAGAAGTTACTTGTAAGCACAGTGGTGCCAGGGAGGGGACACTCCTGCTGTGGCCTTGCAGATGTCCGTGTGACTCAGGCAGAGATAAGTACCCTGGTGCTTTACCCTGGTGCTTTTCCATGCCCGCAGAGGGGCCCGTTGCAGCACGTAGCAGGGAGAGGCACCAGGGCGGTGTCAGGAGCAGCCAAGGTGCTCGGGGCAGCCACTGAGACCTCCCTATCCCCAAAAGCAGCACTGGGGAGGGGAGATCAGCACTGCCACTTTGTGTTTCCATCCCAAAGGCTTCACTTGGTTCAACTCAGGCTCTGGCTCTCAGGGATGGGGAAAGGGTTGGGGCTGGCTTTACCTGCCTGCCCCTACTCCATGAGAAAAACCACCCCTGAGCAGGGACCCATTGTCACCCTGACAAACCACCCTGGCACTGGGAAAAGATTCCCGAGTCCAGGATAGGGTTCTGTCCTGGGGACATCAGGGTGCTGAAGGGGCACAGCCACCCTGGCATGTGCTGGGCTTCCCAGTGCTCAGCCCAACATAGCTGCAGCCCCAGCTGGGCCTCTGCATTGCTCCCCACTGCCCTCACCCCATGGAAAACCCCACACGCTGCCCCAACAGCGCACGAACACCAAACTCGTACCTGCAGCTCTTTCAATTCTGCTTTTTAAGGGGTGGAGGCAGGGGCAACCACACAGGCAGTGTTATTTGCAGTCCTTGGCAGGCAGCGTGGGTGGAGGCAGATAGGCACCATGTCCAGACAGGCACAACAGCCCCGCGTTTGTCCCCAGCTGACCAGGCTCATTAGGAACACTGACCAAAACTGTTAGCTGGCAAGTTTTGGCTAGTCTGCTTCCACCTCCTCCGTAAGTGGCCTCATCTGTTCAGTGACCCTGCAGGCCAGGTGGAGGTGAGGAAGTCCTGGCAGTAGCCAGGAAGCCTCAGCATAGAGCTGGAGGCACTGTCAGAGCTCACCCACACTGTGCTGGTGGCCAGCTGCAGGACCCAGGGATCTCCACCCCTGCAAGGCAGAGCTGGGATCAGCCCAGAGAGTACCCAAGGATTTACTGCATTGAAACCTATCCTTACAGGGCTGCAAAACCCACCTTCAGTCAAGGGTAGGGGTGGAGGTTGGCTCAAGGGGAACAGAAGGGCAGTGCCAGGCAGTGATGGGAGAACTGTGCTCCAAGAACTGGGTGGGCAGAGCTGGCCTGGCCACCACACCAGCAGGACCCAGGCCAGCATCCCCACTGCCAGCACCTCCAGCTGTGCTGACAAGGCGCCAGCCCAGCTCCACAAGGTTCTAGGCAGGGGACACCAAGCTTTCCAAGGCAGGAGGCTCAACCTTCACATGGGCAGCTTCACAGGTTAGCCTCTACTTTTGAGATGCACCAAGAAACCACAATGGTGGTGGAGCACAGTGGCCACGGGCATACCAGCAATGCACCCACAGTTCCCCCAGGAACCGAGCCCCAAGCAAACATCAAGCTGGATTCACCCTGCAGGAAACCATCCCACATCACCCTTTGAGCAACACTGAACAACCAGCACTGCTGCAGCACCAGGCAGAGACCTCCCCACCCTCCAGGGCAAGCCAAGCTACAGCCAGAACCTTTGCCAGGGAAGAAGCCACGAGCCATAGGTAGATCATTACAATTTTTTATTTTATAATAAACTTCTCATTTTTCCCCCAAGGAAGACAAAAAACTGTGAGTGAGGCTACAGAACACTGTCAGTGAAGAATAGGCAAGACAGACCCAGGCCGGAGATGAGGCCAGAAAGGTTTCCCACTCTCCCAGGCAGAAAGGGTCCATCCCCAGAAGCCTCCATGGCCCTTGCTCATCTCCCCACTGCATCAGAGCAAGATCAGTGCTGTCACAGGAGGCAGCTGGGCAGCAGAGATGGCATCGGGTCAGGCTGATGGACCGAGAGGACCACATTTTGTCCCCTCACCTGCCAAAGCTGCCAGCAAAGTGGGACAGTGTGTTAGGTGATACAGCTGTTTTCTATACATGTACATGATGTAAATTTAAAAAAACCCACATGATTCATTTCAAAGCAAAATAATTGAGTAGTTGCTCTTCCTGCCAGGCAATCTCTCTCTAGGAAGACTTCACACATTCCTTCTCCTGCTCAATAGCTGCAAGAGAATAGAGGCCTATTAGTCTCTAGTGCTTTTTTTTTTTTGTGGAAGCATGCACCGGAGACGGTTTCAGAGGATTCACTCAGGCCCTGGTGCCCAGTTTTGCGGTTTGACCCCAGGTGGGGTGGTTTAACAGTCAAGTTAGGAGATGACAAGCCACACACGTGCGTGGCAGCAAGTCGGGCACCTGTCTGCGTCCGTCCACAGTAAAGTGATGCCCTGAGGCATCAGTTTGGCGCAACAGCCCTCTCCGAGTGCCCATGCCCGCTGCCCCGGGCTGCACACACCTCTGCCCGTGGCTTTCCCCAGGCCCGAGCCCTGCCGCCCCAACCCCCCCCTCCCCCCCGGATGCCTCGGCGGCGAGAGCGGCCCCCGAGGGCACTGCCCCGCCGGTCGTGCCTCCCGCCCCGCCAGCCCCCGGCCCCGCACTCACTCTCCTTGGAGGGCAGCGTGTTCTTCTCCTCCGTGTTGGTTTTCTTCAGCTTCTTCTTGTCGAATTTCTCCACCTCCGAAAGGTCTGGTTTGTCGCACATTTTGCCTGCGAGCCCCCCGCCGCAGTCAGCCGAGGGATGGGGACGGGAAGACAAAGGCGGCCCCGGCCCCCCCCGGCCCCCGCCGCGGA
>VWZW01005333.1:37872-53587 GCA_013397115.1 Edolisoma coerulescens | reverse complement strand
GGTGAGTGTGGAGCACGCGCCGCGCGGGGCGGAGCCTTTTATACCCCGGCCACCGCCCAGCCCGCGCGCCCATTGGCTGCCCGCCCGCCGCGCCTGCCGGGAAGCGCGTGGCCCGCCAGGGGGCGGCCGCTCCCGCCGTGCCGCGCGACGGGGGCGCGAGCGGGACCGAGCGTGAGGGGCGTGAGGGAGACGGGGCGTGAGGGGACAACGAGAGAGGGAGACGCCGAATGAGGGGGGGCACCCGGGACCGGCACACGGGTGACACCCCCCCTCACAGCACACACGGACAGGGGTCACACAGCCCCTCACACGCGTGGGGACACGGCTCCTGCTGCCCCCACGTACGGGCATGGTTCCCACTGCCCCTCATGTGTGCACACGCACCTGGGTGCCAGGTGTGAGGGGCAGCAGGCCGGTCCCCGTGAGACCAGATCACTCCAAAGCCACTGTCCCAGCACCCCCTCCCCCTCAAAAGCAGGTTCCTCCCAGCAGCGGAGGCAGCTGTGTGTGGCCCGTGTGTGTCCAGGGATCCTCCCGCTGCTGAAGCAGAAGTTGAATAAAAGAAGTCTTCGGCTAAACGCAGCACCCCATTCTCACACCTGTGAGAGATGCTTGGCCACTGTGCCCAGCTCATGTCTACACCGTCTTTGGCCACAGCACTTCCTGGGGAGATCTGGTCACTAAAGAAGCAGCATGGGTGGGCAAGAAGCTGACCATACTCATAGGCTCTTGCCTGGCTGCAGCAAGCCTGGGGAGCAGCCCAGACAGTGCAAATGGGCTGGTGTGCAATTGAAAGAAGCACCTTTGGTGGGAAAAAGCCAAGGGGCAGTGCAGGCAGCCTATCTGATCCCAGCAGGAAGGGCAGTGGCAGTCTGGGGGGCACCTGCATGCTGGCCAGCAGGATAGAAAGGGGGTAGAGGGCCAGGAGGGTCATGTAGGTGCTGAAGGGAATGAGGGGAAGGGGAGGAGGCAAAAGTATCCTGACTGCAGATGAGGCTTGCCAAAACTGTTCTGCAGAGATCTTGGTGCCACGGTGAGCAGGAACCTGTGACAGAGCACCAGGGGTAGCAGCTGTGCTGCAGCAGCTCTCACCTCCACCTCCTCCTGGCCTGCCAGCCTCTGGGTTTCGCTCAGGGCTTACTGGAGATTTTGCAGAGAAAATCCCCAGCAATCCGGTGGAAACACTTGCTTTGTGTTCTTTAGCAAGACGACTGCCGTCTTGGCAGGAGGGACCGGTGCTATCCAGCGACAGCAGGTCATGGCCGGAGGTGGCCCTTTGCTGCAAACCCTGAGGCACCTTCTCGCTCCAGCCAGAATATGGGCTCTGAATTTAAGAGTTGGCAAATGCTGAAAAGGCAAAGGCCAAGATGCAAGGCCAGGCTGCTCCTCCGAGAGGAGTCTGGATGGCAAACAACCTCCCGTCCCTGTGCCTGGGGGAGGGAGGGAGGGAGGGAGAGGCTGCAGGCCAAGCTCCAGGCCAAGCTGCTCTCAGAGCAGCTCTGATTTGGTGGTGCGGCCCCTGGCAGGGCCAGGTTTGGAGAGTGCCACAGAGCCAGGAGCTGCAAGCCCAGGCAGGGCTGCCTTCACGAGCATCCTTCAAACCCACCCTGCAGAGCCTGCATCACACAGCCCAGCCCCAGTGAGAAAAGGCTCATCTTTCCTGCACAGCCAGCAAGAACCAGAACATCCATGCAGTTTCAAAATGAACGCAGGAAATCCTTTTTGCCTTCATGCAAATGGTCAGACAAGTGTTTTACCATGTGTTTACTCTCCGGCTGTGCTCACCTTCCCCTCAGCTTCCCCCTTTGCATGCCTGTTCTCCACATGCTTCTCCTTTGTGGATGCTGCAGTCTGACGTAGCTTTTGTCCCTGGCAGGCAGCGAGTGCAAAAGAACCCGATCCCCACCCTGCCTGTGCACAGCCCCTCGCCAGCACCAGCTGCACCCAAAAACCTGCTCACCATCCTCCCAGCCCCTCAGCAGAACCAGCTGCACCCGCCACAGGCAAGGCACAGCCCCTGGGCAATGTGCTGCACCTCCTAATGCTGCGGCACTTTGCAACCCCCGGGTCTTTGTCTGGGCACAAAGCCACCACGGTGGCCACGCAGGCAGGGGAAGGGGAGCTCCCCCTTCCTCGAGCCACACAGGCACCACCACACTCGTACAAACCAGGGCCAGAGCAGCTTTAAAGCCAACCCTGTGCGCTGCCAGTAGGGGAGAGGTGGGGCTGCTGCTGGGGAGCTGCTAAAACCCATCTTGCACAAAGAACAAGAAAGGAGCTTATATCCCAGCAAGAGCTTTTCCCCCTGACAAATTAGCAAAGCCTCCTGTAACTGCACAACCAGCTTCTTTCTTACGTCTTTTGGCGTTTCTGCTTTCAATAATTTATAACAAAAGAACTGAGACATCAACAGATAGGGAGAAAGCAAAAACAGCCCTGACCTGAAATAGCACAGACTGACTGCCAGCCATTTTAGATGGGTTTTAAATCTCGCACAGAACAAGGCTGCCAGGGCTGATACAGCCTCCCCGATGGCCATTTCCAGGAATGCCTTATTCTCCTGTACAGGAAGGAGGCGGGAAGTTTTCTCTGATCAGGCTTTTCTCAGCCTTCTGACCCATCTGCCTGCAGGGCACCACCACGACAGCTGCCAGGCTGAGCCACTCCACAGGGCCAGAGCACTTTCTCCCGTTTTGACCCCAGCCTCCTGCCACAACCCTTCACATCCATTAGGGCAGGAGCAGAGAGCCCCGGGAAGGCAGCAACATACTGGGGCTGTTGTGTCTTACAGGAGGGCTCATTCCTCCTGTGGATATTGCTGCAGTTTACAGAAGGGCTTGCTAACACCATGTTCCCCTTGCCCAACAGCAGCAAGACAAGGTGCTGCTGTCTTTAGATCACAGAAACATTGACTCCAAAGACAGGAGGGAGCTGCCAGCAAATTATTTTGAGATGTGTCTCATTTTGCTTTAAACAGTGGACACATCCTGCTACCTGCAAGGCACACCTGGTAAGCTCAGCTCTCACCCTGTGCATTAGTTTCAGGTACCCAGGCAGGTGAGCAGGGCTGATACAGGACTAGTGACTGATGTGTTCTTTGTTCCTGCTGAATTAACAGCAGGCAGCAGACAGGCACGAGATGGCTACTGGCACCAATACCAGCATCCTCACTCTTGCAGCCACACTCCAGCTGTGCCTGTGGCAGAGGGAGCTGCTGGAGCTCTGTCCTGCTCTTCCGGACCTCTAACTGCAGGAGCACAGCAAATGATTTTCTCCTGGGGAATAACTTGTTTTCTGTAGTAGTAACTCAGGCAGCTGTGAGGAAAGCCTAAGGCACCCCACAGCTCACCTCCAGACTTCGGTAAAGTCTCCATCCCTTCTTATCTGAAGGTTTCAGAGCAGAGTAACTTCACACAGGTATGAGAACTGTCCCAAGGAGGTATCTCCCATCCTTTTTAAGAGCTACAATGTCATACAGCATATTAAGTCTGTGCCCTCTCGCAACCCGAACCCCTGGTTTTATTAAAGTAACTAAGAAAACATTGTATACACTCATAGCAATGGTCTCCTGTGTACAAATGGCTGTAAAGCTCTCTTTTTATATCAAAGGAGGGTGAAATCTGCTACATCACCCTGACAAGACCCACAGCACCCACCCGGCTATTTGGGGGAAAAAAACCCCATTTTTTTTTCACTTATTCATTAGCCAGTACTGCAAGACATTTTAACAGATGGATGACAATTGCGATCCTCAGCAAATGTCTGCCTGAGGCCACGGTCATGTTCAGTCTAGGCCTGGAAGTCTACTTGTAATGCCAAAGACCTTTCTCTAGACCTGCCATCTCGTCCTTCTGACTTCATTTATACTTCCCCATCTGCAACACACAATGAGAAAGGATCAGGGTTTAGTCAGAACAAGTGCTTCTCAGGACATAATCCTGCTGTCTCTGATCATCAGCTTTGTGCAAGACACTTACAAATTCTTCCTCTGTACTTGTTAAAATATTCAAGCTTCCCCCACCTGAACATTATGTGAACAAATCTGCTCAGATACATAATTGAACAGTACAAGAGAAGCTGCACTACCACCTCTAACAATTAAGTCCAGGAAATCAAATATGGACAAAAGCAATTGCTCAGTGCTTGGTCCCATGCTTTTCTTTCCATGCAATGTGAGCAGAGCCTAGCTGAACCTCACAGCTGGCCACATGCACAAGGGTTAAACCAGATGACCTTCCAAGGTCCCTGCCAAATAAAATTACTGCATGATCTACCCTTAAAATGACCCAACTCAAAAGATTCATGTCACTTAAGATATTTAGAAGCACTTACAGGCAGAGGCTGTGGTTTTTAAATAAAAGTTTAATTCCTTCATCAGGTCTTTAAACACAAATGCTGCTGAAAATCTTCCCAGCGCTGCTCTGATGTCCTGGCTTTTGGCTCTCAGAGCAGCAGCAGGATGGCAGCAGGGGCTCCCATACAGGAGGTGGGATCACAGACTCTCAGGAGAGCTCAGTGCAGGATGCAAAGCAAAGAAGCAAGAGATGCACAGTTTCCAGACAAACACCAATTCTTATACAAAAAGAAAAGCTCTACACTAATAGAAGTGTTAACGTTGCCACAGGACAGGAGTTTAGGAAGGGAGAGAAGTCTTCAGTAAAAGGCACAACTAAAGAAGTACTTCCCTAGATTTTAACCACATCTTTCAGTTAGTTCCACTTATACCCCAGCCCCCAGCCTCTCAAAGCCATGCTGGTTACTGTAGAAAGTAATTTCAAGTTCCTTCTTTTCCCTTTTTCCCTTCCTCCAGCTCAAAAACAAATAAAAGAGGAGTGCTTATTAAAAAAAAACAAACCAAAAAACAACAAAACCAAAACCAGAATAAAACAGTTTGGTCTATAAACCGTAAGAGTTCAAGAGAGACTTAGCAGTTTACCTTACGATTGTCTGGTACATTTTCCAAGTATTCAAGTTTCAGGTGATACTTACTACATCCAAGAGCCTCAGCCAGCTCTAGTTTTGGTATTTTTCTTTCAGGCACTTTGTGGCCTGTCAGGTTGGTGTTAAATCTGCAGTTTCCCCAGTACTATGGATCACCAGCCTCTTCAACCCATTGCCATAAACACTCCTGAGAAGCATCAGACCCGCTCCAAAGGTTCCTTCAGGTTTTGTTGTGCTGCAACCTGCCATGCTCCTTGGGGCTTAAGATACTTTGCAAGGAGCAACACTTTCAAGGAAAGGCAGATAATGAGCAGGACAAACAACCAGCAGGACAACCAACCTGTCAGTAACTTACAGGATAACAGGACTGTTAACAGGCAATGAATGAGAGGCTGAGCCAGCTGGACACAAAGCTGTTGTGTTTTAGGTCACCCCAGCATCTGAGCAGGCACTTGCTAGATGCAACAACCCTGCTGCTGTTGGATAAAGAGGCTCTGTTTACTACTGTACTGGTAAAAAAAGGGTCAGGGGGTTGCACAAAAGGTCAAGGTGCAGCTGCAGTCAGTACATGACAGCAGTCCTCTAGTTAGCTAGCAAGGCTAACAGGAAGCTGTGAAATTGAGAAGCTGGTTTTAGCCTGCACTAGAAACCAAAGCACACAACCACAAGTTCTCTATGGCAGAGTTTTCGGGAAAGAACAGGATGCACCAGGATGCACCTTCCCCACTAAGCTAACACAGCACTGCACAGATGCTGCTCTCACCCTCACTTTGCTGTGTAGCACACCAAAGGGCATTTAATTTCATCAACAATTAAGAGGAATTCAAGTTTGCAAGCTACACTGATCTCCTTTCATGGGAGGAAGCTGTAGCAGAACCACCCCCCAGGTGTCCCCCACGGCTTCACCAAGGGTCAAGCTTGGCCAAGACACAAGCCTTCCCCACCACTCTCCAAGGGCTCTGTCAGGTACGGAGTGGTAAGACAGCCAGCAGTCTCTTGGGCTCTTGCTGTAGATCCACATCAACATGTCCTAGGGAGCTCTACTTCCCAAACAATTTAGGGTGCGCATGCCAGATCATCTAACCCTGCCCACAGACAAACCCTCTCCCTCCCCCCCTCAAAATAATTGTGGCAATTAGCCATGTGTCAGTCCTGCTCTCCACAGACCTGCAGAACTGAGTCAGTGCTACTGATCAGCTCCACGCACAGGGGTGCTGGTGGAGTTGGCTGCTACAGAGATGAGCTTTCCCTCTCCAGCCTCCCAGTGTTGGGGACAGAGCCAGTAAGCCTGACTTAAGCAGGAGCTGTGGAGAACTGCACTGGAACAAGCAGAGTCTTCTACTGAACTTTACAACAAGCTGAACAACTTTTGGTTTTAAAAAAAAAAGCCATACAAGCAGCAGCTGACATCTGTTGTTATAAAGGGACATGGCTGAATAGGTAGGAAACAGATTCCCCATTATGAGTCCTCCTGATGGCCTCCGCAAGGATCATTGAGATGTCAATCACCTGGAAGGGAAGAAAGATGCATCAGTGCCATTGAGAAAAGGCATCCAGCCTGAAAGAATGTCTGGGAAGTCAGGGAGAACCTAAAGAATAAACTCATCACCCACATTTATAACATGCCAGATGCAGACAAATTACTTCTACACAGGATTAGGATTTAATTACATATAAGCCTGAAGATACTCTACAAATAGCAGTACAAATATTGTAGTTGGTCTGTCACAGTTATAGTCTACTGTTGCCTTGCTTTGCTCAGACTCCCTAGGCTCAGTCTGTTTACCACAGGACTCTTACTCACTTTGTGCAGAGAAGTTAGGGCAATCTAAATCAAGATGAAATCACTTCCCTTGAGCCAAGAGGTTTTACCACTGCTGCCAGCAGCCCGAGAGATGAAGCTGCTGTGCTGCAGCTCAGCTCCCGGGCGCTGTGCTGGCTCCATCTGGTGGGGCCAGACAGGTACCAGGAGGGAAAGTCAAGTCTCAGCCAAATCCCAGCTCTGAATCCCCACAGCCAAAGCATTTCAATATATGTAGTCCAGTAAGAACCACCATATTCATGGTGCATTAAGGAGACCAAGTGAAAACCATGCTTAATATTTTTTATCTTCTGGATAAGTTTGTCTCTGAAGGGAAGAAAAAATCAACAAGCTGCAGAGGAACGCCTGTGACTTGTGACAAATCCTTTAGCTCTGTGTTCTTCAACATCAAACATCAGTGTGTAAAAGTGAGGTATTTAAGGAGAGCCTGGAAAACTGCTCCACTGCAAACTTTGGGTACAGCTATTTACACAGAGGTCGCCAGTTTAACATTTTGCCTACACACCAGCTGCAGCGTGGAGCTTGGAAACAAGGTAAAGCACCACACATGTTCTAGATGTTGCAGGAGCATCATCCAGAAGTTAGTGCTGAAAGAAATGCAACCCAACAGCAGCTTGCAATCAACTTATAACTTATTTCCAAAAGCAGCTTAAAATTGACTGCAGCTTCAGCCAGTTCAGCTCCCCTTTCACCAGCAGCCCAGTAGTGGGGAAGCTTCTACACTCACACCACAGTATTGGTTGAGTCTGAGTAGTACCAGAACTTCTCCAAATGCCTGTGTCCTAGATATTTGTGCTGTGAAGCCAAAGCCCATCTGGAATTAAATCTGGCCAAGGATGTCAGGGACAACAAGAATGTGTTCCTTTTGTTATTGATGTATTTGGGAAAACCTAAGAATAATGTGGGCCTTTTACTAAAGGGAAGGGGGACCCTGGTGACAGAGGATGCAGAAAAGGCAGTTAGTGAGCACCTTCTTTGCATCAGTCTGCACTGACAAGCAGGAGACCAGGGTAAGGGAATGGGGGAAGGAGGACTTTTCTTCAGTCAAGGAGGATTGGGTTAGAGGACACTTGGGCAGATTTGATATCCACAAGTCCATGGGCCCTGATGGGGTACATCCATGAGCACTGAGAGAGCTGGCAGACATCACACTCAAGCACTCATGATCAACTTTGAAAGGTCCTGGAGATGAGCAGAGGTGCCTGAGGACTGGAAGAAAGCAAAGACAACCCAGGACTGGCCAGTCAGCCTCACCTCAATCCCTGTAAAGGTGATGGAGCACTTCATTTTGGAGGCCATCTCTAGGCACATGGATGACAAGAACATGATCAGGAATAGTCAGCATGGATTCACCAAAGCTAAATCATGCTTGACCAACCTGATCACCTTCTATGATGAAGCAACTGCCTGGATGGGTGAGTGGGGAGCAGTGGATATTGGTGACTTCAGCAAGGCTTTTGACACTGTCTCTCGTGAAATCCTCACAGGCAAACTCAAGAAGCGTACACTGGATGAGTGGATTGAGAACTGGCTGAACAGCAGATTCAGGGGCTCATGATCAGCTTTTAGCTTTCATACGGATGGCAAAGGCTGGGCATAAAGTGACAGATACTCAACAAAGCTGTCAGCACCAACATCAGAAGTTCCTGTCTACCTCTGTTTCAGCATTGCACATCATCAGCACATCGCTCCTCCAAAGGGCACACATCCAACTACTTGCCTACATCATGGCCTCATTAAATCAGACATCTGATCTAGGTAAAACAAGCCCTGAAAAAAAGATCCTTTAATGAACTGTTTGAGATGAGCTGGAACAGAAGCTGCTTTGTATCAGTGTAACATGTCTATTACCCCACAGCAATAGGGCCAAGAGAACTAGTCAGCACTGATGGCAGTACCAACAGAACCACTGTCAGCACTACACAGTGTTGTGGGGTTTGCACCCCCAACAGGTGAGCAGACAAGGCTACCACCCCCCAGGAGTGACAGAAAATAGATGCTCACCTGGATTTTAGGGCACTGCTTCATCTTGTCCTCCTGGGGTATTGTGTTTGTGACCACAACTGCCTCAAAACAGGCATTGTTGATCCGGGAAATTGCTGGCCCAGAAAAGATCCCATGAGTTAAGATGGCATAAACTTTGGTGGCTCCAGCTGACACAAGCCTGCAAGGGGGAAGTAAAGGAGAAGGATGAGTAATTCTCAGCAAGTATTAAGCTGACGTTAGTGCAGGGCACGTGGCAGGCATGACAGGAGACAGCACCATGTGCTATGGGGACAGGCTACCTTTGACTCCCCCTCTCTACTGACTTGGGGGAAGAAAACAGTTTTACAAGTCCCATGAAATCCAACACAGGCAAAGCACACACTGAAAAACCCCATTGTTCTTAGCTCTGGAATATTTGGAACAGATCATACAAATCACCCTCTGTAATTTTTGCCTACACAAGGTAGCAGATATTTAATACTGTGTTAATACTTTAATACTGTATTTAATACAGTATGAAATACTGTGCTAATATTTAATACTGTATTTTATAGTTAACAGTCTTGCATATGTTGGTGTTTCTAGTGTAAAAGGCATGAACAATATACAAAATCAGCTGATAGACCAGACAACACTCAGTTCTACCTGGCATGGTCAGTGATGGTCCATTTTCAACACAGACATNAAAAAAAAAAAAAAAGACATCATGGTCTTCTACCTATTCCCACTGTGAGAACTTTAACGGGGTTTTCCTACTTATTTTGTATGGCATGAATAATCGAGAAACTGCAGGAGACCTTGTGAAACTCAACATGCAAATAATCTGCTTAACTCATTACACAGTGTTCACTAAGAGCAGGTTCCTGGATTAGGAAGGCAGCAGTCAGCCCCACTCACTTGTCTGCAGCGTGGCAGATGGTGCCACACGTGTCTGCCATGTCATCTACCAGGATGGCCACTCTGTCCTTGACGTCCCCCACCAGCACCATGCGATCGACCTCGTTGGCCTTCTTGCGCTCCTTGTGAATGAGGGCAAAGTCTACATTCAACCGATCTGCAATGGAGGTCACTCTGAAGAGAGAACAGTTTCCAAACACAGCAGCTTCAATCAAAGCTCTTTCAATACCAAGCACGCTGCACTAAGAGGAGCTGTCACCACATCTGCTACTGCTCCCAAGCAATTAATAAAAGGCACTCTGCCACCTTAGTTTCCCTTCAAGCAGCTAAACTACAATCTCTGATCTAATCTCTCTCAGTGACAGCAAACAGATCTCATCTTTCATCATGACCACTGTAAACCAATTTGCATTTAAGCTGAAAACAAACCTTAACCAGCAAGGTCAGCAAACCTGAAGTGATCCAAACACTTGGACAGTTGTCCTCCTTGTAACACTACACTGGAAAGGCTTAAGTAGCGCTATGACAGGGCTCTACTTTCACTCTTGTAAGCACTCAATCATCATGCACGCAAGTGCTGGCACAGATTGTGGCAGGATTACACATCCAGCAAATGCAAATACACCACCTCACATTTATTTCCATTAAAGTGACTGCAGAACAACCTTATTAGAGGGATCTTAACTTTATATATTGATACTGATGAATAGTAAAGAGTTTAAAAGCATTAAGAGTGGAAGGAGTAAAACACACATGCCCCCAAGAAATTCTACACTTAAGTAGACTCTTAGCCCCACTAGATCAGACTTATCATCCTGGGGGTCCTACACAAGACTGTTAAACTAAACTGAAGTATTTAGCTTTGCATGTCTCCATAAAATACTGCACCAGCCAAGATCGACACGTTTCAGTATAAGAGGCTTTTGAGCAGATTTTTTCATGAGTCAGATTATATCTGGCTGGTTTGGCATTTCATATACTGTGTTATGCAACCAGCTACAGAAATAGCTGAATATACTGAAGGTCTTGCCCAATACATGGACCACAGCAAAGCTACAGAAGACATACAGTGACTACAGTGTGTCTCTTGGCTGTTTGTAACACATCACTTAAAACATTCTGAGGCGTGTGAATCAGATCAGCACACACCAACATTTTGGTGTGACAGTCCTGGATTAAAGAATACATCTGTGTCCCTTTACTGCTCACATGTAGCCCTCAGACAGAAGCATCAAGGAGCAGCCTAGTTTCTCCTAAAAAGCACCTGAGAACGTTCTGAGCTGCCCACAAACTGGCATGTTTGTCTGCAGGGAGATGGGAGATTGTCAGGCTATCAAAATAGAAATGTGCTGTAACATATGCTGCAGCTTTTTGGATAGGAACCATCTATCTTCCGCACTGTCAGGGAAGACGAAGAGCAGGAGCAGGCTTAAATCACAGCTAGATATTCAAATCCAGAGTAATAAAGTAAGAAAATGCCTCAACAGACTAAGCAAAGAAAGCAGCCTGGATAAAAATCAGCATTAATCAGCAGCACCCCTTCCTTAGCATAAGGGTGTAAGCTACACTATGTCCTCCTTCAACTGGCATAAATACTCTGGTACAAATTGGTTTAGTCCAAGAGATGTAGTTGTGCAATTCCTACCTATGCAGCTGTGATTCCAGAAGCTATTTAATCCTCCATGCAGCCCAATAAACCTTCTAAACACTCCCTAGGAAGAGTATCTGACCACTCTTCACCAGCTGTCCCAGACTGTCTGAGAGGAGGCAGACTGGCAGAAAGAACACGTTTTAAAAATAGAGTCACAAGTATTCTTGGGAATTGAAGTAGACACAGAAGCAGCATCTCAAGCTACCTGTCTGACAGCTCACCTCTTGGCTCCACCAGCATCTGGGGAAACAATGGTGCAGTTCTTCCACTCTGGAATATTCTCTTTGATCCATTTCAGTACAGCAGGCTCGGCATATAAATTATCAACAGGGATATCAAAAAAACCCTGCAAGGAAGACAACAGGAACAGATGTAGCTGAAAGTCACATTCCAGAAACAGTTGCAAGAAGCCTTCTATATGATCAGGCATGCAGTCATCACCTTTCTGCAGCTTTCAGCTTTCCTTTTTACTTCCCTTGATGTAAGGGCAGTAGTCTTTGGGATACACAGAATAGTACTGTAAGAAGTCTTCAGAGCCAGAAATAGTTCAGCAGCATAAATAACACTTTACATCTAACACCTCCACAAAATGAAATCAGTTCTGTCCTAAGGGGGTGCAGAAAGCCATCAAATGCACTCATTTCCAGAGCAGCTGGCTGCCTGTTTACAGTCAGTCTTTAAAGCTCATTACCCAAACTGTTCACATCTACAAAATAGGCTTGAGCAACATCTGTCTTTAAACTAATGCAGCTCGTTCCATAACTTTACAGTGACCCTGCAGACTTCTCCAGGCAAACCTCAAAGGTCACTAAATGCCAGAAGTTAACCCTGGAGTAGCAAGCAGGAGAGTGGAGAGCAGCTACTCCTGAGGAATGCTTCAGGTACAGGGTAACAGACCCTTCCCACCATCATTCCTTCTGTGCTCAGCAACACAGCAACTACAAGAACCAGGCTGAAACCAGCCAGATGCTGGAAGCACATATGCACAAATTATCCCATTAAATCTCAGCACTGCTGCTGGTGCAAGGTCAGCCCTATGGCACACATCAACTCCGAGCTCTTAAGGAAGAGGGGTACCCCCTTGGGCTCAGTTAATTCATGCTCTTTCTCAAGAGTCTTCTCAGCTGTGCCCCCACAGATTTTTTTTCATCTGAGACAGTATTTCTGGGCAAATCATACTGAAGTGTGAATGACTGCACTTCCAACTGTTAAAATGACAGCCAGCCACTTCACCAGGCAGTAGCTACCTTACCCTTTGCAGCAACACAAAAGACAGTCTTCCCTCTGCCACACCCCCTCAGTTGCACTGAGTTGGTTTCTTGGTCTTGAGCACTTGCTCAAGGTGGAGAGAAACAAAATCAAACAGAGCTTGCAGCCCCTCCTCTCCCTGGCAAATATTCTTGCCAGTTTTCTTACACAGCCCAGGTCAAGACTGAAGTTGCTCTGTGAGATATTTTGTTCATAAGCCAACAAAGCCTATGAATGATTTTCAATTCACCACCAGCTTGGGAGAGAACCAAAGCCAGCTTATCTGGGAGGGTGGCACTGAATGGATACAAGTGGGATTGCCCATCTTGCCAGAGGCAAGCTATCAGATCGCTGTCATGGTCAACTAAACCCACAAAAGCAGCTGTGCCAGGACACCTGAGGGCAGAACTAACTGCTCCAAGACAACACACCAAGTATCAGAAGAAAGCTCCACTCAGAATTTGAGAACACTCCATCTCACATTCATCAAAGGTCTAGTGAAGAATACAGAGTGTCACTGTGTGGCAACAAAGCTGTAGTGATCATTTACACAAGACTCAACACACTCAGTCTGATCGAGAACAACTATACTTTCATTTACAGGTTAACCTGTTACCCACCTCCCCATCCACTCCCAAATTCCCAAGTCTTGATCACTGCTGTGTCTCAAAAAAGCAGATGACTGGAAAGCTTGCAAACCAGTCAAGAGGCTCAGACTGGAACTGGCTAAGCCTTTTCCTGATTTTTGCTCCTACCTGAATCTGAGATGCATGGAGGTCCATGGTGATTATATGATCTGCACCTGCCACAGACAGCATGTTTGCAACCAACTTGGCAGAGATTGGAGCTCGACTCTAGTATAGGAAAAAAAAGGCAGTATAAGGCAAGTTCAACTCCTTCATCAAGATGTCAGCCTTCTGCTTCCAGGCAGTGATTCACAAGCAGTTACTAAAAGGAGCACTCATTAACATTGCATCTTTTCATCAGCTAGTGATTAGACTTTAGTATATTTTCAAGAAGAACTAGATCTTCATGAAAAGATCTTTGCAGTCCAACATCCTGAAGTTTAAAGAACTGGAAAGAGGTTGGATATGCAGAGGAGGCAACAAAACTGCATTTAAATCCTCTCCAGCAGTCAGGACTTTCAAGGTGTGCATTTAACTTCCCTGTAGAAACCTATAGCACATCCCTTACCTTGTCCTTTTTGTCCTGTCGAGCATAAGGGAAGCAGGGGATGACAGCTGTGACTCTGCTGGCTGAGGCAATCTTACAGGCATTTATCATGATGAGGAGCTCCATCAGGTTGTCATTGATTTCCCCACAGCCACTCTGCACAATGTAGACGTCCTCCCCACGAACGCTCTCGCCTATTTCCACGCTGGAAACAGATGAAAACAGAGTTGGAGCCAAACACAAATTAAAGCACAGCCATTACCTGTGCCCACAGAGCAACCAAGGCACTGCATTCCCCAGGGTCTGTGGGTGACAGTGCCACACAATCAAGGCTGCTGAGCAGCAACACTGCTGTTTATTTGCTCAGTGGCTATTTTACAGCACTCACTGATCAGATTTAATGGTCCAGCCAGTAAGGCTAAAAGCACTCAGCCTGTACTCTTGATCTCAATGCAAGCTGAGCATGTAAACACCCCAGAGCAGGCCTTGTTCCCCTGGAATCACAAGCACAACCACCTCTAAAAGCAGCAGTGTACAAAGGAGCAAGGACCATGGCCAGTCACCAGACAGAGTGGGGTCAAACTGCTACCAAAGCAACACCGCAGACAATTATCAGATTGAGTCATAACAGCCATTCACTGGCTCCAGCAGAGAAGCACTCCAGCATTTCACTCTGGAAAAGCTTTTGGGGTTAATTTCCTCCTGGATGCAATGCACACTAATCCCTGATGATGAAGGACCTGAATACAATCCAAAGGTCCTGTTTGCCAGCAGTAAAATGCCAGCTCCAGTGCACGTATGGAGACACCTGCACCAGAAACAGTGGGAAAGAAACCACTCCACTTAGAGAGACCCTCAGGGTAAGTTCTGATTTTAATATTTCCTTCTCTGACCTTTCTGATCTCTTCTTCAAACTTTTTTTGACGACTGTTATCTATTTATAGCCTTACTGCTCAATATCCATCAGCGAGCTGCTGTCATCTTTACTGCACACTGACTTACAGGATGCATCCATCTCTCATGGAGAGTGTCAGTCAATGAGAACTCTCTGCTGGGTAAGTGTCTGATTTACAGCAGTTAGCACACAAGTGTCATCCCCAATATTAGGGTGATTTAAGACATTTATGGTACAAAAAGGTCTATGAATTATTCTGTTAAAACAGTCTTACTCTTTTGGGGAAGCACCTGCTGTCAGTTTAATGGGGTAAATAAGATGCCTTTTAAGTCTTCAAGTCACATTACCTGCTGACATAGGAACCTGCTGGGCAGCCAACTAGATGGGTAAGAGCAGTTAATAAAGAACAATGAGAACAGTGCAAGGGCTGTAAATCAAACAAAACTTTTTATAACTCTTCTACAACTCTTTGTACTACCTCTGAGGTTTTACAATCAATACCCATGCAAGAGAAACATAATACTGTACATCACATGTACATCCTGGATTTTCGTGAAAAAAAATTACTGTTTCCAGAAGGAGTGGGTTGGAGCAATCAAGTTCTTCGTATTACACTCTGTGGTGTATACACGGTTAGTGTATTCTCTAAAACAAGCTTCAGGAGCTCTGAACAACTTTAAACCTCCTTTTTAGCTTTACGTAGGACGGCAGCAAGATTTTTAAAGCACAGATACATAACACAAGGCGAATGTCAGGTTTCAGAGCTTGAGGGAAACAGACTGCATGACTGCAAATGCACCGTGGGATGCACGGAGGTGTGAGCCTCTTCTCTTTCCTCAAGAATCCTATCAATACTTATTAAGACTCTGAAGCTCCTCAGAGTAGTTTAAAGGTACCAGCTACATGCTAAGCACAAAAATATCAAGCCTCAAGTCATCACGGTTTAGCTCTAAGCACGAAAAAGCCTAATCAGTGTAGGTGTAACTCCGAGAGGTGCCATCCCATCAGCTCGCGGCTTTGGGCTGGAGGAGGCAAGGTCCGGGTGGCGAGTTCCACCGCTTCAACACTTGCCACAGCCGCCAGCTCACACAAATCCTCCAAG
>VWZW01005333.1:21416-37862 GCA_013397115.1 Edolisoma coerulescens | reverse complement strand
AAACGCGGCGGTGGGAGCCCGCGTGGGGCCGGCGCCGTGCGGCGGGGGCGGCTGGAGGCACGGCCCGGGCCGCACATGGCTCGCGGGGCGCACCGAGCCCTGGCCGAGCCCCGCACCGAGCCCCAGCTCTGCTGGCGGGGGACGTGCGCGATGCACCCGAGGGCTGTGGGGCAGCAGGGGCCCGGCGGGAGCGCTCCGGGGATGTCTCCGAGCGCGCCTCCGCTGCTCCACACCCGGGCCCGGCCGCACGGCCCCCGAACTACAACCCCCATAACCCCCCGCGCGGAGGCCGCGCGGTGCCCACCGCCGCAGCGCCGCGCGGCCTGCCGGGAGCTGTAGTGCGGCCGCGCCCCGCCCCGCCTCACCATGTCTCCTGGTTGCTGAACTTCTTGGTGACCACCTTGCCCAGCTCCAGGCCCAGGCGGTCGGCGATCTTCTGGGACAGGTCCTGGTGCGAGCTCCCGCTGAAGATCTTGATGTTGGGCATGGCGGCGGCTGCGGCAGCGGCGCCCTTTTTCCCCTCCTCCTCGTCGCTCCGCCACGCAGCGCCCGCGGCTGCCGCGCGGGGACCCGCCCGCCTCCTGCGAGGACGCGGCACGGTGGGCACAGGTCACACCAGACGCCCCTACGCCGCCATCTTCCCCCTTCCCGCCTGCCGCGCCAACGCTTTATAGCCTCTCCGCCCGAGGACACGCCCCCTCTCGCTTACCATTGGCTTCTCCGACGANCGCCCTGCGCGGCGCTGCGCTGAGCTGGCGTCACCCGGCGGCCCGCGTGTGAGGCGGTACCGGGTGACACCGGGTGGCAGCGGGCCCGCTGCGGCACCGCCGTGCCCCGGGACGGGCCGTGCGGGCACCGCCGGGGGCGCCGAGCCCAGCGCTGCGGAGGCCCCGGCCGTGCCCTTCAAGGGTTGTTTTGGTTTTGGATCCGCGCTGCAACCCGCGTGGGGGCTACTTTAACAGGGCGATTAATTCCTGAGGGGTTTTTTATGTTTATAGTCGGGATTTTGTACCTAATTCCATACCAAATTATATATTGATACATATATAGCTACACATATATGTGTGTATCTATCTTAAAAATATATCTAATTATATATGTAACTAACTATAGACTAATACCAAATTAATCTTCTGTGAACNCTTTATAGCCTCTCCGCCCGAGGACACGCCCCCTCTCGCTTACCATTGGCTTCTCCGACGAGGGGGCGGAGTCTCGCGCGCCCGCACAGCAGCGGTGGGCGTGGCTTGGGGCGACGCCCTCTCCGTGAGGGCGAGGGGAGGTGCGCGCGGCCTCCCGCTGGGGGCGGGGCCTAGTCCAGGAGGCGGCTCGCGATTGGTCGCTGCCTGGTGGCCTGGGCTCCGATTGGCCAAGACGNGCCCCGGCCGTGCCCTTCAAGGGTTGTTTTGGTTTTGGATCCGCGCTGCAACCCGCGTGGGGGCTACTTTAACAGGGCGATTAATTCCTGAGGGGTTTTTTATGTTTATAGTCGGGATTTTGTACCTAATTCCATACCAAATTATATATTGATACATATATAGCTACACATATGTGTGTATCTATCTTAAAAATATATATAATTATATAGGTAACTAACTATAGACTAACACCAAATTACTCTTGGCTTGTATTTGGCTGCATTATGCACATTGATTTATCTTTAGCGAAAATAAACGTTGTGCCTAAGGGTTTTTAACCTTTAAACCTGGATTGTTAACCTTTAAACCTGGATATCATTGAATCATAGAATATCCTGGGGTTGGAAGGGAATCACAAGGGTTGTCAAAGTCCTGACTCCTGGCCCTGCACAGGACAGCCCCAAGAATCCCACCAATGTGTTTTTTATACTGGTTTATTCTCCTAAATTTCTGATCCAGTCTTTAGTCATTGTTAATAGGCCGATATAGTCCTGCTCTTTTTTGAAGACTTAATTAATCTCAAATAACCTTTCACTATTTTGAAGGAAATGATAGTCAAATTTTAGCCTGTATGTATTATTATAAACCCTTCAAAAAAAAAAAAAAAAAGGCCCTGTGGTTCAGCACAGAAAATGCAGGAATTGATGATTGCTCACATTTCTGTGTCTCTGTCAGACACACAACAGCCAGCATGTCCAGTGTGATGGTGACACCAAATCAGTGACTCTTCACTCCCTGTCTGTGCTTGTTATTTTCCCCACACGGTGAAGGAAGAAGACTGACACATTTATATAAATAATTAAAAAAAAAAATAGAAAATAAGCCACAGAGAGCTTCTTCAGAATTTTCATGCAATTGTGTAATTCCTCCTCGTGTTACCTGACTGTCTGAGAGACAACAAACTTCTGCAGTGAATTTGACATTGATTTGCTTCGAGTCCTTGAGAATTCAACCAGAAGAAATCATCCACAATCCAGGGGGGGCTGGCCACATTTTCTTTATTTCAGTTTACCACTGTCCTGGCCCCAAATGCTGCTGCCATTATCCCCAGAGAGCCGTAAATTAATGACTACAAAACCATACTTCGAGGCAGTTTTTCTCTAACACTTTGTAGAGTGTCATTAAATTTGGGATTCATCTGGATTAAAATAGATACAGATTCCCATACTTTGCATTGATGGAACTGGAATGTCAATATATTGTAATTTTGATTATTTTCTGGTGTAGCTGTAGCAGTTGCGAGATGCTGTGACAGACAACAAACCCAGGGAACGGGGAAGGAAGAACACAGCCCTTTGCTTCTCATTTGTTGCTAATCATTGCTCATCTTGACAAACAAAATTAATCTTAGCAGTGGAGAAAACGTCACTGCTGGGTGGCTGCCTGATGGTTCAATTGATGGGATTTGTGAATACCTCCCAAATTTCCACATTCTTGCCCCAAATCCACATCACTGCAGCCATTCACCACTGCCTCCTGGACTCTGGTCTGGGGCACACCTTGGTTTTGAAGTATTTGCTTCACTCCTGTTTTAAATTCCATTTTTTCTCCCCTGTTCTTGAATACAGAATGAGAGGCTTCTGTGCCCCGACATCCCAGGCTCCCCTCAGTTTATCGGTGAACCAGGCACCGGGAACCTGAGCCTGGAGGCAGCCGAGGGTGTATTTAAACCTGCAAATTATGCCTCTCATTGATGACCCCTGCCTGGCTTTCCCTACACAGGACTTTGCAAGTAGCTTTCCTCTCAGCTTCCTCCTGGCATCACAGAGATGCGATTTGCAGGAGTGAAAAACCTGAGCAAAAAAAAAAAAACAAAAAAAAAAAAAAAATTAGATCCTTAATCCTAAAACCAGGAACTGGCAACCTGTTATGTATAAAATCAAAGAATTATTTTTTCCCCTCCCCTTTCTGAGCTGGCGGCCAGGTGTGTTTTCACACCCACCTGCTTCCCTCCGTGTTTCAGCCTTTGTAGATTAGACAGCGCTTTGTTCCTGAGGACACAAGTCCACCTCCACTAACGACTCGCAGAGCTTTTGGAACAGGATAACCTCCGGGATTTGATTAAGGAGAAGCTCTTAATGCACCAAAGTCTAAGTTAAACAAAGCCAAAAACTCGCTCGGGAGGTTCCTCAGCCACAGCTTGTCTGCGAGCAGTTTGCTTTGCCACGCAGGGACAAGGAGAAGCAGCTTTGAAGAGCGAGACGTTTATCTGGTTCTTGGGATGAAAGGAGAGACTGTGTGGCTGCAGCCATTGAAAACCAAACTCGCACTGGCTTGGGAGTCAGGTTTTCTGTCAAAGGATGCTCAGGGAAATGATCACAGATCGTGAAAATGCTCACAGATCGTGAAAGTGCATTGATCTCCTGTGTGGACGCCCTTATTCAGAATTAAAGCACCTCATTCCAGCTGGCTTGCTTCATTGTGAAAGCAAAATGCAAGAAATTGAGTTATTTACTTTCAATCTAAAGAATTTTATTTAATTTTCCTGTGGTTTACAGTACGGACAAGCACAAGCTGGCCTGGACAAGCAAAAAGGACAAGCTCATAGCCTGAGGTGCTGTGTTCCATCAAGTTCTGTAAATTGTGAATTAAATTATCGTCCAGCTAAGGAGAACCTGAAAACACACAAACGGCGAAAAAAATCTTTTTTACTTAGCTGATTCTAAGGAGATGCAATTAATCAGAAATACCTTCGTGTGTCGCAAGCTGAGAATGCATTTTCCAGGAAGTTTTAAGCAGCACATTAATAAGCATTGAATTTCATGGCCACGTCAATCAAGACAAGTAGCCCTCGTCCCCCTCTTGGCACTTTCCTGCATACAATTGCCACTCAATTACCACCAGCCACTAATCAAGAGCACATTTTCATGCAAAAAGCCTGTGGCTGAGGGTTGTTATTTCTTTCTGTTGCCTTGTGACTTCACTGCCTCACAGCCGGTTCTGTTAATGAATGGCACTCGATGGAAATAACACCGGGCTCTGCCCTTTTGCCCTGGTGGCTGAAAGTAGGAGCCGGAAAAAAAGTGGAGGTCAAAAAAAGTAAAGAAAAGTAGAGGCAGAGAAAGGGTGGGAGGATGGATACGGAAGTAGAGGCTGAGAAAAAAAAAATTAATGCCAAAAAGGTTGGAAGGCTGAAAAGCAGAGACTAAAAAGGGGAGGGAGGCTGAAAGCTGATGCCAAAAATGGGTGAGAGACAGACAGGAGGGCAGAAGAGGCTGGCAGAGAGGGAGAAAGTGTTTAAGAATGGTGTAAATATTACCAGAGTTACACAGGACATCGCTGGACCAAGGAAAAACACACCATTTGTCAGGAAAAGGCGAAAACGCTGGGAAATAAATGGTATTGTCAAGTCTCCACTAGAAACAATAAAGACTTAGAGATCTCAGAGATCGTTTTTAAAGGATCCTGACTGGTTCCCTTTGTGTTCCTGATCTTTCCACTCAGGAAATCTTTCCACTCCTTTCTAAGGAGCCCAGGTAAAAGTTGGAGGAATGAGCCCGTCTTGCCTTAAGAAGAGGTGAATATTCATTAGGTTTAGGAGTATTTCCAAGGTGCTTTTTGAAAGTGGGATTTAATAGAGCATTGTAAAGTGTCCTGACCTGGTGCATGTTCCCAGCCCTTTCATCTTCTCAGCAGCCCTTGGCACGGGCAACAAACCTCAGCGGGGCAGCACTGGAATTTCTGCCACTTTGGGCATGGCATGTTTGCGTTTTAATAACTTTAATATTCCAGCTCCATCCATTCTGTATGTGGGGGACAAGAGACAGCAAGGGGCACCATCTCAGCTGGCCTGGGGGGTTGTGCAGTAGCTGCAGTGGGGTGTCTGCTCATGCCCTGACATGGAATTATATAGCCTGACACAGAAACCTTTGGAACAGTTTCCTGTCAAGGGTACAGGCTGTTTTAATGTATAGTAGATATGTTTGGGTGCTGTAAATAGGCTGAGATATCGGTGTTCCCTGGCAGACTTCTCCCATGTCCACATAAAGCCATAGGTGTCCTGCCCAGCCCCACTGTGACTGCCCACGTGAGGAATTTGTTAGGATATTTCACACAGGAATCCAGACGCTGTGCTTTAAATGAGGATAAAATTTAGACATTACTCATTTCCATTTGACTGTCAGCTCCCTTGGGCATGATGAAAGCAGCAGTGGGTCCCAGCTATTCAGCTCGCTCTGCTGTTGTATCTGGGGCTCCTGCAAGTCCTGTGTAGTGTTGCCAAGACCTTGGAGAGGATGGAAATCCCGACAGGAGAATGCATCTGCTCTGCCATGGGGATTAGAGTTCAAAGTGCTCTCAGCCACGGTGCCCAGTGGTTGTCTCCAGCTGACAATGACCAGCAAAGTCCACGGAGACACAAAACCTCTCTTGGGACTGCTGCTTGAGGCCTGCTGATTTTCCAGCCTCTGCCTTTGACACTTTAACCCCTGACAGCCAGGTGGTGAGGTTTAACCTCAGCTGCCAAAGCAGCACCACGCAGCTGAACAGATAAAGCAAAAGCTGCACAAGCAAGCAAAGCTAAACAGGGAGCTCATCCGCTGCCTCCCATGGCAGGCAGGTGTTCCAGGAAGGCAGGGCTCCATCATGTGTAACGGTGACTTGGGAAGACAAACTCAGAATGTCTTCCCTTCCTCCTTCTCCCCCAGCTTTAGGGGCTGAGGGTGGTGCCACATGGTCTGGGATATCCCTGGGGTCAGTTGGGATCAGCTGTCCTGGCTGTGTCCCCCCAGCTCCTTGTACCCCCAACCTCCTCACTGGTGAGGGTGAGGAGCAGGGAAGGCCCTGGCTGTGTGTGATCCCTGCTCAGTGATAACTCAAACACCCCTGTGTTATCAGCCCTGTTTCCAGCACAGAGCCAAAACCCAGCCCCACTGCAGCTGCTGCGAAGGAAATTAACTCTACCCCAACCAAAACCAGCACACCAGGTCTTCTGTTGGTCTCCTGAGCATTAGGGGGACCAGCAGAGGCCCAAATTTTGTTCCTTTTCTACCCATTGTCACTGATAGAGCCTTGGTGAGAACTCCTCGAGAGCAGACGTAGATTAGAGGAGATTAAGGGAGGGAGCAGACTGTGGGGGTGCAGGGACATCAGATGGCCAGGAGTGTGGCTGAGCCGTGCTCCCGGCAGCTGGGCAGGTCCTGGAGGAAATCTGCACCAGCTGTGAGGCTACAGCAAAACACTCGGGGTGAAGGCGGTGTGAGAAGGGCAGGTACTGCTGGCGTTGCTCTGGGAAGGTGCTGAAGGGCAGCAAACACAACCTGCCACCCTCAGGCAGATTGCTCTGGTGGGAGGGGATGCAGAAAAATTGGTTTATCTTTGTGCACACACACCTGAAAACAACACAGCATTTTAACGTGCTTTGACTCCCTGGGGCACAGTGGCTTTGAAGTGGAGAACTGTTGATGCTAAATGAGAACCAGGCAGTCTGCAGGGAGATAAACTAGATGGGCAGTGAAGTGGGAACTAGATTTGGGGGAAAAAACCCACTTTTAATTCTCTGTGCTGTGTTACTGAGATGCAGTTTTTTGAAATACCCGTGGTTCAGAACCATTAACAAGAACGTTTTACCTGGATCATTTCCTTTGAGAGTATTTACAAGTCCCCAACAAGTTCAGGGGCTGCACCTAAGAGAGGAGTACAGCAACATCATCCTCCGGGGTATGCACCAGTCCAGCTGCTCTGTTCACACAGGGACATTTGGCTGCTCCTGGATAATATCCCTGTACAAATAACAACATTCTGATGGTGTGCTTCTTGCCCTCTAGATGGTACTAAGCACCGAGTCTGAAATCACTGATTAAACTGCCTGCTGTCAATAACATTTTCAGGCTCTGGGGGTTGTTAGCAAACCTCTTGGCTTTTCCGTGGTTTTGATCCATATCCAGCTTTATAAATAGGTGGGTTTTGTCCCATTCAGTGTCATCGTTAGTTCAGCATGGGGAATGGTGTGATGGAGATTAAAATAACGAGCCTGGAGGCACAGAGAACGTGTGTGAGTCTCAAGTGCTGCCGCCTTTGCTTTAGACAACACATTCAGCCCCCGTACAGAGAATGACCCAGTTCCTATAGGGGCTTTTTTTGTGTTGTATCCTTATTAGACTTGGCTTTTATAATTCCTGCAGGCTTTGGGGTGTGTAGAGGGAACACACATCAACTCCTTCCTCCCTGATAAACAGAGAGCAGTTCATGGTGCCAGGCAAAAATGTGTACATGGGATATCATCTGTAGCTAGGAAATCGTCTGCCTGGCTCAGATTTCTCCCCAGGTGTGGCATTCTGCTTTGCTGGGCTTTCTCCTGCAGACACACCAGGGCAATCCCACAGGGCAGCAGAACCATCAGGGCACTGATGGCAGGTCCACATTGTCACCTCTTCCCAGGCAGGAGAGCCAGGGAAAGGCTTGGGTGAAAACACAGACTGGAGCTGGTCAGTGCTCACCTTGGCTCAGCTGAAAGGGACCAGGCAGGGCTTTGTTGAAGCACCCCTTTCTCCCCAGATTTAGGGCAGGAGGGTGTCCCAGCACGGCCACAGTGCCCAGTGCCAGCGCTGAAGGGGTGAGTGCTGCTGCCTTCCCCTTCTGGGGGAGAATGAAACCAAAACAGCCACTAACAAAACAAAAGTGACCTTGGCAAGTCAAACAGTTCATTTCAAACCTGTGTGAGATACCTGCATTTCCACAGCAACAAAAATAGGAGGTTTTGCTTACAAACAGTGTCTTGTACATCTAAGAACAGCCACATTTCCACAAAGTTCTTAAAAAAAGACACAAATGCTAGTTTGGATATTAAGATTAATATATTTAATCTTTCTTGTTTGTAAAACAAGACATAAATTTGTGTATAGATATAATTTATATATTTTTTTATTTATATATACTATATACAGACAATAAAAAAAATTTTCTCTGTATTAGACTGAGAGATTTATGGAGGAATGATATAGGCATAACGGGGAGCTTTGAAGAAACTCAGAGTTTCATACTAGGTAATTCCTAGGGAAAAGGAAAACACGTCTCCCTGTCAGCCTTCAGCACTGTAACAGGCCCTGCCCACCATGGACTGAAGTCCCAACTGGCTCTTCCACTGGATATTTGCTACATGGTTCTTGAAATCAGGAGGCTGTCCCCACAGCAGGATCCTCTGTGCCTTGCTGACAGCCACGGCCGCAGTCCGGGGCAGCCGTGGGCCAGGGGAGGTTATTGCACTCCGAGGATGCGCGTGTTAAAAGCACATTTGTGCATTTCCATAGCTCCTGTGGAAGAACGAGACATTTCCAATGTGCATATTTATCAAAAGTAACAGAGATGGGAAGCGACTGCTCGCACGGAGATCCCTGATCACCCCCAAGGGCTGGGGCGAGCTGGCTGGGTTGGACAGCTGCCCTGACTCCCGTGAGGCCGATGCTGTGACCTCCTGCCCAGCCGGGGGGGTGTGACGGGGACAGGCAGCGGGATCCCGGCGGGACGTGAAGTGCAGTGGGTGGCAGGGTGAGGGCAATGCAATGTGTGAGCTTGCATTTCTCTCCTTGCTCTGTTTTGGAGGGCAGGTGGCTGCAGGGAAACACCAGTTAAGGCCGTCTCATTGATTATGTCTATTACCAGACTGGGAGGAGGAGGGGAACACAAATAGGAATCATTTTACCATTCACCTAGAAATGAAAAAAAAAACCCAAGCCCAAAACAATCAAAAAACCCCAACTCTAAGTAAATAACCACCTCACAGAACTAGATAATGCTTCTTATGGCAGTCAGCCTGGTGAAGACAGAAAAAGAACCCCAACACCCTGGCAAGGAGGACAGCCTCTGCCTGGCTCATGGTCAAAGCTGATCTGGGGCTCCTCTCTGATGGTCACAGTGAAAAGAAACAGGAGAGGGTTTGGGCTGAGCCTTGGGGGCATGAACCTGGCCTCTGGAGAATGGTGTGAAAGTGGTCTCCCCTCAGCTGCTAGCCCAGCTTCTGACTTGCAGTGGTCAAAGATCAATTAATATGGGTTCCTTGCAGGGTCTCTAGCATGGATTCAGCCATCCAGAAGAGGAACACAGAATTGTTTTGGTTGGAAAAGACCTCTAAGATTACTGAGTCCAACCATTCCCCCAGCACTGCCAAGCCCATCATTAAACCATGTCCCCAAATGCCACAACTAAATGGCTTTTAAACACCTCCACTTCCCTGGGCAGCCTCTTCCAAAACCTGACCACCTGCAGTGAAGAAATTTTTCCTAGATCCAACCTAAACCTCCCCTGGCACAGCTTGAAGCCTTTTCCCCCCCATCCTGTCACTCGTTACCTGGGGGAAGAGACCGATCCCCACCTGGCTTCACCCTCCTGTCAGGGAGTTGTAGAGAGTGATAAGGTCCCCCTGAGCCTCCTTTTCTCCAGGCTGAGCCCCCCCCCGATCCCTCGGCCACTCCTCATCAGCCTTGTGCTCCAGACTCTTACCCAGCTCTGTTCCCTTCTCCAGCCCAAGCCCCTCAATGTCTTTCTTGTGAGGGGCCCAGAGCTGGACACAGGATTTGAGGAGTGGCCTCACCAGTGCCCAGTCAGGGGGAGGTCACTGCCCTGGTCCTGCTGCCACACCATGGCTGGGACAGGCCAGGTGCCAGTGGCCTCTTGCCCACCTGGGCACACCTGGCTCACGTTCAGCTGCTGTTGACCAGCACCCCCAGGGCCTTTCCCACTGGACACTTTCCAGCCCCTCTGCCCCAGCCTGGAGCCACAGGGGTTGTTGTGACCCCGGGGCAGGACTCGGCACTTGGCCTGGTTGACCCTCACACAACTGGCCTGAGCCCATGGACCCAGCCTGCCCAGATCCCTCTGCAGAGCCTTCCTGCCCTCCAGCAGATCCCACCCAAACTGGTGTCATCTGCAAACTGACTGAGGGTGCCCTCGAAAGATACTAAACAGGAGTGGCCCCAGCACTGAGGAACACCACTGGTGATGGCCCCAGCTGGATTTAACTCCATTCCCCACCACTCTCTGGGCCTGTCCATCCATCCAGTTTCTCCAGGAGAATGCTGTGGGACACAGTGTCAAAGGCTTTACTAAAGTCTAGGTAGACAACATCCCCAGCCTTTCCTTCACCCACTGAGTCACCCTGTCATAGAAGGAGACCAGGCTGGTCAAACAGCACCTGCCTTTCCCCTGTGCTGGCTGGGCCTGATCCCCTTGTCCTGTATGTGTGATGGCACTCAAGATCATCTGCTCCATGACTTTCTTGGCACCAAGCTCGGACTGACAGGCCTGTAGTTCCCCGGATCCTCCCCACTTGCAGGCGTTAAGCCCTTGCCTTTGGCACAGGCAGTGCCTGTGCTCAGGACTAGAGCACTGGTGCCTAAGCTGTGACAGTAGAGCCCAGTAGGGTGCCCTAGCTCTGTCCCAGGATTATGGCAACCTGCCCATGCTAGGACTACTTCCCAAGCCCTGGCATAGCAGCAGGGACTTGCACCCCAGAGATCCCTTCTGCTGCTAATTACGTTGTGTTTGTGGGCCAGGAAGATCCTGGAGGCAGAAGAGTTGTTTACGTGGCAAGACACTGGTTTGGCTCCAGACTGCCCAGGTGAAGCCAGGAGATCTCAGCTCAGCTCCTGGTAACTCACTGGCCCACCACAAACTGTGACAAAAGTCTTTGCACAAGCGAGGCCCAGAACCCCATGGAACCAAACTCTAGTGTGGAGACGGGGTGCCTGTGCCTCCCAGGTACCGACACCAACAAGCCAGCGTGGGAGAACAAGCAGAGAAGCTGCTTGAGCCCCTTGACCAGCTGATTGCACAGCTTGTGACAGGGCATGAATTCACCCTTCAAACCCACCACCAACACAACCATCCATTCTGCAGAGATCAAAGAGTGTCTTGGCTACCGCAAACCCCGGTAAACGTGGGCCTGCAGACATCGCATCCTCACCAGGCCCGCGAGATTTGAGAGCATGGCCTGGCACACACTGGCTTGTTGGTCTTCACAGCTGGCTTTACTTATTGATCAACGTCTTTAGGGAGCGTGTGAGAGTGCTCATGACAGTGGCGACCGTGGCTGACTGGCGGGCGAGCTGCTCCACAGTCTGCTGGTGGCTCAGCATCCTGGCCGTGGACTCCTCGGCAGCCTTCAGGAGGAAGGTGTAGTTTCTCACCACCTCCTCCACCTTCGTCAGCAGCTCTTGGCGCTGGGACTCCGAGCGCACGACGTACACCAGCCTCACGAAGGTCTCGATGAGGCTGCTTAGCACCTGGAAGCTGCTCGTGATGGCGGAGAGCATGTGGGTGGGACTCTTGTCGACGGCGGCCACGCGGCGGCAGGACGCCCGGAACTCCTTGAACTTGAGGGCCAGCTCCTGCTTGTACTCAGCCAGCTGGGAGATGTAGGGTTTGCAGTCCCGGACCTCAGGGCTCAGCACACACTGCCTCAGGATGGTCAGGAGCTCGTTGGTGTCCAGCTGCACTTGCAGAAACCCATTGGGAAAGCTGTAGGTGTGGCCTCGAAGGGTGTTGATCTTTGCCAAGCTCCCCTCAAAACTGGAGGTCCTCAAATCTATTTCCTGGGTCTGGCTTTCATTGGGGCTGCTGCAGGCTGTTGCGTCTAGGACCTGAAGAGTCCTGCTCATGACTGGGACCATCTGATTGTCCAGCTTCATTCCCGGGAGTATCTGCATGGGGATGGAATAGGACAGCTCATCCTTCTCACTCCCATCATCTGCAACGTCGCATTTTCTGTAGTAGAAGCAGTACCGGATGGAGCAGCACTTCTCATCCTCCATGTCTTCATCCCGCAGCTCAGCAGGACTTGGGTACATCTCCTCCTGGACAGAGAACACTGCTGGACCCTTCTGGTTCTTTTTGTCCTGTGCTATCTGGACATAGGAGGGGTCAGCCACTCCAGAGACTTCCTGGATTTTGCTCTTCAGAACAGGACAGAGGATGCTGGGCTCAGGCTCTTTCTGGGGGCCTTTCTGCTTGGTTGTGCAGATGTTCTGGTAGATGTCAGAGGACAGGGACGTCCTATCAGTCTTATCTATTTCACTGACACTGTAGCGACGCAAGAGCTTCCTGTAGTGGGGTGCACCCATGCACTCCCCTGGGGAGGTGCACGTTGTCAAACAGGACATGCCGTTCTCTGGATCTGACCGGTAGTCTCTGGACTCTAAACTCGTGGAGCGTATCCGTTTGCCTTTGGAAGGGCTGCTCATGCTTGTCAGCCTAATGGCTTCTACCTGCTTCTGGTCATCTGTGACTTTATCCCTGCCTTGCCTCTCCAGTTCTGGCATCACCAGCTGGTTGGGGGGTGGCCTCATTCCCCTGCAAATCCGCTTGCAGTCGCAGCTGCGCCTTTGCTCCCTGGACATCCCTGGGACTTTTTGCACAGGACTGCTCCTCAGCTGGCAGCTGCAGCGCCCAGGGGCAGGTGGGTGCAGATACTCCTGTGGCGGGAGGTCACCTTTGCTCTTTGGCTTGAGCAACTCTTCAAGGAATTCCAGCTCATACTGCTTCACCTTCTGCAGCTGGGCCTGCCGCTCGTCCGTCTCCTTCTTCAGCCGGGTGGGAAATGTTGCAGAGAACAGGTTCCTAAGCCTGAAGGGAGCTTTTGGGGCTTTGGGTTTAGCTGGGACGTCAGCATCTTTCTGGGTCATCTCCAGGACTTTTTCTACTTTTTTGGAAGGCACAGTGCTAGCCTGCAGGCTCTCGGATCTGGGCATCAGCTGCATCGGCCCTTTGGCTTCCTCACTGGTGCTCCTGAAAGTGCTACCAGGTGATGGAGAGTGCACATTGCTGCTCTCAGCTTTTAAGATTTTGGCAGAGCTCTCCTGCTGTATTTTCTGTCCTTGGTTTGAAGGAGCTGCGTGTTTCTGCAAGACGAGGCTTGTGGCTTCCCCACCTGCCTTCTGACCTGGCTCTCCACTTGCAGCTTTTCCTGGAGCATCTCTACCCACTTTTTGCTGGTAGCTTTTAGAGGCAAAAGTCTTACTGGACGTAATTTCCTCGCCTGCTGAGGTGAGGTGGAAAGCTTCAGCCTGACTGCCAGGAGCTTCTTTAGGACTTGGAGAAACTTCACAGTGCTGCTGCGGAGAGAGCTGCTGCTGCTGCTGCTGCTGCTGACAGTTGCATAATGTCTCTGCCGTTTGTGGACCTCCTTTAAGTGTCAAAGGCTTGCTGCTGGCTGGTGCACAGCTGCTGGTACCATTCATGTTCTGGTCTTCTTTTAAGGCTGATACCACTTGGGGAGCTGAGGCTTTTGCATTTGCCACCTGCTGCAGAGCAGCTGAAACGAAGGCTGGAGTTACGCTGCTTTTCTGATCCTGGAGGAGCTTGGAGCTTGGCTGCGCCTCTTTGGGCATCTTCTCTTGTAGATCCTGTGTCTGCTCCCTGCTCGGGGCTGCTGTGGCATGCAGAGATACCTCAAAGGCAGCTTTTGTGTGACCTGCACCTCTGCACTCAGAGCTTGGCACTGAAGCCCCCTTGCTCTGCTCACTCAGCTGGGGGGTCAGCCCCGGCTGGGCAGCCGAGGTGCAGCTCCGCTCCCCGTGCTGCTGCTCCTGTTTGCTCTTGCAGTTGGTAAGGCTGGGACTTTGGGTAGAGAAGGCTGGCTTCAGTGAAGGGCTCGGGTCCTGGCGGCTCAGGGGGTGGGGTGAGGTGAGAACAGCCTGGGCAGCACAGCTCTGGATTCGGAAAGGCAAGTCCTTCCTGGCCAGGAGGTTTTCTTTGTTGATGTGTTGAGTGAGGAAGTAGGCTGCGTTCTGATGCTGCTTCATAGCAGAGACCATCTCCGAGACATCGGTCAGCTCTGAGGAGTTCGTTTCGTGGCCAGAGTCCAAGGATGACTCAGGAGTGATGGCAGCCAGGACAATAAGACCTGAGGAGGGACACAAAGAAAACCCCACAACAACCCTCACACCACAGTGCTGTGTGGAGGAGAGGGGAACTCCTTGCGGCAGGAGGGTCCCAGGAATGCAGGGCACATTGGAGAAACTTCTGTGACTTCTCACAGCTAAGAGTTAAGGCTTGTAAGGGAGATCACTTGTCAGCATTGAGCTGGCTTGATAGCTCAATTCAGCAAGAGCTTCTGGCCCAGGAAAAGAAGCTTTCCATTGTTGGTGGTAGCAGAGCTACAGGGACATGTCTGGCACAAGAAGGAAAATTGGGCAACAGGTACTCTGCCATAGTGAGTAGGGCAACCAAGGCGGGGAGAGGGACAAAGGACTGTGCTGCCAGCAGGCTGGTCCCAGAGTCACCCATCCGGCAGCAGGTTTGCCTTGTGAAGGGCTCAAACACTGCAAAACCTGGGTGGGAACCTGCAAAGACCGATGGCCAAAGGTCCCAGCTGAGAGGGGTCACAGTGGGGAGGAACTCATGCTCACAGTACTGGTTTGTCAGTAACTCACCCCAGCATCGTGGCATGTGGACCGTGGCAGATATGGGATAACCAAGAGACTCCTTCAGCCACTGTCAGGGAGAGGAGTCCCACCTCAGCTTCTTAGAAATCTTCTGAGCAGCAGCTTGGCTGCTCCTATTAGAGCCTCTTGCCACAACTTAGTTTTTACTAGGAGCTGCTTCACAGTCACTTACAGGATGGGAGGAGACTAAAGGGAAGGATGTACAATAGGAAAGAAAGGCTATAGGGAAAAAAGGGAGTCACAGCCATTGAAATACCTGCTGTCTGCTGTGGTGGGGGATGTGGACAATCCTCTGAAGCAGCCAGGGCTTCCAGCGCCTGCAGGGTGGACACCAGGGCATCATCCAGCTCTTGGGCATGGTCTCGGACCGTCCGTGGCTGCACGTTGTCAATCAGCGTGACCGGGATCTCGTCGTAGAGGATGCCGCAGAGGTGCCGGCCCTGCTCCTGGCTCTGGGCAGCTGCCCGGCGCTTGGGGTCATCCTCGTCGGAGCTGTTGTCTCGGAAGCCAGGAGGGGGGGCGGCGATGGCAGGGAGCAGGGACGTTGTCTCGTCTTCTTCCTCATCGTTGCCGGGAGGGGGAAGCGACATCAAGTCCACCATGTTGTCGCGGGTGCTGCCAGGCTTGCCCCCCGTGCCCGAGGCCAGCCGGCTCTTGATCTTGGCCTGGCAGGACTCGCAGTAGAAGTGGGAGGCGTCGCTGCGCAGGTGGGTGTCGATGGTGTGTGCCCTGGCCCTGCTCGCGTGCCTGTCTTGCTCAAGGCCATCCGGGTCGTACTCTTTAGCTGCCCCGTTGTAGCCTTGGCCAGAGCTTTTGGAAGTGGGGTCAGATTTGGTCCTGGGACGAGTTTCCTCAAAAAAAATCAGGTTTTCATTGATATCCGTCCCGCTCTCTCTTTCCTTCCTCTGCTCTCGCATGTGCAGGTAGCAGAAGCGGATGAGCTCCGAGTCCGAAGCCCTGGTGGCAGAAGCCCCGGCTGCTCCGGTGACAGTGGCAGAGCCACCCACCAGCCCATTCTCTTTCTTTCCCACGTGCCCTGCCGTGGCAGGCCGGTGGAAGTTGTGTGAGTTGATGTAATCTAAACCAAAACCACAACAGGCACGTTAGCAGCAGCACCCGGATGAAGGGAAAACAGCGTGGGGAAGCTCCTGCTCACCCTGGAGAAGCACCCGTCTGCTCTCTGCCCTCCAGCCCTCAGCACGCTGGACTGCAATGGGACACCCACGTTCCCTGCAGCACAGTCAGGCCACCTGGCTGGTCCTTTGGAAAACCTGCTGGGCCTGTCTGCCAGGAAGGAGGGTAGGAGAAATGTCCTGCACCACAGAAGGGGTTGGAAGGGACATTTCAAGGCCATCTGGACCAATCTCTCCTGCAAGGAGCAGGGACATCTTCAACTAGATCAGGTTGCTCAGAGCTGTGTCCAACATTCAAGGAAACCTTGAATGTTTCCGGGGATGGGAACCTGTGTCTATACCTCACCACCCTCATCATAAAACCCTTCCTCCTTACCTAATCTGAATCTACTCCCTTTCAATTTAAAACCATTGCTCCTTGTCCGATAGCTACAGGACCTATTAAAAAGTCTCCCTGGAGCCTTCTCTTCTCAAGACTAAAACCTCCAACTCTCTCACCTAGGAGAGGTGCTCCAGCCC
>VWZW01005333.1:992-21059 GCA_013397115.1 Edolisoma coerulescens | reverse complement strand
AGGGAAAAAAGGGAGTCACAGCCATTGAAATACCTGCTGTCTGCTGTGGTGGGGGATGTGGACAATCCTCTGAAGCAGCCAGGGCTTCCAGCGCCTGCAGGGTGGACACCAGGGCATCATCCAGCTCTTGGGCATGGTCTCGGACCGTCCGTGGCTGCACGTTGTCAATCAGCGTGACCGGGATCTCGTCGTAGAGGATGCCGCAGAGGTGCCGGCCCTGCTCCTGGCTCTGGGCAGCTGCCCGGCGCTTGGGGTCATCCTCGTCGGAGCTGTTGTCTCGGAAGCCAGGAGGGGGGGCGGCGATGGCAGGGAGCAGGGACGTTGTCTCGTCTTCTTCCTCATCGTTGCCGGGAGGGGGAAGCGACATCAAGTCCACCATGTTGTCGCGGGTGCTGCCAGGCTTGCCCCCCGTGCCCGAGGCCAGCCGGCTCTTGATCTTGGCCTGGCAGGACTCGCAGTAGAAGTGGGAGGCGTCGCTGCGCAGGTGGGGGTCGATGGTGTGGGCCCTGGCCCTGCTCGCGTGCCTGTCTTGCTCAAGGCCATCCGGGTCGTACTCTTTAGCTGCCCCATTGTAGCCTTGGCCAGAGCTTTTGGAAGTGGGGTCAGATTTGGTCCTGGGACGAGTTTCCTCAAAAAAAATCAGGTTTTCATTGATATCCGTCCCGCTCTCTCTTTCCTTCCTCTGCTCTCGCATGTGCAGGTAGCAGAAGCGGATGAGCTCCGAGTCCGAAGCCCTGGTGGCAGAAGCCCCGGCTGCTCCGGTGACAGTGGCAGAGCCACCCACCAGCCCATTCTCTTTCTTTCCCACGTGCCCTGCCGTGGCAGGCCGGTGGAAGTTGTGTGAGTTGATGTAATCTAAACCAAAACCACAACAGGCACGTTAGCAGCAGCACCCGGATGAAGGGAAAACAGCGTGGGGAAGCTCCTGCTCACCCTGGAGAAGCACCCGTCTGCTCTCTGCCCTCCAGCCCTCAGCACGCTGGACTGCAATGGGACACCCACGTTCCCTGCAGCACAGTCAGGCCACCTGGCTGGTCCTTTGGAAAACCTGCTGGGCCTGTCTGCCAGGAAGGAGGGTAGGAGAAATGTCCTGCACCACAGAAGGGGTTGGAAGGGACATTTCAAGGCCATCTGGACCAATCTCTCCTGCAAGGAGCAGGGACATCTTCAACTAGATCAGGTTGCTCAGAGCTGTGTCCAACATTCAAGGAAACCTTGAATGTTTCCGGGGATGGGAACCTGTGTCTATACCTCACCACCCTCATCATAAAACCCTTCCTCCTTACCTAATCTGAATCTACTCCCTTTCAATTTAAAACCATTGCTCCTTGTCCGATAGCTACAGGACCTATTAAAAAGTCTCCCTGGAGCCTTCTCTTCTCAAGACTAAAACCTCCAACTCTCTCNGTTCATCCCCCGTCCTGGATTGATACTGGGGTTGCCCTGCCCCAGATGCAGCACCTTGTACTTGGCCCTGTTGAACCTCATGGGATTCCCATGGGCCACTGCTCAAGCTTGTCCAGGTCCCTCTGGATGTCATCCATCCTTCAGGCATTTCAACTGAACGACTCAGCTTGGTGTCATCTGCAAACTTGCTGAGGGTGCTCTCCATCCACTGTGTCCTTGATGAAGACACGAAACAGTCCTGGTCCCAGGACAGACCCCTGAGCTTGGTCCCTCTGCTGGGGGCAGAGCTGGGCAGAGCCAGAGCAGGGCTGGCCAGCACAGCTGACCCTGAGACACAGGGATGTGGGTGCTGCATCACTGATCCACCAGCTGTATCCAGAGGGCAGCAGGAGCAGCCTGGCTGCTCCAACAAGGACCTCCAGCCTCAGCCTACCAGCTCAAATGTTATATGGCAAAAAGGAATTGTTGCCATTTTTGGATAATGTTGGCCACACCAAGCAGCGTTCCTCAGGAGACTGCTAAACATGGAGCAATATTGCCTTTTGGGGAGACATCCACTGTAGTTTGGCTGTGTTCAAGTGACAGACACCCCCCAGCCCCTTGTCCCTCGCTGCCCATGATCCATCCATGTATTATTTCTATCTGGCTGACAGCTTCTGGATCAGGCTGGCTCTGACAGAGCCCGTTGCTCTTGCTGTTAAGCATCTCCCAGTGACAGCCTCCCCTCATTCCCTTGTGCTGAAAGGAAAGTGGCTGAAATACTGCTTGGATTTCTGGCCAGTGGTCCATCCCTCAGGAGGGGCATCTGTCTGCATTGCGGGTTGGATTGTGCAGCTGTGCTGAGAGCAGCTGCCAGGGGGATGCAGGTTCTGTCTTACCAAGGATAAATTGAATCAAATAAATCCTAATTAAATTCATTAGCTCAACAAATTGGACAATTTGTCTCCCCAAACACATGTTTGTATTATACTGTTCATCACCTGCAATGCTAAAATCCCAATAAAAACAAAATCTCTTTCATTCCTGGCCATGGCAGCGCTCAGAAATGTGTGAGGGAGCAGAAGGCTGCCCGAGCCGGGGACGTGTGGGCTGTAGCAGGGTGGCAGGGGCTGAGGCAGAGCCTTGCTGCCTGCCCATGCCAAGCCAAGGCCTGCTGCCGAATGGGGCCAAACCCCTCAAATCCAAAATCCAGCTGCTGCATGCTCTGGGAGAAAACTTCCTGACAAGGAGCTGAGTGAGCAACTAAGGGCACAGAGCTGATGAGGGCTGATGGTGAGAGGGGGGAGAAGAAGGGACAGGGAGGTGAATCACCTGTGCAGCTCCAGCATGGCACAAGGGAGGGCACGGCTCTGGCATATGGCTCCGCAGGGAAATGCAGGGAGATGGATCTAACTGACAACATTCGGACGGCGTGTGCATTTCTAAAAACGTCTGCTGTTCAGCAGGAGGCTCTAATGGGCCTCGGGGAAGATGGATGTGCTCCTCTTCTAGGTAAAAGCACGGGCCAAGGCTTGATTTTACATTTAAGATTCTGGCACAGTCTGCCTGCAGCCTGGGAAGTCTGGGCTAACTTAATTCATCCCAGTGGGGCTTTCTCCTGCAAGGATGTGCTAATGATCAGCAGTCGCTGCTCCCTGTGATCTGCCCAGCTCCTGACAGCTCTGCCTGCAGCCCTGTGGAGACCAGAACTGTGAGCAGACTGTCTCCTCAGTACACTCTAAATTCACTCCTTCTGAAGGGTGCCTGAGCAGCTGGGCTGAGTGCACTGGGTCTGCAGGGAAACTGCTCCACTCCACTGGTCACAGAGGTTTTCATTGCACCCAGGAGGACAGACCAGGCCATCCAGAGAGGGGCTGGCACAGATCCATTGCTCCATTGCTGTCCTACCCACACTGTGACTCCCTCTCACACTCACTCCTGCCCCTGCAGAGTTACATTGGTTTCTTGAGACTCTCAAGAACAGGGCAAGAGCTACAACTCTTTTTTGGTAGAGGTTTGGACCATGGCCGTGAAGCAAAATCTCAGGAAAAAATTCTGGCTATTGTCACAGTAGCTGGAGTGTGGGCAAACACCACTTGCACATGCTGAGACATCCCCTGAGGGGCCAGGAACTGTGGGTGCTGCCAGCCTCCTTCCAAGCCCCTGGATATGGGATGCTCTCCACTTCTCTGACTCCCCACAGCCACATGCCCCATGTGTCCCTGTAGCCCCTGCCAGGGTGACACAAGCCAGGGAAGGACCACTCTGATGACAGTTAAACCAGTTAACCTGCAAACACCCTCTGCTCACAGCAAAACGTGACTAAATACATTTCCATAGGGCACCCAGGGCCGAGCACAGCGACAGCTGTCAGTCAGAGGCACAGGGGGAGAAAGGAGAGGAAACTGCTTGTACTTACACCAAAATCACCTGCCTGGCCTCGCCTGGATTCACTGAGGTTGCTGCAGATGCTTTCCTGATCCCTCCTGTGAGTGTGTCCTCCCACGTGCACCAAATCCACGTTCAGGTGCCTTCCTCAAAGGCACCAAGTGCTTTCCCAAGGACCCTGCGAGCTCACTGCACTCCTCCCACCTCCCCAAGCCAGGCCCATCTTGAGAAGGGAGTTTTGACACTACCAGCTAAACTGAGGGCTTGTCACAGCTCTCTGGAGCTGCAGTGTCACTTGGGAGGTCTGGGAGTGACCTTCCAGAGGCAGCTGGGTTGGTATTTTGCCCATCTCTGGTCATTGAACCCGTATTTTATATTTCCCTACACAAAACATATTGGATGTGAACACCTGCACGGAACAGCAGCATGTAGCTCATGGTTGGCTCTGGTTTGAAATCACCCTTGAGAATCATTGCTCTTTTTGGAGGTTGACTCACACCTGCAATCCCATCCTCAAGGAACAGCATTGGTGCCTGTTGGGACAGAAGCTCCTGCTGTGTCCAGACCAGCCTTCTGCTCCCTGAAAAGCTGGGACAGTAAAGTTGCCTTCCTGATTTAGGAAATCAGCAGAGCAGCCACACTCACAGGGATGCCCATGAGGCTCAGAGCCCCAGGACGGAGGCAGCAGTGCCCAGAGGCAGCAGCAATGCAGTCACACACTCACTCACGTCGGTCTCTGGAGCGGGATGCCAGCAGGGAACGTGTGCTGCATCTCTGCAGCAGTGCACAGGCTGCTCTGAGGGGGCCCAGCGCTTGGCTGGCAGCTTTACAGGTCTCCTCAAGCAGCACCTCCTGGAGCTGCTCCAGGAGCTGCCACAACACCACTCGTGGTGAGGGTTTAGGGCCTGAGCTGAAACCACAAGTCATTCTGGCTGATCCAAAATGAGCACCTGTCTCCCTGCTCCTTGCTTTCTGGTTAAAGAGGGAATCTGCTGCTTCTCAGGGTGAATGGCAGCAGAGGGGAGATGTCAGAGAAACCCCTCACCTTCCCAATGCTGCAGAGCCCTGCACGGAGGGAGGGGAGGGAGGCTGGGGAAGGGGCTGGCACAGAAAGCAGAGGCTGAAACGTACCTGCCTTGATAATCTGAGGCGGGGGCGGCTGGCTGGGGGCCCTGGACAGGATCATCTTCTTGGAGTCCACCAGGAGACGGCAGTAGCCTGCGATGAGGCAGGCGAAGTTGGTGGCTTCAGGCCACTCCATCAGCAACACCAGCGGCTGGAAGGCAAGAGAGGCAAAGCTCACGAGGGCTGCTGGCTCAGCTGAGGGGGCCCAGAGCTCCACGGGGGCTCACTGGTGGAACTGGTGAGCTGCTGGTGCTGCCAGCACTCCCACATGAAAAACCAGCCAGGTGCACAGCCTTGCTCCAGCTCACCCAACAAATGGCTGTGCACAGGAGAGCGCCTGGCTGCAGCTGTGATTCCTGCTTGCTGACTGCCCCAGGGATGAGGGAAGAGCTGCAGCCCCGCCGGGCACGGGCTGTGCATGGCAGGGCCCCCACCCAACATCCTTCTGATCCTTTGTCTGCTCTGAGCCCACCTGCAAGCACCTGCTCAAGCATCAGGGCCTCGGGAGGAGCATGGGGAGTTTGTGGAGTCTCCAGCTGCCAGAACCCCTCGTTCATTGCAGGCACCATTTACTCCCATAAATTAAAACATCTGCTTCCAGCAAGAATGCCAAAGGGGCCAAACCCCACTGCAGGTTCCCCCAGCTACCACTCTGAGACTGTGGATCTTATTTAAGCCTAACCCTTTGGAAAATTAAATTTGTGCTTAGGAGCAGATGGTGCCTTCCCTTTTAGGAGAGCATTTATTTGCATGCTAAAAAAGATCTTTGCTTTAAAGAGAGATAAAACTCAGACATGATCTGTGTGACACATATAACCTCACAGCACAATCTAGCAGCAGACAGTGCAACTCCCAGTTCCCAGATTGTCCCGAGGAGAAGATTAGCTAGCCCAGGGAAGCTGTGGGGGTAGGATTCACTCTTACCCACCCAGTGAGGTCCTGGGCACGGCTGGGAGCAGGCTGGGCAGAGCAGCCTGTGCCAGCACAGCTCAGCTGAGAGGTCCATGCTCAGTCTGAGCCCCCAGCACTGCTCAAGACAGACCCGTGAGATGGAAAAAAATTGACAGTGCCTTCAATAGTTATGGCAAAGGCAGCTCCTGCCCTCACCTATCCCTTGCACAAAGCCCCTCTACCTAAAGGACCCTTGTACCCAGGTACAGGGCGTATCTGAGCCAACTGGGGGATGCTGAACTGCTGCTGCCTCGGGCTGCCTGTCCTGCCACGCTCAGCCTCTTGCACACTGAGAGCCCTCCAGGACTCAGAAGAACTCATTTACCACATTCAGGGAACACCAAGGCTGTTTTAAAAAAACACTTAAGCCTACACAGTGTGGAAAGCATTAAAGCTATTTTGGTTTTCTTGTTTTATAACCACAAGAGGTTCCTGGTACCCACTGGCCAGTTTTGTGCTCTGCTTAGTATTTGCTGTTGTAAGCCACCAAGCCAATTCTGGCAAAGGAAGGCCCATCTTAGGCCAGAGTGTCATGCTCTGGACCATACAGTGCAACAAACTTGGGTGTGAAGCCATCAGCCCTGGGCAGAGCTGCATGTGATCCCCAAGCCATGCCAGCCCCTGGCAGGGGCAGACTTCTCCCAGGGCCAGGGTAAAGAAGTTCCACACTTGATGTGGAAGAGAAATCGCCTGACGAGTGAACATGCTCTGCTGGGAGGCTCTGCCCCTGCCCGCTTGACAGGGCTCCTTCTGCATCTTGGAAAATAAACCTGAGAGGACACAGATCAAAGGGGAAGTATCGAGGCAGAGAGAGAGGAGTGAAGAGAGGCTCAACATAGCTCGAAGGAGGCAGGCATGCAGTGGTGAGGGGGGTGACACCTCTCAGCCCAGCTCCAGTCTTGACATAAGTGATGAAAGGGAACCATGTGCTCTGCGTATGAAGTGTCCTTAAAACAAGTGTCTTCTACACTGGGCTAAGCCCTCCTGGGTTTTTCAAGCCATCTGTTGAATGAGGACATTTTTGTGCATTTTCCCTGCTCTGTTCTGCAGGATTTGGAGTGTCAGCAGCAAGGGAGGGAGCAAATCCCAGTGGGAGGGAGGCAGTGGCTGATAAACACCCACTGCTGTGAGATTAAACCTTAGGCCAAGGTAGGCTGAGAATCCCCTTCCAAAAGGGAAACTAGGGGGTAGTTTCCACCATGTGTGAATCCCACCAAGGCAGAGTGGCACAGGGTTGTGGACCTTCACTGCCTCCCTGTCAGTGCTCACTGTGCAGCCCCCAGGGCAGCCCCAGTGCCCCATATGGGGACCAGGACCTCCGAGACCCATTTCCATCTTTGCTCAGCTACCTCTGCCTCAGGATGCTCCCATCCATCCAGAGATGGGACTGTAGGTTCTGGCTGGCAAGAGGCAGCCCCTGGATCAGTCCTGAAGGGTGACAGGACTGAGATACAACAACCCTGACTGATGGTTCTCGACTACAAATGAAACACCAGGGTGCTGCGAGCTCCCTACCAGGTCTCCAAGCCTCCAGAATGGCTTCCAGCAATAGATGCATGGCATGCTGGGGTTAACTGTGGCACTTTGCTCTGAAAGAGAGGAATCTTAAACCTGATTAATATTACAGATTAGAAAAGATTACCTTGATATACTGACAGGGAAACTGTGTGAGGGTTCTTCAATTGTTGAGCATTCAAATATTGTTATTAGGGCTTAAATCACTTCAGGTGCAGCTCAGAGCCATCCACCCGTGCTGTCAGCAGCACTCTGGTGATCCCCCCACGGCCTGGGAGCCCACAGTGCCATGGGGCTCTGTCCTGCTCATGGATTCTGAGCTGTTTACAAAGACAGTGGTTGTGAGCAAAGCTGCTGCAGCCAGGCTGTGCATCTCCCTTGGCCTTGGTGGCTTCTCTGCTGCTCACTAACAGAGGTCTGGCACAGGATCTGAGCCTTTCCCACAAGACTGAGTCTCTCTCTTCCACTCCACTAGGTAGTTTTGCTGAGACTGCAACAGCTCAGCTGCCTTTGAGACATCCACCCTGGTGCCACATTCCCCTGAAAGTGGCCAGCAGATCCGAAACTGATTTCTGGGGTCAAGAGGCAAAGGGACAACATGAGTGCAGCAGCCCTGTTCCATTGGGAAATCGTTCCACAAAGAGGAGGTATCAGGGGTGGCAGCTAATGGAGATGTTATTTTTAGGCCTTGGCAACCTTGGTCACCCTGTTCCATGTGGGCAAGGCAAATGAGGTGGTGTGGAGACAGCCAGGCACGGGCGAGCTGAGCAAATATTGACTTTGTGAACAGGTGCATGAAACATTTCCAGCTTATGGTGCTGAGGGATGGCAAATCCAGGGTGGCTTTGCAGAGAGCTGCTCTAAGTAAGAACAACTCATGACTGCAGCCTGTGCTTTGGGCTTCCTTGTGGCACCCATGGCTTCTGGCAAATGGGATTCACCTCCTTGTCCCTGGAAACATCCTGCAAGAGGCAGTGAGGGCTCGTGCCTGTGGTCAGGAGTGGCCTGGTGCCCAAGGGGCTGGGGCTCATTGTGACATCCCTGTGTCTCCCTGCAGTTCTTTCAACTCGCTGCTCAATCTCAACCCAACCTGACCAAAAGGCAGCAACCTGGAAGAGCATGAATCCCCCTGAGTTTTCTAAACCCAGTGGTGCAGTAGGGCAGAGACTTCCGTGAGCAGCCAGAGGGCAGGGAGGGATGCAGCAGGAGCAAAAGCACAGTTGTGCTGTTCCTCTAAGCCCTGCTCCCTGCCCTGGCAGCACTGTGGCCACAAGGTGCAGAACCCTCCTTCCCAGCTGCTAATCAGCAGATGATGTTGATCGGTGGTGGGGAACAAGTTATCAACCTGGATAACCCCTGGCTGTCCTCCCACCACGCACCTCTGGCCTGTCTCCTGCCCACCAGCCCATCCTCTTCCTCATTCTCACGGGCACGTTCTTGCTGCTACAGCACCTCGGTGGCCCCCAGGGCTCTGCTTCCTTGGGAGGGTGAAGCAGAAATGCCTGTCTGTGTTTTGCCAGGGCAGCAGCACCTTTAGGATGAAAACTCTTAAGTTGTCCACAGAAGCAAACTCACTGGGATAATCCTACTGCTCTAAAAATGCCAACCATCAGATTCCCAGTGGGATGCCCAAGTGAAGGTTCATCTCTGACCTGTAATGTGCCAACACGTAAAGAAGCAAATTTTAACAAGGATGCTCTTTCTACATCTAAATGTGTAATACCAGCCTGAAATTATTGATGGTTTGATCTTTCACTCATAATTGTTTCCTAGATTTTCTAGGCCTCATGAGGAAAGGACATTTTTCACTCAAAGTTTCCTGCTTGACAGCCAGTCTCTCTGGAAAGTAAAACAAAATACATTTATACTGGATAGAAGAAAGGACTTTTGCATTAGCTTATTAATGATAAAGTGATTTTTCTATTATGCCCTGCCTTTAAATCAGACCTCAGTGTCCTTCTGGAGGGTATTTTCTTGTTCAGACAAAGGTCTGGAAGAAATTTTCTGGCCAGGGTTATGCTAGATGATTTTAACAGTCCTCGTATTGAAATTAATTTATGACCCAATCTATTCATACTATAACCTCTAAGCTTATATGCATTTCCTTTTAATCTCCCCCCTTTATCATGTACTTTGGTCGTACCCCGCTTCCTTTAATGCAGTGCAGCAGAAAGATGGGAGATGAATTTACATAATTTATGTTCCTTGGTTTACTTGAGGTGCACTGCCAAGTTTTTATTCAATAATACAGGCACCTGGGCCTAACGAGGCAGCAGTCAATTTTTCAATTCTGCATTGACCTTTCCTTCTCTCCCCTTAAGCATTATTAACTCAGGTCTATCAATACCAGGCTGCTTGTGACTAGGACCACTGCTCCCCACTTGTTGATCAATAAGGGCCCTGCTTTGGTTAGACCTGCAGGTCTCTCCTTCCTTAGAGGGCTGCTTTTTTTGGTTGGGTTTGGGGTTTCTTGTCCTCTTTTTCCTTTTTTAAGTTTTTTTTTTTTAATTTTTTTTAAAATAAATCAAATGTGACTTTGCAGGCTTGGAAACTCACCCTCTCCACATGTTGTCTGCCTCTCGTGTTTCTGGCTGGCTCCTGTCCTGGGTGGCTGCAGGCAGCGCTTTGGATGGTGCCAAAGCTGGGAAGTGCTTTGCTTTGCATCCCATTCCCTCGCTTTGCATCCCATTCCCTTGGTTTGCATCCCATTCCTTTGCTTTGCATCCCATTCCCTCGCTTTACATCCCATTCCTTTGCTTTGCATCCCATTCCCTCGCTTTACATCCCATTCCTTTGCTTTGCATCCCATTCCCTCACTGTACATCCCATTCCCTCGCTGTACATCCCATTCCTTTGCTGTACATCCCATTCCCTCGCTGTACATCCCATTCCCTCACTGTACATCCCATTCCCTGTACATCCCATTCCCTGTACATCCCATTCCCTCGCTGTACATCCCATTCCTTTGCTTTGCATCCCATTCCCTCACTGTACATCCCATTCCCTCACTGTACATCCCATTCCCTTGCTGTACATCCCATTCCTTTACATCCCATTCCCTCGCTGTACATCCCATTCCCTCGTTGTACATCCCATTCCCTCGCTGTACATCCCATTCCCTCGCTGTACATCCCTCTGCGAGCAGGGATCTGTGTCTGCCTCTCCCACCCAGGTACCGAGCCAAATGAATTCTCAATCCCTCCCTCTCTCCCCTGGGATGACAGCGTTTCAGAATGGCTTAATGCAAATAAAGATTAATCTGGTGTCAGGAACCAGAGCCTGCGGGCCCATCGTCACTCCAAAGCCTCGCTCTCCCTGTCGGAGAAATCTCAGGGGCTTCAGTCAGTGCTTGCAGGAGCAGGAGGAATGTCAGCCTCGCCTGCCCTTGTGACTTTGATGGGGCTCCCCCCTGTTTTCAGACTAGAATTTGGCAAATGCACGTCGGGCACTGGCCTCAGCACCACGGCACAGCCCTGCCATGATCAGCTCAGGGGAGCACAGCCAGGCGGGGCTGGCTCCAGCAGGGAAGGCTCAGAGGGGTCACCATCCCACCACCTGTGACAGGAAGGGGCTCCTTGGCTCCTTCCATGGAGAGAGGAGGGGGCTGAACCCCAGATGTGCAGGGTGGGCTTTTTTTTATTCCATGGCAAGCTGGAAGCACGCCAGGGGCCCTGGGACAGCAACATCAGCACCCCGATTCCAGGCACAGCAGTAGCCAGGGACCTTCCTGAATTAATTTTTCCTTTGTTTTCCTCTGTCAAGTCTTGATCTCGGCTTAAGAGCCGGCTGGCTGCGGGCCCTGCTGGGAGACCAAAGTCAATTACCCCGATGCCTTTGATTGAATTGCGGCTGGCGAGCAGCCAGTGCCGGGGGCTCCTGCCCCAGAGCCCGGCACAGGGACAGGGCACAGCTCCTCAGCTGAGCTGCAGAGGCTGTCCAGGCTCAGGTGATCCGGCTGTCCCCCAAGCGTTCCTCTTTCATTCGCATTCAGAGTGCTTCAGCAGCCTTTTTTCCAATGTCAAGGCTGTTAATAGCAAAAAAGCCCAGCGGTGTGCAGCTGTGCAAGTCAGACAGGAGAAACGCTCCAGTGGAAAAGGCATTTCAGGAAGAACAAACCCTTCGCTCCTGCAGCAGCTGCACAGCCAGGGGAGCCTGGAGCTGAGCAGCTCCCCCCACCCCTCCTGCACTGGGGAGCCTGGGGGAGCAGTGACCCCTCTGTGCCCCACAGGGGCTGCCAGGCTTGTCCAGGTGCCAGGCAGGAGATGCTGACATTGTCGTTCCTGGGATACTGGGAGGTAGAAGAGGATTTGGCAGTGCTGCACTGGGGAGGAGGGGAGATGCACGCCTGAAGCTCGATTCTGTGCTGGCCCAGAAGCATTGGCCACTTTCAAATGCTGGTCCCAGCAGGAGGGGGAAGCCCCAGGGAGATGCAAAGCCCCTGAACCTGGCAAGCTGCACTTAATGCAGAAAGATCACAGGAGACACCTTGTGCCACCTCCCTGCCCCCAGCAAATCTATGAGCTCCAGAATCAGTGCTCAGACATGAGGAGGAAGAACGAAGAAGCAACAGCCCCAGTAGAAAGGAGGCTTTGTCAGGCGAGAGTGACCACTAGAACCTGCAAAATGACCACCTGCACCACTGCAGTGCAGCTGGGGACGTGTGGTCCTGCCCCAGCCACGGGCTGGGAACTTTCTCAGCACTCCCAAGCAAAACTGCCTCGCTCCCTCCATGACTGCTGAGACAAAGCCTGCTCCAGTCCTCCCAGCAGCTCTCACAGACCTTGCAGGGAACAAAAATCCTTGGAACCAGCAGCAGAGGCCTGGAGGTTTTTGTTCTTCTGTCCCGAGGTTGTGCAGCTCCTCTCTGAGGGGTTCTCTCAGCATTTGCCCCCCTCTTGCCACACTCACAGTGGCAAAAAGCTAAAGAAGGCAAAGCAGAGGTACCTGCCCAGGGTTTGTATCTGAAATGGGCTGTTTTAAACAGAAATTGAAGCCCAGCTTTGGAAAAACTCCAAAGCAAACCAATTAACTACCTAGTGAATAATTCATAAGACAAACAGTATTTCTTTTCCGCCCGAAATAAATGCAAACGGTTTACGATCTCCTCGAGCCTGTTTGTTACCTGAAAATCTCCCCCAGCTCCTTCCTGGCAGGTGAGTCTGGGCTGTGGTTGCAGGTCAGCAGCAGGTAAGGATGTCTGGACTGTGCTGGCTGGTTTGGTCAGGGTGTTCAGACCTCCCAGCCGAGGGCTGCTCCACGACCCCGAGCCCTTTTTAACCCATCATTTTAACTACACTCGGAAATTCAAGATGGTCTTTCTGCACAAAACCCCAAACCATCACTGATCGTCTGTGTTTCCACAGTAACTCAGCGAGCACCTCCTACAGATTCAGGCTGGGAGCTGCCCCAGCACCAGCATCCCATGACAGCAGCAGTGCCAGGCACCAGGGTGAAACAGCCCGGGGGGACATCCCCTCCCACACTGCACTCCATGGAGCTCTGACAGGCTCCCAAGGGTGATTTGGATTTGACAGGTCCCCAGAGCAGTCAGGACACTACTTTGAGCCCTCTAATGGTTTGCAACTCACAGCAGAAACAGATTGATTTGCAACCTAGGGCTTTAGCCAGTGACACGTTCAGTGCAATAGAATAATTGCAGAGAGCAGATTAGCACTGTGAGGTAATGATCTCTTTGCCTGCTTTTCTTAGCCTGCCTCATCCATCGCTGTCCTGCGTAGGATTAGCATATGCCTCATTTTGGAGCAGACATTCTGGCTTTAAAACCCAGCCCTCTGGATAATGGCTAAATGAAGACAGATAACAGCAGCCTCTGCCCTGGCACGGTGCTGTTGAGCCTGCTGAGATCCACAAATGGGGTGCTTGCTCCACTCCAGGCAGGCAGAGGGGGCTTGTGGTGGCCAGAGGCAGCTGCCTGGAATCTCTCATGGAGATAAAGCCATCGTGCATGCGGACGTGCTCGCAGGAAGTGTGTGAGCTGGCTTACTCCAGTGAGCTGGCTCTTCTCCAGCATTTGGGGGGCAGGATGGCAGGGCACAGGAGAAAGTCTCCTCCTGCAGCAGGAAAGGGCTGCTGGTGGTACAGAGTGGATTTTTGCTGTGGGGAGTGGCTGTGGGGAGCAGCACTGCAGGATCTGTGGATGAGCTGTGTGGGAATTGCCACCTAATTTGGAGCAGATGGATGCCAGCATCACCTAAGCCTCCAGAGCATCTGTCCCTCCTGTGGCCAGTCTGTGCTGGGGGGAACAGTGCCCTCTTCCACGCCAGGGAGAGGACAGCAGCACCCCAAGAGCTCAGTGCTGTGGAGCTCGGTGACAGTGGGGACAGCCATGCTCAGAGCACTCGCAGTGAGCCATGAGCAGTAACAGGGTCATGACCAGCCCATTATTAATGCATTAATATGGTGATTTTATACACACAGATCTGAGGGGTGTGGGCAGCAGGAGGAACCAGCAGGGTTACTCGTGGTGCAGGCAACACCCCTTGGTTATTCCTGCTCTGTAAGGAATAAATCTGTAAGGAGTAAATCGATGGATTCCTGCACAGCCCAGGCAGCTGGAAGGGCTGGGCAAGGAGGGTTTCCACCTGCCCAAGCTGCAGCAAGGGAGGGTGAGGGCTTTGCAGGGTTGGGACAGGCACAGCAGGACACCAAGGCTTTAACTGCACAACTGACCTCAGTGGGATGCAGGAGAGGGAATGTTAAAAATGTTACAGTTGACCAAATACCCACTGAATGATGAATGCGAAAAAAAGGGTTTCACTGATGAGGCTGTTGGAGAGGAGAGCTGAAGCAGAGGGGATGAGGATTAACACAGCTCTGGCAGAGGCTACTGGGGTGTTACTGCAGGTTAGCAGAGCTGCTGGACCAGGCACAGCCGCAGCAGGAAAACAGACTCGGAGGAATTAATGAGCCTGGTGGGAGAAAGTGCTAAAATCCACCGGGGCAGGAGGCAGCAGGAGAATCCTAAACAAATCCACCATGATTACATCTGTGAGACTACGACTGAAACAGTGCAAGGACAGGACTATAGGGAGGGCTGAGGCTTAGAGACCTTCCAGGAGATGAGGAAGCACAGAGACAGCTGGCAAAGCAGCTCAGCTCCATCAGTCTCGGGGGAAAAAGGGATGAATGCAGGGGCAGCAAAGCTGCCCCACAGCCAAAGGCTCAGAGAGCTTGTGCAGGTACCCCCGTGTGCTGTGCTGCAGCACCTCCACACCCCCCAGAGTCCTGGCTCCACTGTGCCAGACAGTCTCTGCCCAGTACTGCTCCTGACTAATTTACCCCAGACTCAATCCTAACTCTGTCCTGATGAATTCAAAGCGGGAGGAGAGGAGGCTTGGCATTTTATCTGTGAGATCTCTGCCTCTCAGCTGTCCTTCCCCGTGGGGCAGGGGAGAGCTGGGTGCAGGGAGGCAGGGACACCACTGAGGATGCTCTGGAGCGAGCACGGAGCTATCTGCCTTTGAGTCTGCCAGGGACATGTCCTGTGTTTGTTAAAAACCTGAGCAAAGGCCAGTGCAAGATCTCCTTAGGATCTTGTGGCTGCTGGACCAGGCACCAAAGAAGTAAATAAAGCTCTTACTGCATTGCTGACAGTTTTCCTGGAGGGTTTGGGACCCCTGAGGGGTGAGGAGGGGTGGAAGGGCCTGACCACGGGATTGACCATCAGAACCAGCACTACACCACACAACAACCAGCAGGAGATGGGGGATGATAACACACAGGGCTCAGGAGGGTGTGTATGCCAAGGAGTGCCCTGGGGGCTGAAGGGGAGAATAACGGGGGTGGCTACTGGGCCAGGGACACACAGTGATCTGTTCTCACACTGAGCCTGACACCCCCTTCCCCTCATTTCCACTTTATTCAACAATCCTGCCTGGCTGGACAAGTTCCACAAGTGCTCCTAATGCATGAAACCTCCCAGTGCCCTCCAGTAGCTGCACCCAGCCCAGGTATGGCCGTGCACTGCTCCTCTCCAGCCCTGAGCAGAGCTGAGGTGCTGTCCTGCCTCCAGAGGGTCCTGCTACCTGCCTGGCCTGTGTCGCCCCCATCTGTCCCAAGGACCCTGCTTGAACCATTAGGTAGGTGTTGGGGTCATGGCCAGAGTGCCACTATCCCTGCCCTGTGGCCCTGGGTCATGGCCAGAGTGCCACCATCCCTGCCCTGTGGCCCTCGGCAGCAATCCTGCCTGTATGGCACAAGGAGTCAGACCAGCAGGGGGGATGCTGCAGACCCCGGTGTTAAAGGGGCTTTGGAGTCTTTAGGAATCCCCAAGCAGATTCTCCAACACACACTCGTGACCTGAGTCCCCTCAAAGGCCCCAAACCCCCAACCTCATCTCTGCCCCTCTCTCCAGTGTCTGCCTCCACGGCACCCACGCCTACCTTGGCATCCAGGATGCTCGTCTCCACCCGGGCCACCCCCTGGTTCTCCCTGAACAGCTGGATCTTGCTGACCTTGCTGAACTCCGACAGCACCGTGGTGAGGTTGGTCTTCAGGTCGATGACGTGGCTGATGCCGTGCCGGGGTCCCACCAGCAGGGTGGTGGCTGGCTGCTTCTCATCCTGCTGGCACAGGCACATGGAGAGAGAGAGAGAGATGGACAGGGGTGAGCAAACACACCCCAGGGCTGCACTTGGCTCTCTCCATGGAGCTCAGCCTCAATGCTGGCAGCTTGGTCAGGTCCAGGATGGCTTTTGCAGAGCAGTAGGTAAGGCTGGTGCCATGAACCTGCCTCCCTGTGCAGAGCTGGGGATGGTGTGCAGGATGCCAAGGATATTTAAAAACTGACTGTCCACATGAAATATTCACTGGTGTCAGTACACTAAAGGGAGAGTGTGTTACAAATCTGCCTGATCTGACTTTGCCTCCCAGAGAAGGAAGCAAAGGAGGGAGTGAATGTATTTCAGAAAAGAAAGACCAAAGCCTTGACTAGAAATCGGGATGTTTCTGGCTCTGGTCTGAAAGGATGCTTCAAGGCAGGCGTGGAGGAGAAGAGGAGCTGGGCAGACCATTGCAGAAGATAATAAGGGAATACTTTTCACCACTTCAGCACAGTTCAACTCACAGGCTGGCTCAGAGGCATTGCTTTGGTGTCAGAGAGAAAAAAATGCTGTCTACTCAGGCAGTCAGGAGCAGGCTCTGACTGCTCTGCCACAGCTCCAACCAGACACCACAAGGTTGTGCCTGCACTGATTTCCTGCAGGCAGCCCTTTGAGCTGTGAGGTGAGGGGGCAGAGCAGACTGAAGGCTGCCAGAGATGGAACCCAGGGGGCAAAGCACGGGAAGCCAGGGAAGTGCTGAGGCCATGGGTGGGGGTAAAGGGAAGGATGGCAGAGAGGTGACACCTACATGGGGATGCCTGGGTGGGGGGTGGAGTGAGAGGGATGAAGGGGTGAGCCAGGCAGTGGGGAGCCTTTGTGGGTCCTGTTTGGGCTGGTGGCTTTCCTCCTGCTGTGGAGAAAGTGAGGTGGCTTGGGTGAGCAGTGGAGATGAAGGATGTGGCAGTGACCAGGCTGGAGCACCTGTGACAGAGGCAGCCAGGGCTGTGAGGGCAAGCAGGGAACACAGTGGCCTTTGCCAGGAGTGGCCCTCCTCTGGGACAGATGGCAGCATGTCCCAGGGCATGAGGGAGTTACAAACACATCCCTGAAACTACTCCAACTTCACCGAGCAGGTCATCTCATTGCCCACCAGGCTGGCAAGAACAGAGCAGACCCTGACCCTGCAGAGCTGAAGATCCACCCTACCGACAGCAGAGGCTCTGAAGGCTTTTCTGGGCGGGCTTGGAGCTCAGCAGGGCAGAGCAAGAGACTGAGGGAAGTCATTTCTGTGGGAGCCACGTGTCCCCTGGCTCCCCCCAGCACACACTCAGGAGCAGGCACCTCCCAGCCCAGCCTGAATTACCGTACCAGTCCCACCGTGTTGAAGAGAACCCCAGCAAAGGTCGGCAGCTCGTTCAGGATCCTCAGGTACTGCAGCTTTGCCTGGGCTGTGGAGACCTGACAAAACACATCACAGGGGTGATCACCGTGAGCACAGGGGGAAGAGATGCAAGAGGCTGGGGCAGACGTGGGGGCTCTCAAGTAGGGGTGCACAGCAAGTGGTCAGGCAGCTCCGGGCATGGGCTGTGCTGGCAGCGACTCCGAGTCGTGGGTGAGGGGGGTCTCCACTCCCCTGCCACCCTGGGCAGCTGTAGGGAGGTAACTCAGAGCAGAGGCACAGCCAGGAAGGAACCCCAGTGCTTGATGTACAACCCCCCTGAGATGTACAACCCTCCCTCCCTCCCTGTGAAGGCTGCAGGGACCAAGGCAGTGGCTCAGCAGCCGCCTCCAGAGCTTTCCAAGCCCAGAAGCAGAGATAACAAGGAACTGATGTGTGCCACTTCAGCCGAGCTTCAGCTGATCTCACCCCTGATCCTCACTGCACTCCCTGCAATCCAGGTCAGCTCTTGAAAGCGGATTCGGGAGAGAGAGTGTCTACCTGGCTCTCTGGGATTGATCTCCCATCCCACGGGATTTAGTAACAAGAGTCCCCGAGCAGCTGGGGACAACAGGCTGGGGTGGAGGGCAGGCTGCCACCCCACCAGCCCTGCACAGGGGCTGTGTGGGCTGGGCTCACCTTGGTGCCGCCAGGCTGGTGCTGGTGGGCTTTGAGCTGCTGCGAGAGGGATTTCCGGAGGCTCTTCTCTTTGATGAGCTGCAGGAGCGAGGGGGGCAGGAAGGGCTCCAGGCCCCACTCCTTCCTGTGGGGAGGGAAGCCTGCATGAGCTGCCAGGTCGGAGACACCACCAGCGGGCAGAGAGGGACAGAAAAGTGTCCCAGAGCATCCTCTTGCCGTCAGAGGGAGCTGGAGCCACACCAGCACTTCCTTGGTGCCACAGCCGGAGCAGCAGCAGCCCCCAGCCTGGGTCCCCAAGGGGATGGGACCCCGGGCTGGTGTCACATCAGGCTGGGGAACAACAGTGCCAGGCTGTGCAGCAGACCCCAGCTCCCACCCACCTTCACGTAAGCTTAGGGGATGCAGGGCAAATTCTTAAACCTCTTTTGGGGTCCTCCCGGGGTGACCCCTCCCCTCCTTCCTCCCTGTGCCGACTGGGCAGGGCCAACCTGCACAGGTGGGCTGGGTATGGGGTTTAGATCCCCCAGGAGCTGCAGGAGGGCTGAGCCAGGGCTGCACAGCTTGGTGACAGGCTGAGCTTACACAGCCACAGAGCCTTCTCCTTGCCTTGGATGCAGGTGGAAAACCAGCCGGGGTGCCCACGGAAATGATCCTGGGCTCACAGCAAATGCCCCCAGCCCTGGCTGCTGCATGCAGGTGGGTGTCAGTGTGAGGGGTCTTACAGAACCCCAGGGGCTGTGTGCCACTGCTGCCAAGCCCCTGAGCCACCGCCCAGCCCAGGGGGGCTCTCAGGACATCCCATGCTCCGCACCCCAAAATGTTGCTGGGAGCACCCCAGGGGCACAAGGAAGGGACACAAAGGAGGGCTGTGGGGAAGGCTGGGGACAGAGAGGAGGACTCACTCCACGTTCTTGAGGGAAACCTTCTGGCTGGGGCGGGTGGCTGAGACGGTGATGTAGATGTGGAGGGCAGCCAGCCCCAGCAGCATCTCCGGCTTGGGGTCTGTGCCGAAGCGCTCTCTGATCACATCGTTGCGGCTCTGCGGGAGGGAGAAGGGGTGTCCTCAGACAGCCACAGGGACAGGGCCCTGCCACCCGAGGGGTGCCTCCACCGTGCCCAGCCTTGGCAGACGTGTGGGCCACGAGCAGCACCGGCTCCCAGTGCCCTACCTGGATGTACAGGTACTCGAAAGCTGCGGGATCCCGGCGCAGCAGCTCCACTGGGTCCTTGGGGAAGAAGCTCACACGGAAGAGGCATCTCATGCCGTGGTAGTGTGTTCTTTGCACAACCTGTGGCAGGAGCAGAGGGGAGCAGTGAGCCCAGGAACCACATGTATTTGGCTGCAGGGCAGGACACCCTCTCCTCTCCTCTGGGGTGATACTGGATTTCTCTCCTCTGTGCACCACCTTTCATCCCGGGAACATCCCAGCCTTCCTTGGTGTGACAGCTTTGCCTGGTGCTGTAGGGTTCATGCCACTCAGGCTAATGTTTGCTCCATGATCCCCATTTTATGCCTGGTTCTGTGCAGCACCAACTTCCTGGATCTCCCTGCCAAGGATGCTCATGAGTGCTGTCTGCAGCTGCCCAGGCTGGAGCACAGAGCAGCTCCATGGTGCTGTCAGTGTGGGATGGGTAAAACCCTGACTGTCTCCCTCTTTGGCCACCCTTTTCACCCCTGAGCCTGCAGGACCATGCCAGAGGCAAGGAGAGGCTGTGCCACCCCACAGCACAACCCCAGCCAAGCTTCACACCGGGGGAAGAAGAGGCTCTCTGTGTCCCAGCCCCTCAGCTCGGCCATCCCAACACCCTCCCACACCCCACAGCTTACGTGGGCCAGCGGCTGCTTGTCCTGGAGCAGCAGGAAGCGGTGGCTCTGCTCCGGGCTGGAATACTCCANCTCCCCCACCTGCCATCCCTGTCCTGTCCTGTCCCAGGAGGGTGACCTCACCTCAAGGTCCCCCCTCTCCCACCTTGCTCCAGGTTCTCCATCAGTTTCTCCTACTACGGCTTGGCCACGGACCTGCAGAACTTCGGGGTCAGCATTTACCTCATCCAGGTGATTTT
>VWZW01005332.1:62123-95397 GCA_013397115.1 Edolisoma coerulescens | reverse complement strand
GAGGGAGAGAGCCGGGAGGGCGATCGGAACGGGGCGGTGCTGCCCCGGCTGGGGTCAGGGAGGCAGGGCTGGGGGCGGCGTGGCCGCGGGGGAGACCGCGGGAGACACGCGGGTCTGGGGGAGGGAGAGGAGGAAGGAAGAGGGAAGGGAGGGAGGAGTGAGGGAAGGAAGGAGAGGAAGAGGAGGGAGGAAGGAGTGCATCTCTGTAGGGTCCGTGCGTCCCAAAGCCTGCCTCCCCCCTTGGATTTCTTGAGGAATCATCAGAGGTGGCTGAAGAAATGTTGGGAAATTCTTTTAATGGCAAAAAAACCCCCAAAAAACATAAAAAACCCCTGCGTTGCAGCTTTATGGTTGGAAGGGTGAAGTTTTTAGTCGTGTTTGTCGGGTTTTGGAGTGATCGTTTTAATTGCATTTCGTTTTGGAAGGTACTTCTTTCCCCATGAGGTTGTGCTTTTACCTCCATCTTTCAGGTAAAAAAAAATGATTTTATCATGGGCAAAGGCACGATCTCTTTCTCTTAGCGTCTCCCTTGAGTTCAGTTCTGCGGTGACTTTTAAAGCTGTAACCACTCAGGTACCAGATTTTACAGGTTTCTAGAAATAACTGACAGCAGAAAAAGTCCTGATGTAAGTATTAAGCAGCAACAGGTTTCTCAGGTTGTCCCTGACGACTGAACTTAGCACGGTTTGGGTTTTGCTGGAAGAAACTGGTGATTAACGTTTTGTGGGATAATTACAGCTCTCCTGTGTGGATGTTCCTCACATATGTGCAGAGTCATCCTTGCTGGTTGTCAAACCAGGATTTTCCTCCAGTGGGGAGCCTGCAGCCTGGAACTGCTTATGAGGAATGTGCTCTTTTCAGCTCATGTATTTCTGTTTATCCGATTTTCAGCAGTCATTTAAAGCTTGCCTGGTAGTTCTTAATGTTTTGTAGAAGCTGACCGAGTAATCAAAGCCCTTGATGTTTTTATAGATGTTCTATAAGCAGAAAAGGAGTCACTACTCACTTTGTACTGTAACGCAGGATTTTACTGCTGGGTCAGACCACGTGGTGGCATTTTTGCTCTTTAGCTCCTTCAGTGTCCTGTCAATTTCCTTCAAGAAAATCCAGCGGTGTGTGTCAGAAATTGAAAGTTAAGTCAGTTACAATGTGTTTAACCTGTAAATATTGTTTGTTTTCCCTTCCTCTCCCTGCAGTCGCCTGACTGGTGAAGGAGGCAAAGCATTCGCTGCAGATATCAGGAAACACTTCCCTCAACTCTGCAAGGTGTTTAAGGTATGGATTTTCCATTCAGGTCTCTCCACTTCAATGAATAAAGATAAATTTTGATGGGCAAGGTCAGTGGGCATTGAAAGACTGAGATTTTAAGTTTGTTTATAGAGTCACAGAATCATTAAGGTTGGAAAAGATCTCCGAGATCATGGAGTCCACTCTTTAATAGGAGTGCAGGGTAGTGACAGAGCAGGAAGGGGGTTTTTACCAAAATAGATCTTCACTGTAATGAGGAATTACTGCAGACAAAAATAAAATGCAGGATCTTGGGTGTGTTCAGGCAGTATTGCACAGTCTAATCTTCCAGGCAGAAGAGATAAGTGTGTTGTGGCTGCCTTAGAAACACTTCAGAATTCAGAATATGCAGTAAATGTCAAGGTTTTTTAAGGATTAATGTAAAGATTGTTCTTAGCCATTTTTGGCTTCTGTTTTAGAAGCTTAAAAACAGTGGGAGAGTCAAGTGATAGAACATAACATACATAGCCAAAGTGAAGAACTTGGGATGTTTAGGATTTATTTCAGTAAAGATACCTGAATTACAGAGAGCAAAAATGCCTTCAGCACCTCAGGTTGTTGTATTGATTTGGGGTGTATGGAATTCAGGGAGGGTTTCCTACATGGGTGCATCTTTCACCAAGTGTTTGCTCTTGTCAGCTTCCAGCAGTGTTGGTGTTCAGACAATAAACTCAGTAATTCTCAGTTACTTTTCTAACCTGAGATTCTGTGGGTTTGGTTGTTTTATTTCCAGGCACACATTTCTAGTCCAAACTTGGAGCTCAGTAATGCAGCATTGCAGGCCTTGGGATTCTGCACTTTTAATTCGAATAACACAGCTGAATTATCTGGTAAGCAAACCAACCTGTGAGTATAAATATACACATCAGAGTTCTTTCTTTATGCATTTCTTAGCATTTAGTTTAATTTTGACCAGGTTTTGTCTTTTATATGAGCAGTGTGATCAGTTCATTAATTGCATCTTGTACACAAGTGTGGTAATAATTTTTCATGCTCTCACACTGATTCTGGTTTACTAATTCCTGGTTTCATTAAATGCTTTGGTAGCAATTAGTACAGTAATTAGTTGTGTGGAATTAGTGATCAAAAAGAAATGTTCATGTGGGAAAAGAGTGAAGAACCTACTTTGGTAGGATTTGGGGGTGCACAGTAGTGCTTTTCCATGATTTCCAGCTTTTACTTGGAGATTTCTGGTTGTTCCATCAAACCATGGAGTGGTTTGAGTTGGAAGAGAACATTAAAGGTCATCTAGTCCAGCCCAAAATATTTCAAATTAATCTAAAGTAATCCAAAATCTTATGACCTGCATTCCTAGAAAGTGCTAAATCGTTTTCACAAAAGGTTTTGTTGCTAAAAACTTGAGGCTTTGTCTCAAGGTAAAACCCACAGGGTTTTGGTGACGGGGGAGAGGGCATTTTTCCTGTTTGAAATTGGTTCTTTTGGTTCTCCTACTCGATTTTTTCAGTGTCTTCTGCTTTACTATTATGCAAAATTTCCCCTGATTTCCTGTGAGAATGAGGCATTTATAATAATGCCTATGTGGTATCTTTTTTTTTTCCTCCCATAACTACTTTTTTTAATCAGCTGATAAATTACAGTCGATTCTGTTACAGAATGTCAGGCTCCAGAAATCACAAAGCCCTGAAAACAATGGGGAGGGAGGGAGGGAGGACAAGCAGCTCCTGTACCTTTGTGTGTGCTTTGGATGGAGGGAGAGAAGTGAGTGTGTCCTTACATTTCTCTGATTGTGAGATCATTCACCCACAAAGTGCAAAGTGGTAGTAAATCAGAATTATTACCCTTGAGTTTTAAAGGAACATGTGATTTCTCCATCTGGATGTAAGTCCTATATTAACCTCATTAATTTTTATGTAATGAGCTACAATTTTACCACCTTTAATAACAAAACCTCTTGTAGGCCCTAGAATAAATTTGTTTATGTCAATATAGCAGTGAGATTGACCAGAGTGTTGCCAAATTCACCTGAAATCCAAGAAGTTTTGAAGAATTAAATACTTAATCTTTAGCCCAAGTGTATTTAACTAAAGTTGTCTTCTAATTATATGGATTCTTATAAAGGTAATACAGATCTATAGCATTTTTAGTATTTGGATATTAATATATTCTCAGCTTTTTGGCTGCTTAATTGGGAGAGAAACTGCTCCAAGGTAATGTTGAAGACAATAAATCATTGGGACTTGCAGCTGAATGGATCCTGGGCAGTGTTAAGTGAGCAGAGTGACCTGGACTGTGATGAACAGGATTTGAGGGTTTGTATGTTCTGCTTTCAGCCACTGAAATCCAGGACCTGCTGTCAGCAGTGAACGGCCTTGCTGTGAGATCCTCAGACAAAAACACTCGCACTCGGGCACTTTGGGTCATCTCTAAGCAGGCATTTCCTCCAGAAATTGTGAAAAAGGAGGTGAGTTTCTTCCTTTTTCATTTTGTGGCCTCATTTCTCACGGAGAGGAGGCTTCAGAAATTGTGAAAAAGGAGGTGAGTTTCTTTGTTTTTTGTTTTGGTGGCCAAGGCAAATTCTTGGTCACTCCCCACTCAGTAGCTTTTGAATCTGAAGGTTATTTCCCATCAAATCTGACAGCCAAATATCAGTTCTTGGAAAACCTGAGCCAGAAATGACTGCTTTCCTTGAGGGGTAAAGCTGCAATGTGAGCAATTCTATTAGAAAGCAGTGAAACAGCACAGGGGAGAAAGGTTATGAATATTCGAGTTTAAAACGAGACCTGGCGTAATCCAAACACAGTCCTGGAAAATGAAATGTCCTGATTCCAGCTCCTCATGGAATTATTTGTATCTAGGTGCTCCCTGTGCTGTTCTCTTGTTCCCTCAGGTGTCCAGTATTCTCTCTACCCTGGAAACAATCCTGACTAAAGGAGAAGTTCAGTCTGTTGTGGTTGAATATGAAGCACTTAATGTCATCATACGGTGAGTGCTCTGCAATATTCCCTTGTCATCCTATATTTGAGGGGGAAACTCTTCATACAAAACCTTAGTGGCACTAAATATGCTAAAGAAAAAATTTTTAATGCTCCTTTAGTTGTTTAATATGTTAAGGATTGTTTTCCTCCGGTGTTGCCCTGGTTTTGACTGGGCTAGAGGTGATTGCTGAGTGCTGTGCTTTGGAGTTGGGGTGGGAATAATGTTGATAACACAACATTAGTTTGTGTTTTAGTTATTGTTGAGCAGTGTTTGCTTTAAGTCAAGGTCTTGGCAGCTTCTCACCCCACCAGTGGGGACACAGGAGCTGGGAGGGGACACAGCTGGGACAGCTGATCCCAACTGACTGGGGGATATTCCATGGAATATGGCATCGTGCCCAGGTGGAGCTGCTGGGCAGAGGGTGGGAGGAGCTGCACTGTGCACCACTTGTTTTGTGTATTATAATTGCAAAGGATTACCTTAATAATAACATTCTGATGCAGAAATTAGACAATATTCAGATGAAAGCCTTGCTTTCATTTTTAATGGCTTTTTAGGAATTATTTCCCAAGTCTCACCTGTGCTTCCCAAGCCATGTTCTTACATTTTATTTCCAAAACCTGCCTGGTTAAGAAATTCTCTGCCATTATTTGGAAGTTTATTTAAAGAGATCCCCTTGGCAACACCTTTTAGTGCAATGTTTCCCATAACACTGTTGAGATTCCTGTCTAATTCCAAAGGGGATTTTTTAGGACCATCACTGAGAGTGCATTGTTCTGGTCAGCAGAACTAAAATATTCAAATTTTATCTTTACTTAGTGTTAATTTAATTCCTATATTAATAAATACGTTGACCATGTATCTTTAGTCTTTTTTTAAGTATTCTCTTTAACTTTTGGCATCTGGTTTGAACTGCAAATCCATTTGAAAGTGAAATAATTCTTTTAAACAGTGCTTTTAAAAATTCCACTGGCTTTAATGAAATTATTTGAAAGACAGCAGTTTTCCTTAGTACAGCAAATTCTCCTTAAACTGTAGGGATGGGAGTTTGACTTTCCTGGGTCAAAGGGGACACTTGATAAAATTCATGGATTTCTAGACACAGGCTAGGTATTCCCATTTCTGCCAGTTTTTCTGGTGTTTGGGATGGTGAAAAAATCTGGAATTGTTTGTCATGGTGTGCTCCAACAGCTCAGGAATAGGAGGATAAAATCAGAGCTCTGACCAGGCCAGTGTTCCTGGAGTCTGTTCAAACCTGGCTGGAGGTTTTTCCAAACCAGCTGGGAGTTGTTCCCAGCTGTGTGGGAGCTGTCTGGGCTGCTGGGAACACCCAGGGATGGTTCCTGTGCAAACTTCCCTTGGGCACGGTGCTTTCCTGTCAGGCTCTCAGCTCCTTTGCCCAAATTGTTGTGATAAAACAGACAGGACAGCTCTGAAGTCAGTCTCTTGTGCTTCTGGAGAGGTTTATCTGAATTAACACTTGAGCTTTGCAGTTTCAATAAAATGTCAAAATACAGTTGATAAAAAGGTTTGGAATGGTTTCCTATAAATCACAGATTGAATTAGAGCATTTATCAATGATATAAAGAGAATTTGAGTGCCTGAGCATTCTGTTGGAGATCTTAATCCCTATTTTTATTGGGTTTTTTTTGGGTCCAGCTTAATGGAGCAAACTCCAGCCCAGATGGGAGAGGAGGCTGTGAGGTGGGCAAAGCTGATCATCCCTCTGGTTGTCCACTCAGCTCACAAAGTGCAGTTGAGAGGTGCCACTGCCCTGGAGATGGGAATGCCCCTGCTCCTGCAGAAGCAGCAGGAGGTGGCAGCAGTCACTGAGCACCTGATGACCACAGTGAGTGGCACTGCTGGGCCTTTGGGCCTCCCAGCAGGAGGAATTGGGGGAGTTGGTGTGGGATTAATTTGATTTCCTGGGCATTGACAGCAGCTTCTTGGTGACAAAGGTTTTAATGGAAAAAAGGAATGGAAATGTGATATAGGACCACTGCAAGCAGGTGGTGCCTGTGTGCCCAGCAACAAAGGGGATGGGAGACAGAATTTGGAGGCCTGAGAGTGGAGATGGAGGCAAGAAAGCAAAGGATACTCAGCATTTTCCATGTCCACTAACATTCCCCATCCTCTCCAGCAGCATCCCCTTGGAGGTTTTGGTGAAGCTTTTCATGTTCCCCTGCACTTCCAGAGCTATAGCCTTACTTGGCTTATTTATTTTGCCTTTTTTCCTGCTGAAAAACCAAAAAACCCAAACAAACAAGGTGGTGTTTGGGGTCAGAGTGTGTTTTGACTTTAGAGTTGGAGGAAATGGATTTTGATTGTTGGTTGCCAACATCAAAATAGCAACTGTAAATTTCAACTGGAAAGAGAATGAGGTGGTAGCAAATGCTGTGTGGTACAGATTGAAATCTTTCTGATGTGGCATCAGCATAGTTCCAGGTTGGTTGTGTCTCCAGACACAGTTTTTAGAATATGTTAAGTATATTTCTTGTAGAAATTCTGTTTCTTTCCGTCTGCAGAAATTAATCTCTGAACTTCAGAAATTGTTTTCTACAAAAAACGAGACCTTCGTGTTGAAACTGTGGCCCCTGTTTGTCAGATTGCTGGGAAAGGTAAGCAGAAAGGCAACCAAGAATCTTTAGAAAAGGAGTTTTTACCAGCAGAAATCTCTTTAATTCTGAATTTCTTCCCCCTCAGACTCTGCACCGCAGTGGCAGCTTCATCAATTCCCTGCTGCAGCTGGAGGAGCTGGGGTTCCGCAGTGGCTCCCCCGTGGTGAAGAAAATTGCCTTCATTGCATGGAAGAGCCTCATTGATAATTTTGCTCTAAATCCAGGTAGGTTTAAAAAAAAGAAAAAATTACCCTGAATTATTTTGCCTACTTTAATACATAACTGGGCAAAAATACTCTGTTAATGGTCAGTGCTCTGGTAGATACCACTGGATATCCAAATAACGTTGGTGTGTGCAATAAAATTCAAGTTTTGGGTTTCTTGTTTAGTTTTCCTGTTTTGTTGTTTTCTTGTTTTGTTGTTTTCCTGTTTTGTTGTTTTCCTGTTTTGTTGTTTTCCTGTTTTGTTGTTTTCCTGTTTTGTTTTCTTTTTAAGGCAAGGTGGTAGTTTGATCATCTGCTCTATCCTAGTTTTTCTGCTGAGACTGCTAGAAATAGAATAAAATTAGTAAATCATGTTTTGTAATGCTTTAACTGATCCAAACAGCAATGAAATAGAGAATAAAACATTCTGTGTGTTTTATTTTGGATGGCTTGGTTTAATTAGAGAAGGGCAATGCTTCAGCGTTCCAGAGGTGTTCAAAAAAGTTGTTTTAAAGGTGTAACCTAGATCTGGACAAGTTTTAAGTCTAGCCTTTGTCAGAACAATATTTTTTACCTTGATTGTGCTTCTCTGTGTTCTGAAGAAAAAACTGTTTGGTTTTCCTTTCCCTGGGGCAGATGGGAGCCAACAGAGCAAGCAGGAGGGAATTTCTTCCTGTTCATCACAGAATCTCAAAATGGGTCAGGTTGGGTCATCTGGCCCAACCTCCCTGCTCAAGCCAGGGTCAGGTTGGAATTCAGAAAATTTAATTTCAGTCTTGGTATTGAAAAGAAATACTTGATTTTCCCAGAGTTATTCTAGATAATAATTAGAGCAGCGAGAGAGTCTGAAAGGTTGCTGTGTTTGAGTTTTGCAAATTACCATTAATTGAAGTTGAAGCTAAAATATATTAGGAAAAAGCATAATGGTTTAATGACAGTTTGCTGTCTTGTGATTTAATTCTTTATATTGCTTAAAATGCACCTGTTTGGTCTCCCAGACATCCTGTGCAGTGCTAAAAGGCTGAAACTGCTGATGCAGCCCCTGAGCTCCATCCATGTGAGGACAGAGGCTCTGGCACTGACCAAACTGGAGGTGTGGTGGTATTTACTGATGAGACTGGGCCCTCACCTGCCTTCAAACTTCGAACAGGTAACACAGCTGAGAGCAGCCCTGATCCCTCAGCCTGGCTGGGGTGTGCAGCTCAGGCCCTGCTTCGTCCTCAGCTGGTTTGTTACTGAAATAAAAACTGCCTCGAGGAACCAATTTTCACTTGTGTGGGACTTACAGATCGTATAGAAGGAATATTTGGGAGCTACAGCCCCAAAATACTGGAGAGCCTGTGGGAATGTCCTGTGAGCATCTCTGAAAATCTCCCCTGAGTGCAGTCAGGGATTACAAATGTGTTAAATAAGGGCTGTTTTGTCCTTTCACCAAGAAACTGTGGGCTTGGGAAAGGCTGCCATAGGAAAACTGAGGAAAAGACCATAAATATTTAGGAAGGTAGAAAGAAAAATGATCCAGGTGTTTCATTTCTAGTCACACTGTAAGTGGAATGAACATGTTTCTATTCAACACCTGGATTTCATTAAATTAATCTTCAAGATGCGAGTAAAGGGAGGGAAAAATCTTTTCTTAGGATGATCCAACTGTATTGCATCTAACAGGAGTTTTTGTTTAATGAGCCATTTCTAATGCATTGTAAATACCCAGAAACTCTGATTTGAGCAGAGCCCAGTCTGTGATATTTGAAATGTGTGGTTTATGTCTTGCATGTGTTACCCTGAGCTGGGATCTCTTTGCAGGTTTGTGTGCCATTAATCCAAAGCACCCTGAGCGTGGATCCTGCTGCTGCATTCCCAGGAACGCCCTCACGCCTGCCAAACAACCCCAGCCTGGGCTCAGCAACCCCTGGGCAGAAATCAGGTACTGAAACATCAACCTGTTGAAGTTTCCAGCTGCATTTCAGATTCAGAGACTCATCTGTTCTGTTTATCATGTTTATGGTTTTTCATTTATAATTATTAGCCTTGAAAACAGTGATTTTTCTGCATGGTCACTGCAGGCCTCAGAGGTAATGATTTATACTGGGTAAAATGAGGCTGTTGTAGTCATTATTTAAAGTTTAAAGAAATTGTGCCAATCCCAGTGTGAGGACCAGTTTTAATATCCTGAATTGTGTTCTCTGCTGCAAGGGAGCTTTGGATTGAAATTTGTTTTTTCATATGTAAACAGCACACATATGAATATGTGTTCTTTTATTTCTGCAGCATTTTTAGTTTCTGCCTGCATAGTAGAGAATCTTGGAATGGTTTGGGGTGGAAGGGACCTTAAAGCTCATCCCAGTCCACCCCCTGCCATGGGCAAGGACACCTCCCACTATCCCAGGGTGCTCCAACCCCTGTGCAACCTGGCCTTGGACACTTGAAGGGATGGGCACCCTGTGCCAGGGCCTCCCCACCTTCCCAGCCAGGAATTCCTTCCCAATATCCCATCTAACCCTACCCAGTGATGGTGATCCATCAGTAATTTTAATACTTTATGTACATGTGAAACCACATCTATTTGAGCTTTATTTCTAAATAGCCAATAAGGAACTCCTGCTTTTTATTCCCTTTCTGGAAGCCTGGCATCCATGGCTTGTGCCCTTCTAGACTGGGGTAATTGGGAGCCTCAGGGATGTCCTGGATTTGGACATACCTGAGTTTCCTGTGTTCCCTTCTTAAAAAAGTTCATCTTAGTCCTGTGAGATCACAACTGAATTGCTCAAAATGTTTTGCCAAGGCCTCTTAAATATGTGTTCCAGGTGATAATTCCAATGGAAACTGTTTTGTAGCAGCAGAGTTACACAACAAGTGTTCAGTGACCGTGCAACCACAGCTTCCATGGAGATTTTTGTGGCCAAAATAAAGTTTGATGTCCCAGAGTTTGCAGTTTTGGGCAGATTATTTACACTTGGAAAACACCTGGATGTGCTGTGATGGCAAACCCCACTTATCTGGGATACCTGGCTGCCAGAGCTGCCTTTCAGCCAGCACTGCTCCATGATTTGTCCTTTTCCTGGGAGATTTGGGGCTGGTGGATTTTTCCTTTCCCTGGGATGTGAGAAACTGTGGCTTTTGTCCCTCCCTCAGGTCCTTTCCCGTTCGTGAGCCCAGGCACGCCCAGGATGGCCCTGAACACCAGCACAGCAGGAGTGGTGCTGTTCCCTTCCATCCAGCTCCTGGGAATTGAAATGCTGCTCCACTTCCTGCTGGGACCACAAGTTGTGGATTTTGCTAAGCAAAACAAACTTGTACTTAGTTTAGGTATATGAGTTTTACATATATATATATTTATTTTTTAAAAAATATATTGGCATTATCTCATATTTTGTCTATTGGAATGAAATGATTCAAACATTTAAAGCTGTTGTCATCTTTAAGATAAGTTGTTTTTATGTTAAATGCTGGAAGTACACATACACTTGATTATTTTTAAGGCTTATTTTCCCAGTAAACTGCAAAGTAACAGGTTTATGGAATATGTTTTTTTGTTCTTGTAGAGCCTCTCCAGTACCCACTGATCAGTAGCCCTTCTTTTTTTTGTAAGCATGCCAGCACTCTGATAAATGCTGTTCAGGATGGCTTTATTGCAATTGGAAAAGAAGTTCCTGGTAAGAATTCAGTTATGAAATCAAAATATTTTCTGGGAAATCAAGGGGGCAAGGGAGGCATAAGAAATCAGCACTTGGTGTAATACCCTGATGTTATATTAATTAGAACTGGTCTGACTTGCATTGAAAACTCGAGTTTTTGCTTTAATCACAATTTGTCCTTTGACACAATTTGTATTTTAGGTGCAATTTTGTTGAATGTTTTTATTGCAAACTGAATAAAACCATTGTTATCTTGCAGATTGTTTGCTGAACGTTATCTGGAAGGACATAAATGGATATGTAAAAACAGCAATTGAAGCAGGTAAAAAGTGCCATTTTCTTTAATTTGTCATTGCTCACCAGTCAGGGGTGTTTTTTTTTTTAACTAGACCATAAATTGTTGATGCTTCATTGCTTGAGTTTAGTCTGAATCAATAATTTTGGTTTATTTCAAAGCAATTTCAAAAGAAAAACAACCCCAGCTCAGGTTTTTAGTATTGAGAAATGGAAATATTCAGTGAGTTACTCAAATTAAATTTTTTACTCTGGTGCCTTTTTTTCTGCATTTTTCTTCTCAGTAAACTGTGCCCTCTGCAGATGTATAAAACTTGTTTCCTGTTTTAAAAATGTCCTTTATCCAAAAGGCTTTGAAAGTCCAGCATATTCTTAATAATGAAAACTTTTATAATGCAAATCTAACTGCAAATGAAGTTAGAAGATTAATACAAAATTCCACAACTTTAATGTATCAAAATTCAAGTCCTTAATGAAACAAAGGTGTTTCTATTTACAGATTAAACTTGGAGGTTTTTATTTAAACTTTGGAATTTCAGTTATGTTATGAGCAACCTGAATCTCTGAAGTATTTGGTAAATGTTTACAAATATACACAGAATTTTTTTGGTTTTTCAGTAAAAATTCTGATGATGCTCGGAGTGGCCATTGCTTTGTTCTGTTCTGACTGGAAATGTTCTTTATTCCAGGAAATAAGAAAGAAAAGCAAGGCTCAGAAATCCTGACCATGTTACTCCAGGCCTTAAAAAACACTGTGAGATCAAATTCTCTCCCTGTGCAGAAAATACTGGTAAGTTTTCCCTTAAAAGCATTATCAGATTTAGCAGCAGAATTGGGTGCATGGTTCTCCTCTGCTTCAAAAAACAGTTTGGAGACCTTCTTGGTGGAATTTTTATTTGGTTTTTGGCTGAAGGGAGTTGTTTCAATTTTGCTTTTATTTCTGATGTTGCTTAAAATATTTAAATCCTCAGAAAAAATGTATTTACATGTATTTTTTGTTCTTTTCCCCTCCTTAGTCCCTCATTGATATCACTGTCAAGGAGTTGCCTCCAAAAGTATTGGGATCACCAGCTTATCAGGTTGCTGATATGGATCTTTTAAATGTAAGTCTGAATGAATTCTGGGACTTTATTAATGCTGAAAGGTATTAGAAAGTCAAATTATTTCATGTTCCAGAGTGCAGACTTTGTTTCCAGGCCTCACTTCTGAGGAGTAATTTAACTGTCTCTAATTAATGAACTGAACTCTGAAATTACTGCAGAAAAAGGGCTGATATTCATTAGTGAATATCATGTGCTGTGTGCTGCATCAGAAGGGAGGAACAGATAATAAAATACATAGAAAATAGTCACAAAAAACCCAACCCTGTGAAAAAAAGAGTGAAATGATGCTGAATTTTGGGGATTTTTGTTTGGAGAGGAGCAGACTGAGCAGGAAGGAGTGTGCTCCTAGCTGAAGTTTTAATTGGCAGATATTAAATACATTTTGTTAAATACTCTCAACATTTGCAAACCTGAAATATTTGTGGTAGGTGTGAACAGAAGTTGTCCAAAAGATCTCTTGCTGCAGCCTGGAAATAAACAAATCCCAGGATCTGGGAGGAGCTTCAGGTGTCCAGCTTTCCCTCTCATTTTGATTTCAAAGTGTTAGAATTAATAATTTTTGACAACTTTTAATAATTGTGAATTTCTGGCTCAGAGTTGAATAGAGTTATTGATGCTTGTGTAAGTGAGGCAGCCATTCCATGTGATCAATGCTGTTTGAACCTCTTCAATTTCTCTTCCAAGGGAACTCCAGCTCTGTTCTTAATCCAGCTGCCTTTCCATAACAACCTCTTGGAATGCTGTGTGACAGAGGAGAGGTACGTGGAGCCTTGTGGATATTGAGCATCCCTTAGAACATACCACACAAGTTGTTTTTTCCTCTTAATTTCAGCTGGGAAAAAAAAAAATCTCTTACCTGTGGAATTTCCTTCCCCAGATTCTTTGTGATTCTGGAAACTCTGGTGGGTTATGTCCTGTCTGGGCCCACCTCTGCCCTGGCTTTCAGTGAGTCTGTGATCTGTGTCATCGACCAGAGTGCAGAGCAGGTGGGGAACAAGGAGCACCTCTGGAGAATGTGGAGTATTGTTGTTAATCCTCTGACTGAGTGGATTAATCAGGTAATTAATTCATCAGTGGCTTTTGGTTCTCTTCCCCACCCCCAGAACCCCACAGGAGAACTTTGTGCTGAGTGTTTATCCTAATGGTTTTTTAGGAATGACATGAAGTGATAGTGAAATTAGATAGCTTGGCATAATCCTGCTGTTCACAGCCATGGAAAGCTTCCCTCCAGGAGCTGTTAACTTTTAAATACCATGGGTTTGTTCGGTGTGAAAATAAAATTAATCCCAGATTGGGATGTTCAGGATGTAATTAGACCAGAGTTTTGCTCATGTTAGACATCTTCACTATAATGAGAGCCATATAAACTGTAATATTTAAGAGGTTTTGCAGCTTATTTACTAGAAATACATTGGCTGTAATGTGGGAGTTGCTGAATTAATTAATCCTCATTAGTCATTAGACCTAAAAATCCTAGAATTTATGAAGAAAGTTTTAGGTGCTGTGACTATTTACAGCAGCATGTAGTGCCAGGACACAGGGAATGGCTTCCCAGTGCCAGGGGGCAGGGATGGGTGGGATATTGGGAAGGAATTCCTGGCTGGGAGGGTGGGGAGACCCTGGGATGGAATTCCCAGAGAAGCTGTGGCTGCCCCTGGATCCCTGGAAGTGCCCAGGGCCAGGCTGGACAGGGCTTGGAGCAGCCTGGGACACTGGGAGGTGTGGAATGAGCTGGGCAGGGGGTGGAATGAGCTGGGCTTTAAGATCCCTTCCAACCCAAAGCATTCCGTGATTCTCCAAGTGTTGTCATCGCTTACTGCGCTGTAATAAGTGAAAATACAGAAGCCATTTCCTAACAGATTGGTTTTATTCTTGGAATTAAGTTATTTTTGCATTTAGAAACAGCTTTTTATCTTTCGGTAGCAGGATCCTCTTGAACAGAATATCTGATTTCAGACTGTGCTTGTTCCAGTGAATCAGGAACAGCCTTATTGGTCATCCCAATTTTGCAGCTTCATTAATCACAAAACTCTTCTCGTTGCAGACTAACGAGGTGAACCAGGGGGATGCCCTGGAGCACAACTTCAGTGCTGTGTACAGTGCTTTGTTGCTGCCTGTATCCCACATTTTCCCTGCTCAGGGATTCCCACAGGTAACACCAAATACATAAAATTAATTAAAAACAACGTGGGGTTTATAAAATCTCTGAACTCTCAGAGCCAACTTCGCTACCATCGCGCACCTACGTTGCACCACAGATTTAAAACCCTAAACCTCCCAGCTTAAAACCCTAAAGAATGACTTAGGTTTTGACAGAAGAAGAAAACATAAAACAACTTTTCTCTGTGCACAGATCTTGATATTTATGAACTTTTTCTCTCTGTTGTTAAAGCCAACTTTGAAATCCTTGTTGCGCACTTGGTCAGACCTGTATCGAGCTTTTGCTCGCTGTGCTGCTCTAGTTGCAACAGCAGAAGAAAACCTATGCTGTGAAGAACTTTGTGCCAAAATAATATCTGGGCTAGAAGGTGAAACTCCAGTAGTGAGTATAAAACATATAATTTAGCAGATCTCTTTTAAATTAGTTATAAGAACGTGTTGTAAATTCGAATGTAGTGATTTCCGTAGCGTGGAGTGGTTTGGGTGAGACTTCAAAGCTTGAAGAATTCTTTTTGCTGACAGGAGTTGGTAGAGAAATGAAAGAAGGGACTAAAAATGATTATAAAGCTTTAAATATTCAAATAGTTAAGCAGACTTTAGATTTGTCTTCTTACTAATTGATAAAAATGATTAATGAGTGTCATCATGGTGGTAAATGGGATTTGTCCAGGTGAAATGTGTTTATGGGGGGATTAACAAACACCACAAACGCAGGCAATTAGGAAGGAAGATAAACATGGAAATATCAGCCTTGTGCACTAAAATTTAAGGATTTTACTTCTAAAGCTGTATAAAAGAGGGAGATTTTGAAAGAATCAGCCTTTTTATTATCTGAATTGCCTGCTCCCAAACCCACACCACAAGCGGAGGGGGGTGAACATTAACTTTGGGATATAAAATCCTTCATGCTTAAAGCTCACTTGGGGAAAAAATACTGTGAAAGAAACAAAAAAATGGGATTTGAAAATTTGGAATTTAGAGGATTGCATCATTATAACTTACCTTGGATGGTGCTGATGATAAACATCATTTTCAAAAATCAGTAATTACTAAACAAGCCAAACTTAAACCATTTAAAAGTTCAGTGTGAAGTTATATTGAAACTTCTTGTAGCTCACAGCCAGTGTTCCTTGTAAAGCAAGTTTGGCCTTATTTAGGAGAATTTGGGTGGATTGAAGGGAAAAAAAACCAACTTTGGTCATCTTTTTCTATGCACTAAAAATTAAATGTGCTTTGCCTGTTAATGGCAATTTAGTTGTTGTGCCTGTAGTGACTTTTCTGGCAACGAGGCTTTGTCCTTGAGCACACAGTGACCCTTCAGCCTTAATTTTACTGATTTATCCTCAATGTGACCCCTTCTCCCAGCTGCCTGTCACTGTTGACTGCTTTAGACACTGTATTTATATCTTATTTATTAGATTGGGAAGCTCATCCTCAGCAGTGTAAACGTCTGTATTGAAAATGGAATTTTATCAGTGATCATGCAGAACAATTTCATTCACCTTTAATTAAAAGTTGTTCTTTTGCTGTCCTGAACACCCAGCGTGGGTTTTTCTGTCATTGTTGCTGTTTTGAGCGGCTTTAAGATCCCTTCCTTGTTGCTGAGGGTCGATTTTTGTTTCTGATGATTGATTTTTATTTTTGCTGATCGATTTCTGTTTCTGATCATCTCTGTTTCCTCCTCAGAAGTTTTCCATGCTGGAAGGTCTCACCCACCTGGTGTCAGTCATGGTTGACTGCATCAACTTTGCACCCTATGGGACTAAATTCCAGCCAAAAAACAGATGTAAGGAAATACTTGGGATTTGGGGCTTTCTGTGTGTGGCTTCAGGAGTTGGTTAAAAATTAGAGTTTAACAGAAGACAAAGGGTCATTGTGTATAAAATATTCTTTGTTTTTGTTCCTATTCCCACTTAAAACTGCTAAAACTGAAGAAATCATTTCCAAAAAAGCATAATTCAGTAAAAAGGTAATTAAAATTTTTCTCTTTCATGGGAATTTGTTAAAGTAGTAAAATGCAGTGTTGGGCTGCTGAAGGCATTAAATGCTTTAATTGAAAATGTTGATGAGGAAAGACATAATGTAAACTTCACTTACAAATAAATGAACTAACAAAAATTCATATTTCTCCTTCCCTCCTGTTCAGTGTTCCAGAATTTATGTATTAGGTGCTCTCTGAGGAGTGGTTGTTTATTTTCAAGTAGGCATTAAAACCTTAAAAGCAGAGTCTGACCAGCCATAAATATAAATAAGAATAGAAATCAGGTAAAATTATGCATTAAAAATGTCTTTAATTTGTTAAATCAATTTTTAAACTATTCACATATAGATACAGTTTGGGAATCAAAGTTCTGCCTCTCATGCAGCCTCAACGTTCAGCTGTGTTTTGTTGCTGGGCACGTTGGTTAAGGAAAAAAATCAATTTTTAAACTGAATTTTTGACTGTTAGCTCCCCAGACACCCACGGATTGGGCTAAGAAGAAGAAGGAGCCCCTTGGCAAGCTTGCCTCTCTCTTCAAACTCCTGCTGATGCTCCTGAACTCTTTCCATGAGTTCAGCTCCCAAGAAATCCATTCAGAATCCCTGATTTCCGTGGGGCCTTCCCTGCTGGCTGCTCTCCACACCATCATCAGCCACATCTCGCTGCCCTCAGTCCTTGGGACCATGTTTGCCATTTTTTCCAAGCCCTTGGCAGTGTTTTATGAAAAAACCAAGTGAGTGTTTGAAGGCTGGGTGGGAATTTGGGGTGGGGAAATCTCTGGGAGCTCTGTACTTGCGTGGGATGGAGCTCAGGGGTTTGCAGGGCTTCAAAAAAGCCCCATATTTCAATTTTTTATCTCTTCAGAGTGACTGGGTTGGCATCTCTGCAAGGCTGAAAGGTTTGGTTTCCACCTGCTGGGCATTTCCCCTGGAGGGAAGATATTTATTAATAGAAATTTGTTTTCTAGTGGGCGCTGCATAAAACTTTTTAGGAAGTCAATGATAATTACTTGATGCACCTTCAAATCATAAAAATTTTTAAGCTGAAGGAAATACTGAGGAAAAGCTTGGCTTGGTGCTTTTTTCCTGAACGTTTTTTTAGTTGGATTTATTCATGAAAATGGAAAAGTTTTTATTCTGAGCATCGTTTTTTTCAAGATTTATTCCTGACAAAGGAGAAGTTAGATAAATGTTTTTGAAGGAAGACATGTGGGAGCAGAGAAAAATTTGGGAACCTCTTCAGCTTGGAGGACACAGGTTTATAAAATGAGTTACTGAATGCAGTTTCCTCATCTTTTTCTGGATAATTGTACCTAAGGATTTATTTCTATGGAATATATTTATTTCTGTAGAATATATTTATTTATATGGAATTGTTTAGTTTATGGAATTGCTTAGTGGTACTTCAGCTTTTTAATGCAAATATTTATGGGGCCTGGGAAATGTGTTTGGGGAGAGCATTAAAAATGCAATTAAAAGTTCAAAGTTAAAGCTTTTATTCTGAATTTGTACTAATTATTACTGATTTTTCCATTAATTTCTCCTGAAATCAGCATATCCATGGAATTTATAGGATAGTCTAGGAAACTCCAGCAGGAAATTGTTTAATCCCCCAGCTGAGGCTCATTTCACAAAATTACTCCATCAAGTTGCTCACTAAAACAAGTGTGCAGTGCTTGAATGGATTATGTGTTAAATTGTGGTGCTTGGGATAAATGAAACAGCAAAATATGAATTTATTTGATTTGTTTTGGCAGGCTCCCTGAGGTACCCAGAGTCTACAGCAACCTTAACAGCAAGGTAAATTTGCTACAGCAATCACTGGGCTTGGGGAAAATGGGGGCCACCAGAGTTCTGCCATTCCTCCTGTATTAAAAACAAGTTTAACATGATGAGGGTAGAGATTTAATTTTTAAATTCTTTATTCTTGAGGGGAGGAGCACTCAGCTCTTTTACGTGCTATGCCATTTGAAGTTGTTTATTCGGGCTGTAATAATAAAGTTTTAAATGAGCTTTTCATTCCAATATTGCAGATTTTATTTGAAAAGTTTAGATTAAAAAAAAAACCTCTTGTTTTTTGTTCTCCCTGAGCTTGAGAAGCTGCTGGCAGAGATCCTGCAGTGCCTGCAGTGTCACTGCCCGGGCTCCTGTGACACTGAGCTCCTGCAGCAGCTCTGCCCCGTGCTCTGCGTGGGCTTCCAGCACAGGAGCAAACAGATCCGCCACCAGTGTGCCCAGCTCTGGAACTCCACCTTTGCCAAGACCTCCTCTCTGACTTATCCCGAGGAATTAAAGTAAGAAACAAGGTTTTTAGGATTTATGTCTTCCCAGGAAGAGCTCTCAAGTTGTGTTGTAGCGTTGATTCCTTGTGCGAGCTGGGGGATCTTTCTGTTCCACGCTGCTGCTCTTCTTCTGCACCTTTTCCCCCTCCCATAAATTTAAAATTCCTTTTTTTGTTGTTGAGCAGGTCTGTGTTAAGCCAAGCCAAAAAGAAAATCCCTCTGCTGCTGCCTGGTTTTGAAAGCATTGAGATGTCTGAGGAGTGCAGTGGCCCCTTCTCTGATGTGGTAAATATTTTGTTGCCCCAACAGGGATTTCATGGGAATTGTTCAGCAGGGAGTGAAAGATCAGGTGGGATTTTTAGCATGATTGACCTGCACTGCCTTCATGTTTAGAATAATAAACTGTGCTGGGTTAGTCAAAGAACTCAACTGGTTCTTACCACTTCCTGCCTTGCAAATTTTGGGTTCTCTGAATTTATTTGAAATAATTAATTTTTTAAGTTGTCCCCTACGTAATTTAGAGGAAATTTGGGAACGAGGGATGGTTTTATTCTAGAAATTACCACAGGGTGGGTTTGTGAGCTTGGAGTTTCTTCACACAGCGCATTCAGTGTGGTTTTATTTGAACAGATGGAAAATTCCCAGCTGGATGCAAAGATAAGTGGGATGGAGGTGAAGGTGGGACAGAAACGAGATTCAATGTTGACACAGATGAGTGACCCAAAAAACGATGGCAAAGACAAGTCCAGCAACGTGCAAGCAACACCTGCAAAGGTAAAGTGTTCCTGAGAGGTGTCCTGGAACCAAATCCAGGCCAAAATTATGAGTTGGAGGATGCTGAAATATTTTTCTTTCCAACTTAGGCTGCCCAGCACATTCCGATTTAATGTTCCTATCAGAATTCTCTGCTGAGTTTTGGGGAGGGTCAGGCTGGGTGGGAGGGTGGCAGATAAAAACCTCAGCCTTCACTCTGGTCTGGAGGTTGTGACAGATTTGGGTCTTGGTGGATTTTGGGGTTGGCAGATCCTTCACAGGGACAGGTTGTGGCCTTCAGGAATTGCTGATTTTCAGTTCCTCTCTTGTTCCTAACCCAGGGTTTGGGTTTTTTATCTTTCTGCAGTTGAAACTAGAATTTTCATCTCCTAAGACTACAAGTGAGATGCTTTTGGAAGAGGAGAAATCTGTTGATTTTGTGTTTATTCCTCCCGAAACAAAACCAAGAATATTGACAGAACATCAAAAAGAAGTGCTCAGGTCAAAGAGGTCTGTTATGGTTTTAAACTTAGTGTGAAATGTCATTCCTTGAGTAGCTGAGCTTGACTTAACTTCAATTCCTGTTTCTCACACTACCACAGGTAATTGAGTCTTGTTCTTCCATAAAAGTTATGAAGTTTAAAGCTAAGAGAGTTCCTTGCTTTGCTGTTTTAAAGCAACCAAATTATTCTTGCAGTTGCATTTTTTATTTTGATTGAGTACATTCTCTCTGGTCTGTTTGGAGTTGGAGAATTTGGAGTTTGGATTTTTACTTTGTGACTCGCAGTGTGAAATAAAAGATTTCATTTTTCATAAATCATGGAAATGAAAGGATTGGGTAAAACAGTCTGGGGAAAGGACTCAGTTTAAAGAAAAATCTTGAGTCAGCAGCATGTCAGGAATTAGGATATTCCCAAGCCTCATCTTAATTGCAAAAGAATCTTTAGAATTGTCTTCTTTTTAATGTGAGAAAATAATATTGGAGTGTTTTCTGTGCTTAGGCAGCAGAAGCAGTGTAAGCAGGAGCTCCTCTGGGGTGGGTAGTCAGGTGTTGGTGAATTATTTTTCAGTGGGATCCCAATCCCAGCTTTTATCCCCCAAAAATAAAGATTTCATGCAGCTGAAAATAATGGCCTTAAAATACAGAGATAATAAATTCCAAAGACGAGTCTGACTTCCCATTCCTGGTTTTGTTCCAGAGCTGATATTCCTGCCATGTACAACAACTTGGATTTATCACAGGACACCACCTCATTTTCCCAGTACACTCAGAGCCAGGAAGATTCTTTGTAAGTAAAAGTGCCCAGTTCTGCTCATTAAAGGGGTCTCCTTTTGCAACAACACTGATTTCAGTCATTCTCTTTTAGGGAAGTACCACCTGTAGTAGAAAATGCCAAAGAAGACACTGCAAACAAACCTCAGGTAATTTCCCATTGTCTGATGGTGATTAAGGTGTCAGAGTTTCTACCAAAACATAGAGTTTTTGTGCTTTGTTTTCCATTCTCAGCCCCAGGTGAGAGGAAATTTAGCACCACTGCAGTGCTGTGTTCTGCTTTACATCATTTACACCTGGCAGGCCAACCTATTGGGTATTTGATTTCAAAATGGGAGAATTTATATGAGCAGTTTCTGATCACTCACGTGCCTGTGCTGTCACAATATTTTATTGGGGTCAAGACTGTAAATCCTAAATTCCTTCTGGGGAGGAATTGGCTGAACAGCTGCTGTGATAACTGTGGTGCCAATCAGACTGGGTAAAACACAGCAAGTTTGTTAATATCTCTGGCAAAAATTAAAACATTTTTGGGGTTCTTTGTTTGGGATTAAATGGTTTTTAAAAAGTGTCTTTTATAACTATCAAAACACAGATAATAAATAATTTGGAGGAAGGGTGGTTGGAAAAACCTTGTGGGTGTGTTGTTTTCAGAACTGTATTTGAATATTCAGTTCTATTCATAGGACAAGTACAACCATTTCATTATATTCCTAGGACAAACATTTTGCTGTTCGTATTTTTGGGACAGGAGGAGAATGCAGGGAGTGAAGGATGTCAGTCAGAGGAGAGCCCAGCTTGCAACAGCCAGGGAGAGTCCAAAAATGAGACAGCTGAGATGATCCCAGAGGAAACATCAGTTGGAGAGGGATTGGAGACAAGTTCTGTGGAAGCAGCTTCTGAGGAGGCCTCGGCGGGGAAGGAAAACACCTCAAATGTCAGCAACAGCGAGGGGGAGCCCAAAAATGAGACAGCTGAGATGATCCCAGAGGAAGTGTCCATTGGAGAGGGGTTAGAGACAAGTTCTGTGGAAGCAGCTTCCCGGGAGGCCTCGGAAGGGAAGGAGAACACTTCCAATGTCAGCAACAGCTCAGCTTCCAGCGACGTCATCTCTGGCACCCCCCAGCCCGTGAGCCGGCGCCAGTCCTTCATCACCCTGGAGAAATTTGGGGCTGCAGAGAACAGGCCCTTCAGCCCAGCCCCACTGAGCTCTGTGTTGGAGCTGGCTGGGAGTGCTGCTGGGGCACAGGAAAACAGCAGTGGCAGCAAGGGCAGTGCTAAGGCAGAGAAACCTGGAGAGGAAAATAAAAACGCTCCGAAAGCCGAGCCGGACGCGGGGGTGACGGCGATCCGCAGGGTGACGCGCCGGCAGAGCAGAATGGAGCTGCAGGGGAACAAATCCAAGCTCCTGAGCAGGTCAGAGGAGTCCCTGGCCTCTGACAGCCTGGAAAGCAGTGCTGAGCTGTGCCCTGCAGGGGAGGACGTGGAGCACGTCCTCCTGAGCCAGTCCCAGGCTCTGCGCTCTACGGAAGCTGACATCAAAAAAGCTGAGGACACGATCGCAGAAATGGAAAAGGCCCAGGTGTTGGACATGGACTCGAAGGAAAACACCCCCCCAGACCCCACCAGCTGCCCTGAGCAGGCCCCAGGGGATGACAGCCAAGTGCCACAGGCGTCCCCTCACCAGAAGCAGCTTCGGCGTTCTTCCAGGAGACGCTCAGAGACTGTGGAGAGCTCCTCAGGGAGCCAGGAGAAGGAGGACGGGCTCCCAAAGAGAGACAGGAGGAAAGAGGAGGAGAAAGCTGGGCAGAAGAAGCTGTCGCAGGGTAAAGGTGATGGATCCCAAAAGCAGAAGGGAATTCCTGGGAAAACACCAGAAATCACAAAAGAGAGCAGCCAGCCTGAGAGAGTGGCAGAGGACTGGAGCTCCAAGGACTCTCCTGCTTCCTGGGGCCTGGATGAGGAGGGGAGCAGAGGTGGCAGGAGGGCAGAGGATTCCCCCAGGGCTGAGGGGGAAGCTCAGGGCACAGCAGGGCAGAAGGTGGTGGAGCGCCCGCGGTACCACACCAGGAGAGCTTCCCAAGGTTTGCTCTCCAGCATAGAAAACTCCGAGGCTGACAGCTCTGAGGGCAAGGAGGGCAGCACAAAGAAGAAAAAACACATAAAAGTGAGGAGTAGAAGCAATTCTCTGGAAGGTAAAGTGAAGGAGGGACAGCCAGAGAGCCAGAGCCTTGAGGTGTCTCCCCAGGGGAATGAAACCAAGAATTCACTGGAAGCAGCTAAAGATGAACCCGAGGTCAGCACGGGTGCTGCACTGACAGCTGAACCAGGTGGCCCTGAAAGCCAGGAGATTCCTGCAGCTGCTGGAGAAGCTGTGGGGCCTGGCAGCTCTGAGAGTGCAGGTGCTGCACTGGACACCAGCACGGAGCAAAACAAGGGTGATGCTTCCATGGAGTCACTGAGCAGCTCCTGTGTGTCTGAGCAGGATGGGAGAGCAGCAGAGGAAAACCAGCAGGAGGAGAAGCAAACCAGCACAGGGGACTGTGCACCAGCAGCAAATGTTTCAGGTGCTGAGCCCTCCTCTGTGCAAAGCCCTGAGTGTCAAAGCAAGAGAAGCAAAAGGGTGAAAAAAATCAAGAGCTGTGATTGCTGCTTTAAAAAGCCAAAGCAGCAGGTAACTGAGTCCAAGTTCACTGAAATAAAAAAGGAGAAAACTGAGCTGGAGGAGCCCGAAACCACCGCAGCTGAGACACCTGTGAATGTTTCTGGTCACTCAGATTTGGAGGAGAGCTTGGCCCTGGCTCCTTGTGCAATGAGCACTCCATTGCACCCTCCCAAGGAACCCAGCAGCTTCAGCTTGGAAAGCCAGGGAATGTGTGTGGATAACCTGCAGGGCAGCAGTGTGGTGGTGGAGGAGAAGCCAGAGAATGCAGAGTGTTCAGCAAGTGAAACCACCGAGTCCATGGAGGAAATAAAGGAACCTGCTGAGCTGAAGGAGCAAACAGAACAGGTTCTGCCTGAGAGTGTTCCAGGAGAGCCCAGGGAGAGCTGCCTGGACTCAGGGGACCAAGAGGAAAAACCAGCAGCTGCAGAAAAGGAAGAAATAAATCAAAATGGACAACTGGAAGAGGTGCCTGAGGAGCTGAGTGTTGACAGCAAACCTGAGGAAAAAGAGATGAAGGAGCTAGAAGGAAATCAGGAGGATAAAGAAGAAGCTGAGGATGCTGCAGGAGAAAGTTGTGTTGTTCCAGATCAAGAGATGAAGGAGGAACCGTTGGAAACTGAAATAAAAGTGCTTGAAAACGTGGCCTTGGAAAATGGGAGTGTGGATTCCCCTCTGAAGGTGGAAGGGGACCCCTCAGTGCAGGTGGCTGAAAGCCCCACCAGCCTCCAGGCCCGCTGCACGTGGTCCCCCTCAGCCTCCCCCTCCACCAGCATCCTGAAGAGAGGGGTCAAAAGGACCCAGGAGGATGACTCCTTGTCCCCTGCTAATAAGGTATCCCATGGGAATTGTGTGGTACTCGGCTCAGAACTGGGGTGGGGAACTGTAATAATTCCAAATATATTGAATTACTGGCTTCCATTGTGAATGATCTTAGAGAAAAGGGGAGGTTTGGGTTTGGAATGTGCCAGCACTGACAGATTTGCAGTGTGAGGGGTTGGGTGAGGGGTTTTATTTTTGAAACGGAGCACCAGAGTCTGTTCTGCTGCCTGGATCCCTGCAAAGCCAGGATCAGCACCCTCAGGGTCATCCACGTGCACGCAGAGATTCCTTTGGGAATCCTCACGGTCTGTCCTTGGCTGCAACACTCCCTGTGTCGTTCAAGAACTTCAGTGATTCCAAACTGAGTATTTTTGTCTCTTCAATCTGACTTCACCAGGCTGTGCTGGGTCGAGTTCCCACTCTAAAAGCTCCTTCTCTCCTCCTCAGATCCGTCGAGTCTCTTTTGCAAATCCCATTTTTCAGGAGGGCCTGGCAGATGACATCGACAGGAGGAGTCCTGTCATCAGATCCCATTCCTCACCCTCTTCCAGAAGTCTTAAAATCCTCTCTAACATGCAGGTCAGGGTAAATTCTGTTACAATATTCTGTGTGTCCCAAGCATTCGTGTATTTATCATGAGTAGCGTGGTTTTAGTGCGTGTTTGTAGCCACTTACACACAGGTGTAAGAGCTGAGGATCAGAAGTGTAAGAAACAAAACTGCTTTAGCCTGACTCGTTCTGTTACTCTGAACTCAAGTGAACTCTGAGGTTTCAGGGGCTAAAATCTCACTATTAACTGAATTCCTACTGTTAACTGAATTCCTACCATTAACTGAATTCCTACCACCCTGAGATATTTTTTTCCTCTTTTTCTATCCAGCACATTACCACTCCAACCAAAGGATTTCTGTCCCCAGGATCTCGTACCCTTAAATTTAAGAGCTCAAAGAAGTGTTTAGTAAGAAGTGCTTTGGTTCATGTTTCTCTTCTATTTTTTTTTCCCTGTATTCAGTGTGTGACAGTTAATTTAATACTTGCCCTGTGTTATCCCAGATCACAGAAATGGCCAAGGAATCCCTGCCGAGCCCTACGGAGTTTGTGTATCCTGCCTTGGCTGGCTGCAAAGCTCCCGTGGATGTCATTTTACCTCAGATCACATCCAACATCTGGTGAGTGGCTTGTTTCTTTTGATGGTGGCATTTCAGTAGCAACTGAATTCTTACTGAACCTACAAAACCAGAATTCTAGCCAGAATTCTTTAAAAGGAGTGGGGTTGGTTGGGTGGGGAAGAGACTTGACTCTTTTGGATTTCTTCAAGTACCTTTGTGATGACTGAAAAGCTCCCCAGGGATGGGGAATTGTGCAAGGCCAGGAGTTGGATTGATGATCCTGTGGGCCCCTTCCAGCTCAGGATATTCCCTGATTGTCTGTCAATAACCCATTTTCCCTCCCCTGCTGCAGTGCCAGGGGCCTGGGGCAGCTCATCCGAGCCAAGAACATCAAGACCGTGGGAGACCTGAGCACTCTGACACCTTTGGAAATCAAAACTCTCCCCATCCGCTCTCCCAAAGTCTCCAATGTCAAAAGAGCTCTGAAAGGATACCACGAGCAACAGGTAAAATTGAATTTTAGCACCCAGGAAGCCAATATTGATCTAATTAACTGCAGGAGGAATGATGTGTTTTTTCCTTCATTAAAAATAACTTTAAAATCTAATCCCTGCCTGTCTCAGTACCACGAATTCAAGACACAGATGAGTTGGTTAAATTATTATTAACAGGAACAGTGATTGGATTTATTATGAGGCTAAAATACATCTCACCATGTAATCACCCTGTAATCAGGGTTTTTTTGGTAATCTGAAAATGTTTTCTCTCCCAAAAATGCCCAGGTGAAATCTCGAGTGTTGGAGGAAAGCACGGTGCCTGAAGATGCTGAAAAGCCTGGAAATGATGTGGAGGAAAAATCTCTCTGTGGAGATGAGGAAAAACTTGCAGCAGGTAGCTGCTGGTGGCTTTTTGCTTTGGGTTTGGAGGGTTCTGCTGTCTTGTCTTTATTCTCTCCTGGTGGGAGCACCTCATCCTTTCATTTTTATTCTGAGTTTAGTTTTATTGTTACAATCACGATCAAACCCTGCAAAACTCCCCCTAAGGAAGGGTAGGGTGGAGTGCCTTTGCTGGGAATGTTTCCCATGGAATAAATACTTTGGAGGCTGCTCGAGGATGTTATTTTGTACAAAAGCAGCTGGAATTCTGCTTGGATTTTGCTCCACTTCTCTCCTTTCCCCTCCTTTCAGATTTGGCTGACGCAGCCGCCAGCGGCAGCAGCGCGCAGCCCCCAGCAGATCTCCTGGGACAGATCCAGGCTCTGGCTGCTCAGCTGAGCTCCGAAGATCTCCATGGATATTCTGGCAGCCAGCTGTTTGAGATGCAGGAGAAGCTGGCAGGAATGGCCTCGTGCATCCTGAGGAACCTGCAGTCCCGCTGGCAGTCCCCTCCCCGCCAGGGCCCCGAGTAGCTGCTGCCCACAGCTCAGTAAGGAGGAGTTGGTTACAACACTTTTCCCCCCCACTTGTTTTCCTTACAGCTCAGTTACTCCTTAAACTCTGCATTTTGTGCTACAGGAGATTTTTTTTTAACACCTCCATAAATTTATTCTCCTTTTTTTTCGTTGTTTTTTTTCTTTGGTTGTTTTTATTTTTGGTTGGTTTTTTTTCCTTTTTTTTTTCTGGTTGGTTGTTTTTCCCCCCCCCTAATCTGTGGGACTGTTTCCTCCCTGGCAGAGGTGGTTGTAGTGGATTGCTATGCATCTTTCTTTCAGGCAGTGAAAGAAAACCTGACAAAGCTGTGCAATAGCAAAGACTGTGAAAACCAAACCAACAGAGTAATTAAATTATTTTTTCAAATCCAAAGTGTTCTTACTGCTGCAAACTCTTGCTTGTGGGGTAAGAGCTGGAGCTGGCAGCTCTGCTCCCCTCCTACCCCAGCTGCTTTCTTTGGAGCTGCTGGAACTCTGGCAGCACACGTGAGGTAAGCTGGGCTTAATTCCTTACAGCAGGAGCCTGGGATTTGTACTGGATCTATTTTTCCATGTATTTTTGTACGACTCAGACTAAGGAGTGCTAAGGAAATGTGCTTGTACAGGAGAAAGACTCTGCAAAGCCTCCCAGGCTTTGACCTATGGCCTTTGCTGGCAGCAGTTCTCCTTGTGGGAAAGACTTTTTTCCATGGGGAAATGGATGGATTGGACAAGAGCTCTTTGTATATTGTGTACAGACTCACAGCAGATGTTGGGTAATAATTTATGGAGTTTTAATTGCATGGACTGCATTGCTGCTTCTTGGAGACCTTCAGCCAGAATTCCTGGGTTTTCCTCTGGAATTCTGATCTGTATATATTGTACTGTAGCTATCCAGATGGATGTTTATTGAAAGGAACTGCTGGAGGTGGTTTTTAGAACTTTTACATGGGCAAATAAAAGAGCAAATAGTTCCCAAACTTGGTCATGGCCTCGTGGTGTGGTGGTTCTGGGCTTTTTCTCTCTTCAGCTTCCCCTCAAATTTGGATTCCTGAGGCTGGGAGGGACCGTGGAATGCCATCAGTGCTGCTGTAAGGTAGGAGCACATCCTCAAGGACAGGATGGGATCTGATCAGCAAAACTCTGAGTATTTTTGCCCTGTTTGTGTCTCATGGAGAGAAGGGATGGGACAAAGAGCCTGGAGCTGTAACAGGAACAGTTCTCTGAGGGTTTTCTTGTTTTCCTGTAAAGTTATTTTGGTTCCAGATCTGCCTCCTTAGGCATGCTCAGCTCTGCCTCCCATGCCCTGCACAGGTAAGGATGTTCCTAACACCTGGGAAGGGTTTTAATCCCACCTCCCCCTGCTGGCAGTCCTGAACCCTGCCTTGGGAAGGACATCTCCCTTCCAGGCTGGCTGTGCTGGGAATTCCCTCTGAGCTCTCAATTCCTCAGGGGTAATGCTACAGCTCCTGCTGTTAACTTGGATTTAGGCTTATCTTAGACACAGTAGCCAGGGATTTTTATTCCCTTCTTTCCTGGGGAGTGGCTGCTGTCAGGTGCTGCAGTAGATGAAGCAAAAAATGATGTTCAGGTGTGAAATTACCTGTCCAGACCCAGGTCCTTCCCTCCCTCAGTACAGTTTTCTGAGCAAAGCCAGGTTTTGGGATCAAGCCGTGCTTCCAGCACCAGTGAATCTATCCATACTGCAGAAACCTCAGCTTTATTCATCACTAATTTACAAGAAATCACAGCTTTTGCCCCCAGAACAGTTGCAGGACAACACATTCATGGGAGCTCAGCAAGCAGGAGGAGAGAGGTGGTTGCTTTTCCCTCCTCAAATAAATTGGTTTGAAATACAAAGCTTAAATATGGAAAAGGAAGTGAAGAGATCCAAACATTTTAGAACAGCCCAGAAAAATTCTCTCTTTGGGGGAGAATGAATAAAGCAATGTGTTAGTCTTTAGTAACAGAATTTTGGAGATGCTGGGTTGTTGTAGGGTCTTGTTAGGGTGTGTGATGAAATGTGTGAAATTCCAGACAATACTTGGGAGGTTTTGGCACTGGGAGAAAGGCAGGACGTGCTTAGAGGTACTTTTCAAACCGTTGTGAGATATTCCAGGTGGATTTTGCTCTGCAGTTGTGTTGTGGCTCCCAGGGCCAGGAGGCACGGGGGAGGTGTCCCGGCCCCGGGGCAGGCTGGGCTCACACGGCCTCCACGTAGTTGGCCGGGAGCATCCCGGTCTTGCCGGTCCTCTGCACCGTGCCGTACATCCAGCCCTCGTCGATGGCCTGCACGTTGACGATGGTGTCCCCGTCCTTGAAGGACACCTCGTCCGCGTCGGCCGCCGTGTAGTCGTACATGGCCCGGAACGTCTTCTGTGGGGACAGAGGGACAGGAGGGACTTGGTCAGAGCCTGGCAGGGGACAGAATGGCTTCAGGGACACAAGGGGACATGGTCAAACCCTGGCATAGCCCTGCGTGTCTTCTGCAGGGACACAGAGGGGACTTGGTCAGAGCCTGGCAGGGGACAGAATGGCTTCAGGGACACAAGGGGACATGGTCAAACCCTGGCATGGCCTTGAGTGTCTTCTGCAGGGACACAGAGGGGACATGGTCCGAGCCTGGCAGGGGACAGAATGGCTTCAGGGACACAAAGGTGTCACTGGTGTGCCGGGGACGGTGAGAGAAGTAACACGCAAAGTTTAGGGCTCATAGATAAAAGGAAGCGTTTTAATAATATTCTAAAGGCTTTTATATGTTGGTTTGCAACAGTGTGTTAAATGGCGTAAGGTAATTGGTCTTTTGGCCATCCACTCCTTGAAGGGATTGGCCAAATTCTAAGCCACTCATTTCTAAATATTTTCTAGTTAGAACTATAACAATACTGCGAAACAACCTGTAAGATAAAGGGATTCGTTTACAGAAACTTCTGTTTTTACCCAGTGTCTGTGAGAAAGCAAAGACTTTTTCACAGACAGTGGCAGAAAGCTGGAAAATCTTTCTGCAACCCAGGTTTCAGTGTCCACACAAAGGGACATGGTCAAACCCTGGCATAGCCCTGCGTGTCTTCTGCAGGGACACAGAGGCGACAGAAAGGGACACACACGGTCAAAGCCTGACAGAGCCCAGAACATTTTCTGCAGGGACAGGAGGGACATGGTCAAAACCTGACAGGAGATAGAATGGCTTCAGGGACACAAAGGGACATGGTCAAACCCTGGCATGACCCTGAATGTCTTCTGCAGGGACACAGAGGGGACAGAAGGGACACGGTCAAATCCTGACATGGCCAGGGCCAGAGGGGACAGGGTCAAACCCCAACAGCCAGGGTTGGGAATTGGTGGCAGAGCAGGGTCTGGCTGCTCCTTCAAATGTCCTGGCTGTGGATTCTTCTCCCTCCCTGAGCACCTTGGTACCTGAGTGCCACAACCCCTGGGGGTGCTGGTGACACTGACTGAGGGTTGAGCAGCATCAGCTCCTGATGTAACTTTTAAGTTGTTGCCTCCCAGAAATTTTTGGAGGCAATGCCGTTCACTTTGTCCTGTACCTACTCCAGAGGCAATCTCTGAATGAGCACTTCTTCCCACTCCTAAATTTTCAAGTGTTAAGTAGGGAAAAGAGCTCATTCAAAGTTTCCAAGTGCTAATTCAGAGTCGCCAAGTGCTAATTCAGTTTCCAGGCACAGGGAGGGTCTGTCCCCCTTCAGTCACTGTCACACCTTCACCTGGTTCCCTACAGCACTTCAGCCCCCTGGATTGGAGTGTTACCAACTCAGTCTTGGATTAACACTATTAATTAGTGCTCCCGTGGGCTGTGGCCCCTGCAGGCCCCCACATTCCCTCCTGGGGCTGTGTCCTCACCCCAGGGATCAGTCAGGGTTACTCACCCCGGCAGTGGAGGGGTGGGAAGGCACCGAGGACACCGTGGTTTGCTGGGTGGCGACTGAGGACGAGCGCTGCTGTGGCAGCTCGATGGTCTTCACCTGCTTGTAGCCCACTGCAAGGGGAGGGAGGAGAGATTTCCTGGTGTTTTTTACGGAATTGTGATAGAGCTGTTCTGGATACAGGCACTGGGGTGGGTCAAAAGCGGGTTAAAATACACATTTACAGCTGGTGCTTGCGCACAGCTCAGCACTTCGGAGACGTGGCTTTTCCTGGCTCTGGGAATTGCTGAGCACAACCCCATGAGCAGCGGGGGAGGCGGTCTGTCCCCGCAGGGTGTCCCTGTACCTGTGGCCGTGGCGCTGAAGAAGCCCCCGTTGCTGTAGTAGGAGAGGCGCTGCTCGGTGCCGTCCGAGGGCTCGGATTTCTCGTCGGCGGCGCCGCTGATGCTCAGGGCGCTGGCGGAGCGCGAGTGCTCCCGGCTGCGCCGCTGCGCCNGAATTTGCAGTGACATAATGAGAAGTGAGAGGGGACAGCAGGGACAGTCACCACCCCCGCGGCTCCCTGAGTCACCAGCCCCAGAGCTGAGAGCTCACAGAACCCAGCCCCGCTGAGCTCGATTTCTTTCCGTGATGCCAGTGTAGTTTTATGGCTCTATAGTGGGATTTCCCAGTGCTTTTTATGCATTCCCTGCTCTTCAATATTCACAGTATTTTATCCTTTCTTTAGCCTCTTTCCCCTTAGTCCTAGCTGCTTCCAAAATTTTTATTCTCATTATCCTGTGCTTTCAATCCTGACATGGCTCTGAGCCATCCTCAAGACTTTTCTACCCTCCAGGTATTTTTCCTCTCAGCCAGGAGTTAAAAGAAAGGTAACTGAGAACAGCACGTTCAGTGATTTCTAAAGGAAGCACAGGTTGTTGTATCACGGCAGCTGTGGATCATATAAACAATCCTCCTCCTGCCTCTGTTGGATCATTTTGTGATAGGAAGATTAATAATGTATTTTTTTAATATAAATTATGCCGGTGAGGAGCAGCTACAGCAAATTTCGCTCTGTCCTGTGTTAGCTGTGAACTCTCAGCTCTGTTTGGCACCCAAACCACATCTCTACAGGAGTTTAAATCCCATTTTTCCTCTCTGGAGCCCGTGGGACACACCTGAGATCATGTGCAGGCTCCGGGACTGGATGTTGTCCTCGGCAGGGTCGTAGTCGAAGACGGAGCCGGGGTTGGTTCTCCACACCCGGAGCCCTGAGGGAACAAAGGCATTTCCTGAGGAGAGCCTGAGCAGCACAGGCAGGCCTGGACAGCAGAACAGGAGCGGGGCCCTCCCCACCCCCGGGAGTGTCCCAGGCCAGGCTGGATGGGGTTTGGAGCACCCTGGGACAGGGGAAGGTGTCCCTGTCCATGGCAGGGTGGAACTGGATGGGCTTTAAGGTCCCTCCAACCCAAACCATTCTGGGATTCTTTGAAAAATCAAATTATTTTATAAATTAGTGCTTCTCAATTCTATAGCACAGATTAGGCTTTTTGACAATCAATCTACAGCAAGGTATTTCTCTAACATATTGAAATGAAGTTAAAAATAGAAGTGTGACAGTACAAAGGTGGGGACAGCAGGTCACGGGTGATTTACAGCTGCTGTGAGAGAATATTTTCCAAAAGGACTTGGATGAGAACATCTCCAAGTGATGATGATGAATTTGAATTGATGTGGCTGAGCTTAAGTTAAACCCCTCCTGTAAAAGATGTGCCCAGGTCTCCTCACCGGTGAGGTTCTCCTGGTCCTGGTCCACGCGTTTCCGCTCCATCTCCACCACCTTCCTCTGGATGCCCCTGTAGCTGATGTCACTGAAGTCCTGCATGTTCTTCTTCACGCGCTCCGTGATGGGGTCGGTGACCACAGGCGTGAAGCTCCCTTTGCTCTTCTCAAAGTCCTCGTGGTACTTCACCTGCAATTCCAAACGATGGTGATTCCTGCTTCCCTCGGGGACATTTCCACCGTGGAGGGCTCCTGAACTTTGGCTTTCCCAATCCTGAGAGTGCCTAACCCCAAACTTGGGACTTGGGTAACCAAACCTGGTAGGACACATTGTCCTTGCTGCCAGCCTGGGTTATTTTTGTATCTCACTCCCTTCCCAGGGTAAGGACACCTCTGGAAGTGCTCTTACAGTGGAAATGTGCTTCTGGGTCTCCCGCACGCGCCGCATCTCCGGGGTATCCAGCACGTAGGCGGCTTTTCCTTGGACTTGCTTCCGGAAGCTGTCGGAGTAAAGAACCTGTCGGGGGAGGAGGAGGACAGGAGTTACCTCTGGAGCACCAGGCTGGCAAAGAAGGGCCTGGAGAAGGGCCAGTCCCAGATTTTTATACATTTTTTATGAGACTCCTACTGAAGAACCTTAATTTAAATATCACAGAGCATTATGGCAGTAATTTGAAATTTAAGTGTTTAAAAACCCCAAACTGACCCAGCTCATCACAGAAACACTTGATTGCACCAGGAAGTATTAAAGAATTCCCTATGGTTCCTTCATCCTTCCAAATTTCTCCCCTCTGAGCGAGGATTTCAGGGATGAAATGTTCTTTCCCTGTGTTTTCCCTCCCCGAGCAGCACCCACCGAGCTGATGTTCTCCTGGTTGCGTTTGGCTCTCTCCATCTCCGGGGTCAGCGGGGTCGGAGTTCCCTTGGCCATGTGCTCCTTGTACAGCACCTGCAGGGCACAAACACATGGACACAGCTCAGACTGGAAGAATTCCAGCTTTTCCTGGAGTGGGGTTAATGTTCAAGCAAACTCAGCCCTGCAGAGTGGAAAAGATCTCGGGACGCAAAGCAGCTGCAACATTATTGGCAAAAGGTAAAAAAAA
>VWZW01005332.1:0-56989 GCA_013397115.1 Edolisoma coerulescens | reverse complement strand
GTTTGACCCTCTCAATCTCGGGGGTGACAGGGGTGGGGGTTCCCATCCCCAGCTCCTCCTTGTACAACACCTGTGGGGCAACAGGGCAGTCAAAAAGAGGTAAAAACAAAAAAAATCTGCATTTCATGGAGGGAATTCATGGAATTTTATGCCCACTAAATGTACTAGAAAGCAGGAAAAATTAGGGAGCAGAAATCAGTTATTAATTGTGATAAATTCAGAGGAAGGGACAGCTGGGAATACACATCCAACTGCTTGGAGAGGCTCCAGTGGAGGAACAAAGTATTATAGGAAGGGAAGTCAGCAAATTATTAAAAGAAAAAAAAAAGGTTTAAAAATGAAAAATAGCTTAAACTTCAGGAAAAAAAATTAATGCACATGAAGCATCAAGTGTTAAAATTATAAGAAAAATATTTTAAAAATAAGTATATAAAATCTAGTGCCTAAAAACATAATAGCAGAAAGGGGATTTTTTGTAAGTTAATTTGAGAGGATTTAAAGTTTGCAGGTGTTAAACAGCAACAGGGAACTGGGGTTTTTTTCTGAAATGATAAAAAGATACCGAGCTAAAGTTCTCCTGGTTGCGTTTGACCCTCTCCATCTCAGGAGTGACAGGAACTGGGGTGCCAACCCCCAGCCCCTCCTTGTACAACACCTGTGGGCAGCAGGGAGTGATAAAATCAAAATAAAATAAAAGGGAAGGAAAGAGGAGGAGAGGGAGGAGAGAGAGAGAGAAGAGAAAGAACTTAATATTATGAAACTGCAAAGTGTAAAAAATAAAGTTTTGCCAGCCTTGGTCAAAGCCCAGCAAAAAAACCTTAATAAAAATAACCAGGTAATGATGCTGACACCTCCCCCAGGCCAGAGCTGCCGGAATGTTCCGAGGCACCTGAAAATTCCCTGGCAAAGGGTTTTCCCTACTCCAGCTCCAGATGGGGCAGCTTTGCCTCACAATTCCAGCCAGGCTGAGGGAGCTGCAGGGAGCCCAGGCCAGGGAAGTGGCTGTCACTGTCCCAGGGGTCTCTGCCAGGACCAAATTCCAGGTGGGATTGGGGCAGAGCGAGTCCAGATGGGTCAGAAATTAACACAGAACAAAGGGGCAGCACGGTGCTCATGGGAGTGGATGCGCCAGGAGCAGGAATTCCAGACAGGAATCCACTCCTGTGGCAATTTTCCCATCTCCATTGAACGCTCCTGATGTTCCCTCACTGCCAGGACCTGGGAATGCCACCCGGGCTCCTCACAAAGACCTTGGGACACAGAGAGCCCCAGCACAGCAGGAACGGGCAGAGATATCCCACTGCTTCCAACCCAAACCGTTCCTTGATCCCGCGACTCGGGAAGGGCTCAGAGTCCACTTTCCATCGGCAGAGGCGAGGCTGGAGGTGCTGCAAGGGTGGGCTCTGCTCCTGAGGAGCAGTGACACCACTCCCACAATTAATATTTCCTTGGGAAGCAGAAGAAGGCCCTGCCACAGTGCTTTCATTAATGAGGTCAAAATCTCCCAGCTGGAACAACGGCACGAGAAGTTAAATTGAGGGGGAAATGGTTTGATTAAGGAAGGGTCGCTCACGGCTCGCCCAGGGATTGAAGGAATGTGATATGGAGGAGCTAAGGGGATGGGGTTTGGGTTTGGAGGAGGAGGAGGGTGTGGTTCATCCCTCAGTACCGAGCTAACGTGCTCCTGGTTCCGTCGGACTCGCTCCATCTCCGGCGTCACCGGCGTCGCGGTGCCGGCCCCTAAACCCTCCTTGTACAACACCTGTGAGGGACAACAGCGTTGCCACAAAAACCCCACTCAGCACAGGCCAAACCCACCAAATCCCACTGTTCATGGGATTGTGTTGAGCGTTAGGATCACTTGGGATTCGTGGCACGCTCGTTCCAGAGGCAAAGATTAAGGAGGAGGCTGTGGTGGATTATTCTGTCAATAGGCGGCTGCAGAGAGGAGATGAAGGCTCAGGGTCAAACAAACATGGGGAGAAAGAGCACAGCTCCAAAGGGATGTTCTGCTGCCCAATTTAGCTCAGGAAATGCCAGGATTATTTTCAGGCAGGTTTGTTCTTAGAAGAAAAGCACATCGAGGTGTAAATCCCCCAAAAGCACAAACAGTGGAAGATCAATGAGTTAAAATCCTGCCAGGGCACAGCCAGGACTCAACCCCTGAGGAAGAACAAGGTTAGGATGTTATGAGCACAGGATTATAACAACATGGATGTTGTTATAACTCCTCCGGGGTGTAAATACCGAGCTAATCTGCTCCTGGTTGCGTTTGACTCGCTCCATTTCTGGGGTCACGGGCGTGGGGGTGCCTGTGCCCAGCTCCTCCTTGTACAACACCTGTGGGACACAAGCACCAGCAGGGTGAGACCACCTTGGGAGACAGCCCTGACCTGTTTACTGGGATTACAAACTGGGATTATACAGAAATAAGGGCACAATTTACATTACTCAGTGTCTTTATCAGCACAGTCACCAGCTCAGAGTAATTTGCCTTCAATGTGTCTTCATTTAAAGGACACAAATATTCTCCTGACCCAGCCCTGAGAGAGGCATTTTACCTTTCATCTTAGTTTAGGAGATAGAATAGAATTACTTTCCAGGCAGTCAGCATTTCTTTATGGGATTAATAAACAGTTTAACCTTTGCTGGAATTGTTCAATGCACAAAGATTTCATTGTGGGCTTTATTCATTTTCATTTCTGTTTGTTTGCAGCACTGCTCTACTTGGGGTTAAACCTCTAGGAAAAAAAAATCAACTGAGTATCACCACTCATGTTATGAGGTTTAATTTAACCTGTAATGATTTGGTTTTTAAAAATTGTATTTTTCATGAAAGAAGATGCTTATGGAATAATCCCAACCATGTGGGAATACCTGACAAGTGCACTCACAGCTCTCCTTGAAAAGAGTAAAATTCTTGTACCAAAACAAAACTTGTACCAAAACAAACCAACAAAAAAAAATTTCACTGCTTGATGTCATTGAAACAAATGCAAAAATAAAGCAATCACAGCAAGGGAAAAGAACTTGTGGAAAAGGTCAGAAAAAATGAGGAATCATTTGGAAAAACAAGTCAGTTGTGCAAAAGTGAGCTGTGAAACACAGGTAAAATCTACACTTGAGTGGATATGGGAAGGTTTTGTTTTCCCCTATAATTGTCATACAAAAAGGCTCCGGTTGTTGTGGGGTTTTTCCCAAAATTCTGTCTTCTTGATCCTTTCTTCCCCCAGACAAACTTTACCACACAACCTGGGTAATTGTTGTTCCTAGCTCTGTGTTTAGAAACGGCCAGAGGAGGAACCCAGGCAGCGACCGATGGGGATAATTCCTGGAAAATCCAGGTATTTCAATTTCCTGCTGCTGGCCACAGGGATTTGGGAGAGCTGGTGCCTTCCCAACGATTTAGGGCCGGAGCAGGGCCTCGGGTGGTGCAGGGAACAGGGACATTACCGAGCTGATGTGCTTCTGGGTCTCCTTGACGCGCTTCACCTCCGGCAGGTCGGGAATGGGAGTCCCTTTCCCAATGCTCTCCTTGTACTTCACCTGCAAGGGCACGGGAATCAGGGGAAGGAAAAGGATTTCCAGGAAAGCATTTAGTGGTGCACAAAGAGCTTCATCCTGAGCTCGTGCAGAGGGAAAGGTTAAAGGATCTCATGGACTTCAACACCTTCCCCTGGCCTTCCCAAGCAATCTGTGACAAGGCAACTGCAGCTGTTGAGTCGCTGGGAATGGCACTGGAAGGGGTTGATAAAACCAGGTAAATTCCTTTAAACTTGATACTATTTGGCCTTTCTACCAACCAAGGAGAATTTGGGATGTGTAAGAATCCCTCATGTTTAACAAGGGTGAGAATCATCACACAACACTTCAGCAGTGACGGTGCCATTGCATTTCTGCTTTGGATAACGACAAAAAAAGCCTTTCACAGGACAACCTTTAACATTTTAAACATTTTTAACATTTTTAACACATTCTGCATGAACAAACTGGCTGCAGTGTTAGTGCATGACACTAACTGACATCAGCATTCAAAAAAAGCATGGAGGAGGTTTAGGAGCTTCGAAATAAAATTAAGAGGTACAATTATTCCAATTTTAGAGTGCTGTGACCTTTTAGATACCATCAAAGTTTGCCAGCACAAAACAAACCCCAAAACCACCACCAGAAAATTCAGTCTGAGCACAGTAAAACAGATTTTCCTGGGAGACGGTCCCACCCTGGAACAGGTCGTGGAATCTTTATCCTGTGGGACACTCAAAACCCAACTCATCCTAAAGCTGAGCCACAGGGTTGGAACAGATGATTTCAACACATCCCTTCCCACCTAAGTGGGTTTTTTTCCTGTCCAAACTACATCTGGGATGAGATCAAAATGACAGCAAGAGCTTCCATGGTTTAGAAATGGGTTGTGAGTAAGAAATTGAATGTTAATCATTAGAGAGGTTACTGTTAAAGTAACAAGGATGGGCAAAACCTTTCAGAAAGTCACCCTTAACTGGGTGGGTTATTGCCAAACCACTGTTAGCAAGATGTAAAGAAAAGAAAAATATATTAAAAAAAATTATTTCAAGTTGAATTAGCAGTGGTAGAGTGAGTATTAAAAACCAATGTTGTGTACCGAGCTGATATTATCCTGGGTTCGTTTAACTCTCTGCATCTCTGGGGTCTTTTCAATTGTAGTTCCAGTTCCAATGTCTTCTTTATACAAAATCTTAACGTTTAGAATGAAGACAACAAGGTTAAGCATCCAAAACACAACATTCCTCCTCCCAGACACTGAATTTGGACACAACAGAGCAGCTGAAAGCCCAGAGGATCCACTCTGGTCGCTGCCTCTCTGAAGGTGTCCAAAGTGAGCACCATTTGTGGGAAAAAAAGCTGATTTTTTATATTTAATGCATTTTAAGTAGGAAATAGTTTATATAATAAATCAAATTATCAAATATATTTCAGTAGGATATTCCTGGGCTAGTGGAAGGAGTCCCTGCCCATGGAAGGATGGAAGATGAGGAGCTTTAGGTCCCTTCCACCCATTCCATAATTCTATAATCAAAACACTTGTGGGCTAATTTTAGGATTGAAGATTATTATTTGCTCTAATTTGATTTATACAAATATTTGCCACTTTGTACTTTGCTGATGGTGCTGGAGGCAAAATGCCACAGGAGACTTGAGGCACTTGATGGCAACAGGAACTGGGCAACAACTCAGGCACACAGAGCACGATGAGGGACAGGCAGGGACTGACATGGGAACAGCACGAAGGAAAAGGGATAATAATTACATTAATTTAATGACAGGAGGGATTAACTCTGTCACAGCTGTGCCTGTGAAAGAAGCCAAAACAGCAGGGAAAAACACCTTGTAAAGCCCAGCTAAATCTACTGTATCTGTAAGAGAAGCACCAAAAATTGTAATTTTATTAAAGATATTAAACCCTATTTTTTGGGCTGAGAAGTGAAGACAGAAGTGACCATACCGAGCTGAAATTCTTCTGGTTCTCCTTCACCCTCAGGATTTCTGGGGTGTCCTGTACCACTGTGACCTTGCCTTTGCTGTTCTGCAGGTCTGACTGGTATTGAAGCTGTGAAAAGGGAGAAAGTCAAACGTTAACTTAATGCCGTACAAATTTACTCTCAGTTTTCTTTGAAGATAAGAAATATATATATATAAAAAATGTATTTATTTCTGTACTTACCATGCTGAAGTTCTTCTGATTCTCTCGGACCCGCTGCATTTCTGGCGTGTCAGCCACAGGCACGTAGTAGGGCATGGTCTTCTCTGCATCTTCCTTGTATTTTTTCTGATGGAAAACCCCAGAGGGATTAAAATAGAACACACAAAAGCAGCAATAAACAAACTGGAGTTATTGATTGTTGAGTAGTGTCCATCTTTGTGGAGATGTGAGTTCTTCTCTGTCTGATACAAACTGAGATTAGGCCTCTGTGCAAGATTTATTTTAGACAGCAGGTTATTGAGGAGTAGGAAATTAAGAAGAATCTGCTTAAAAAAGAATTAGCTTTGCAAAGCAAGAGAAATTATTGTGTCACTTGGTACAGTAGTAAAATTAATTTGATTATTGCCATAGAATTCCAGAGCTCTGGAGAGCTTTGTTCCCTGGTGCCTCCTGAACGTTGTGAGAGGTGGTTATTTGGGGGCTCAATTAGTATTTCCTGGGTTCCCACAGGAGCAGGATTAATTGCTTCACTCAAGATACCTGGCTGGAAAGGTTCTTGACCTGCTGGGCATGAATAATCTCTGGAGTATCAACAACACTGGTGTAGTTGGCTTTCTCCATTTCTGCCAATTGTTTGTATTTGATCTGTCGGGCAAATCTCACGTTTAGGTGCCTCAATCGTCTCTGCACAGCAACTTGCACTGGGTTTAACCAGAAAAACCTCAGTTTTCCTTTGAAAAGAGCTCAGTGGGTGGGGGGTGCCACAGACCTGGCTGGCGATGTCGGTGGCGTTCTTGGCCCTCACAAAATCCGGCGTCTCCAGGGCCAGCTCGGTCAGGCCCTTCCCGCGGATTTCCAGCTCCAAGGCCTTCTTGTACTCCTTCTGCAGGGGGACACAGGCAAGGGTCATGGCCAAGGGCTGCAACACCTGCAGCAACTTCAGATTCACAGCCACAAACCAGGAACAGTGCCAGTCCCAAACCAGGAATACCAGAAATCCCAAACCAAGAACAGTGCCAGTCCCAAACCAGGAGTAGTGCCAATCCCAAACCAGGAATACCAGAAATCCCAAACCAGGAGTAGGGCCAATCCCAAACCAGGAATACCAGAAATCCCAAACCAGGAGTAGGGCCAATCCCAAACCAGGAATACCAGAAATCCCAAACCAGGAATAGTGCTAATGACAAACCAGGAATACCATCAATCCCAAACCAGGAATACCAGAAATCCCAAACCAGGAGTAGGGCCAATCCCAAACTAGGAATACCAGAAATCCCAAACCAGGAGTAGGGCCAATCCCAAACCAGGAATAGTGCTGATCCCAAACCAGGAATAGTGCTAATGACAAACCAGGAATACCACCAATCCCAAACCAGGAATAGTGCTGATCCCAAACCAGGAATAGTGCTGATCCCAAACCAGGAGTAGTACCAACTCCAAACTAGGAATACTGCTAATGACAAACCAGGAGTAGTGCCAATCCCAAAACCAGGAATACTACCAATCCCAAACCACAAACAGTGCCAATCCCAAACCAGGAATATCACCAATCCCAAACCAGGAATATCTCCAATCCCAAACCAGGAATATCTCCAATCCCAAACCGGGAATACCTCTCATATCAACTCATAATTATGCACACAAATTCTATAATTTCAGATTATTTCAGTGTGTGCTTCATGACTTAAATCTTGGTTTAGTCCCTTGACTAATCAATTAATGAGTCCCTGGAGTGACTGTTGATCCCAGCTCCTGTTTCCTATCTGAATTCTTGACAGTGGCTGTGAACCCAGGAAAGAGCTCACTTAAAAGTCCACTTTGATCCTTAGTCCCTCGTCCATGTTCTTTTCTTCCCTCTGCTCAAGAGTTCCTAGGGAATGATGAAGTTCACACCAGTGGAAAGGCAGGGCTGGATGGGATATTGGGAAGGAATTCCTGGCTGGGAGGGTGGGCAGGCCCTGGCACAGGGTGCCCAGAGAAGCTGTGGCTGCTCCTGGATCCCTGGCAGTGTCCAAGGCCAGGCTGGACAGGGCTTGGAGCACCCTGGGATGGTGGGAGGGGTCCCTGCCACGGCAGTTGGAGGCTGCTCCATCCACTCAGGCATTTCCCAAGCAGCTCTTCCCTACCTCGTTCAGGATCTGAGTCGCATTCTTGGCTCTCAGCATGTCTGGAGTCTCCTCTAAGGCTGTTAGTCCTTTCCCTTTGACTCCTTCCTCCAGATCCTTCCTGTACTCTTTCTGCAGGAGAAAGAGAAGGAAAAACACTGCAAAGCCAGACCAGAGGGAGTTTAACACTCTTCCACTTTGTTGCAAAAAAATTAAAGAAAATTAAAGAAAAAGGAATTCCAAAAGCTCCAAAAGAAAAAGANAGAAAAAGAAAAAAAAAAAAAAAAAAAAGAAATTTGAAAAACAAGAAAGAAAATTGTAGATGGTTATAGAAGAACTAATCCAACAAAAGATAGGGATTATTGTGGGAGATAAACTGCCAAGGTACACACAAATGGACCAGTTAGGCTGAGGGAAGTCAGAGAGGGGCAGGAAAGGGGAACACAGTTAAAGGACAAGGAAGAAATGTCCATGGCAAATTAGCTGACAGCACAAAATCCACGTAAACATGGTCAGAGTGGATGGGGAGGAGAGTGGGGAAGAAGAACTGGTGCTGGGAATGCTGGAAGTGCTGAAGGAGGCAGAGGAAAGAAGCCCAGAGGAGCTGGTACCTCGCTCGCTATTTTGGTGGCGTATTTGACATGCAGGAGGGATGGTGTGACCTCCAGGCCAGTGAGGTTCCTGCCCTTCATGGACTCTTCAAAGTCCTTCTTATATTCTTTCTAATGAGAGCAAGAAGAAGAAGAAAAAAGCAAAACAAAACAGCCAATATTTATTACAATATTTTCATTATGTGCAAAGCTGGGAGGGTATCAGTGTCTCTGGGTACAGCTGATGCTAAAGGGGCACCTAAATCCTGCTCCCACTAAAACTCATGAAGCAGCTCACTGCTTTCCATGGAAACAGGACCTGATCCTGCCCCTATTTTTTATTTTTCTACTCCTTTGTCTGTGCAGAGAAAACACTCAGAGGTACCACAAGGACTAAAGGCCTGACACAGCTGCTTTGCAGCCTCCATCTAGGCCACAACAGGATTAAACTTCAAATAAACACAAAAAAAGCTGCTCAAGAAAAGAGAGTGACAGGTCAGGGGAGAACGTGTGACAGCAGAGACACAGGGAAAAAAAGAGTTTCTCAAAAATGGAGTTTTGAGGGGAAAAAAAGAACCAGGACTTTCTCTGTCCTGTGATAACACACAAATACTGTGTCATGTCGAAGTTTAAGTGAAATTAATTTTGTACCACATTTCTTACTCAAAGACTTGTTTAAGCTTCATTTACTGATAGCTGATGAAAATTACAGATAAACTCATTTCATGACAGGGAAGTGTCATGAATGTTCAATGCAGCATTTAACAACCATTATAAAGAAATCTGATCTATTTTTTCAGTCTATCAGCATGCACAAGGTGCAAGTAGAATTGTCTGTTAAATCCCTTTTACAGTTTAAGTATAAAAAAGGCATTTTTTCAGCCTATCAGTACTGATTTTACCTCGCTCTGCATGAGCTGAGACTCCTTTGCAGTCAGGTATGTGGGAGTTTCAAAGTCCAACATGGGCTTTCCTTTTTCCTTCTCATACTTTTCTCTGTATTTCACCTGAGAAGAAAAGATAAAGTCACCCTCCTAAATAATCAAAGACCTGATTAATTGAACAGTATGTGCCTACTAGCAACAGTTCTGTGGTAAAAGATAATGTCTAATTGAGTTTACCTTCCTGAAATTTGTATTATTGACCAGAAAATGGAAAATTTGGTGTCCAGGAAGTAAAATGTCCATGAAGGTGAAGAAATTCCTGCTTCAAGTTCTATTATCCAGACTTTCAGAGTGCTGAATGAGGTAATGCTGTGGCTGTGGCCAAGTCAGAGCGTAATTCCAAACTGGAGCAACAAGGACTGACTTAAAAATTAACTACAACCTCATTAACAACAACCTGATTAACAACCATTTCCTTACGGTCCTTTGCTGTGTGACCTTTTTGCCTTTCCATGCCTTGAACATCCCTGGAAGTGTCCAAGGCCAGGTTGGAGCAACCTGGGACAGTAGGAGGTGTCCCTGACTGGATAATCCTTGACGTCCCCAAACCATTCTGGAATTCTGTGCCAAGCACCAGAACAATCAGCTGTGTCCCTTGGTGTTCCAGCAGTAATTCCTCTCTTGCTTTACAGCCAATAAATACTTGGAACAGAGAGGATCAGAGAGCAAATCAGACTATGAATTTCTCTGGAGGGATTCACTGTTTTGTTCCAGAGGGAAAAACTCCAGGCATGTTTAAAAGCAGCAGGAGGTGCTGTTTTGGTTCAAGCCATCCTGGATGCAGGAAAGGACAGCAGAGCTCTCCTCTGGATCACTTGAAGCAGTTGGAAATACACTGCCAGCAGCAACCCTAATTCCTTCTGGTCCCAGTTTCTGTCATTTCCAGGTCCTTTTGTCTCCAGAGAAAAATCCCCCTGATAAATGTTTTATCCCATGTAAAAAGATCCTTGTAGAGCAGAGGTGAGCAACAGGGATTGACTCTGGGATGAAGGAATCACACAGAGATTTTATCCGTGTATTTTATGTGTTCTGAACTTGGAAATGTGCAGGTTTTGCTCCCTGGATCCTTACCCAGCTGTGCAGTGCTGGTGGGGCAGAGAGGCACAGGGACTGTCACAGCCTGGAGGGTTTACTGGGAGGATTTTGATGGTATTTGGTGCTCAGTGAGTTGGGATAATGACAAACACACGTCCAACTTACGTGGCTCTGGAGTTCTGAGGCCTCCCTGAAGTGAACCTGTTCAAGATTATCTGGCACCACATGGTAGTGACCCTTACTCTTCTCATATTGCTTCTTGTACTGGTACTGAAGGGAAGGTGTCAAAAAATCATCTCAATCAAAAAAAAAAAAATCCCTCAGCAAATTTACTTCTTAGGTCCAATCAAAGCAACACTTCAATGGAACATCAAAGAGAAATTAGAAATGCAAGAAGTAAAACAAAAACCAAGAAGTTTAGAATTGATATTGGGTGTTAAAGATGTGGGGGAATAGTTATCTTTTTTTATGGTCATTTGGATTGCAACAAAGGTTTTGTCCAAACCAGGATTAAAAGAAGAAAAAGAAAGAGAAGAGAGAAAACACAGCAGGTACATGAAAAGGCTGTACCAGGCAATAAAGGGTTTTGCCTTTTCTCATTATCAATTATTATGTTAGGCACAATTGTGTGGATTTACAATAGGGGAGTGTTAAACAAACAAGAAATTTAAAAAAAAAAAATTTAAATATAGTAATCAGCAAAGAAAAAAGGAAAAAAAAAAAGGTAAAAAGGTATTTGTTAGTGCAGTGCAATCAGTTAAAATGGGATCAAAAATCAATCCAGTAAAAATTATCAGAAGATTTAAAACATTAGCAGTTCTGCAATCAGTTAAAACGGGATCAAGAATCAATCCAGTAAAAATGACCAGTGTTTAACACATTAGCAGTTGTGCAGCTGATGAAGATTTCCCTTCCCAGAGCACAAAGGAGGGGACGCCGCTGGTTAAGGAGGAGTCATTAGGAAACGGAGGAAGAGATCACTACCAGGTGATGCCCGTGAAGGCAACACAGGGAGCAGCTGTTACAGGAGGAGTTAGCAGAGGATTCCCAAGGGGATTCCCACCCGTGGGAGCTGTGGGATCACACTGAGCTTACAGCACTGGCGAGCTGGCTGGTGCTCAGCACGTGGTTCATGAGCAGCGACTCCTTCATGTCCGTGACGGGCTTGTGCAGCTTCTTCAGGTCAGCCTTGTACTTCACCTGCGGGCACAGGGGCCAAAGCCCGTCAGGACAGGGCCCTGCTGGTCCAGCCTGGGCTGGGGGACCTCCCAACAACACCACGGAGGGATTTGGGAAGGCAGGGGGGTATTTCCCCCCCAGAAAAGCAAAAGCGAACGTACCTCGCTGGCCATGTTGTGGGCATCCTTCAGGGTCTTGTAGATTTTGGCCTCCTTCAAATCATATTTTGGCTTTTTGCCCATCTCTTTGGCAAAGTTCTCCTTGTATTTCACCTAAACAGAGAATAACCAGGTGTCACAGCTGCTCTGCAGGACTCACTCGTTTGGCTGCAGCCCCCCTGGCTCAGTGGGGCTGGCTGGGAGAAGAACAAAAGTGCAGGAACTCGAAGGTGTCCACTGAAACAAAGCCTATTTTAAAAATGACCTGACATGGAAAGAAAATCTACGTCTATTTGATATTTACAAGATGCCACTCGCAATTTTTCTTCCAGTGCCCAGGTCACATCTCCTCATTGTAAAAATAGAAGAGCCAAGAGAATTGTGTCGCCAAAATTCTGACCCTTGGAGGTGAAGAACTTTTCACTTGATGGGAACAGTCCATTGATTTAAGATGTTTCACAAAGAGATAAAAACAAAGGCAGGTATAATAAGAGTAAAATATAAGAAAAGTATATATTATATAATTATAATATTATATATATCATTATATATAATATATAATATATAAAATATATAATATATAATATAATTTAAGAGCACATGAAAGAGTGTTGAAAAGAAATTTTTACATACTTCTTGGAGAAATAAGAGCTTTAAAAACCTCAAGACTTAAGAGCACTGAAGATGTCAGTACATCAAACACTTTTCTATCCATGGTTATGCACACAGTGTGTTCTGACTGGATTAGAGATAAAGGAGGACATTAATGATCACAGACAGAACAGTGACACAATTAATTACCAATGATAAATAATTAATTAGATTCTGCAAGAGGTTTAGTAACACTTCCAAACCACATCAGCTTCAGCCAGGTAAAACATAGCAACGTGAGCCATCAGAATCCAGCAGATCCAGGCTGGAGGCACAGGAGTGTTGAAAAGAATGAGAATTCTTTAAATCCAAAAGATTTGCTGGGAGATCTGTGCAAAATTAAAAGCAAGCGAGCCAGACAGACGAAATCCAACTGAAAAACTGAACTGGATAAACAAAGTGGACATGGTGCTTTACAAAGTTTATGAGAAGAGATGTCCAAGAGAAAAAACAACAGTTAAGGATGATGCCAACCATTCTTTGCTTCCTCAGTGCTCCCCCAGCAGCTCATTTTCTCTCAGAACCAAAATCATCTCAGCAAAGAATGTTTAAAAAACCCAGAGTGGCAAAAGAATGGAAAACCAGGATCTCCTCACTGAGTGGGAATAAACAGAATTTCTTCTTTTTCTTGTAGTTCAGTTTAAGAATCCTTGGCTCTCCTGAGGAGATCCTTGGTTTTCCTGCAGACACCGTGGTGGACATTCAAACACCCAAACATGGCAGCAGACACAGCCAGACATAGAAAAAACAAAATCCTCCTTTTTTCACTTGGAAATACATGTGTAAAACTGAAATGGCACAGACCTGTCTGCTGCCACTTCCAAATGGGCAATCCAGGCTCTGTTTTTCTATTTTCCAAAGGTTTTGATGTGGGAAGAAGTCTAAGAATCAATGAGCCCTCAAACCAGTCCAGGCTGCAGTTCTCAGTGGGACTGATTCAGTCATAGTCTGCTCTTCCTTTATGAAATTCCAGCCAATAAAATTTATTAAAGTTTAAATGAAGTTTTAATAGAATAGTTTGAAGAGTTAAAATGAAGTTCTGGTGACTGTTCACTGAAAATTACCAGCACCATTGTTCAGGCTGTTCATACACATATATTTACACATATATTTCCCTTTTTTTTTTATAATTTCAGACAATAACAGCTCAAATTTTAGGTTTTTGGGTGAAAATGGTGAATTTTCACATTATGTGAGTGCACTGGAAACTTCCATTAAAAAACCTGGAAGCTCCAAAACCATTATGAAGGGCAGAAAAACATTTCAAGCTTCACGTGGTGCTGCAGAATTGCAAGATAATTATGCAAGCAAGAGACAGATGCACAACGATGGCATTAATGCCACTTAATTAAAATTCTCTTACATGACTACTTAGCATATTGGCTTTCTTAAAGGTTCTCATCCAGGGGGTGTCGTAGGAAGCAGCTCCGTGGCCTCTCATGTGCTGTTTGAGGTACTCTGCCTACAACCAGCAGCAAGAAAGCAAGGTCAGAAAGGCAAAAATCCAGAATTCAAACGTGAAAGTGGGGACAAAGAACCAAGAAGGACTGAGGTCCTGGCACAAGATTCTTTTAAAGACATGAGGTAGAAAGAAAGTGGCTGAAAGAAACCGAGTGTCCATTCAAAGGATGGGAAGCAAGAGTCAGGTAAAGGCTGGTTCTGGTAAAGCCAGCACCCAGGAGAGCTAAAAAAGAACAGGGCAAACACTTCAGCTTCAGTATTTATGTCACAACATCCTCTTAACAAGATTTTATACCTCCATTAATGACATTTAGTAAATCAGCAGAAAAGTTTAACAAAGAAATACCTCGTACTGGTATTTAATTTTTATTTTAACACCTTCCCTTCCTTTCCCTTTTCCCCTAATCTGGAAATAATTTTAGTTATAACAGTGACATCACTCTGAGTTAATTTTATGTCTCATTTCTCTCATTGCTTTGGGTTTCAGCAACTTTTCATTTTGCCCTTACCTGGCTGGTCAGTTTGGACACCTCCTTGGCCAGCTCAATGTCTGGACGTCCCAGCATGGTCACACCCACACCTGCTGCTCCACGCTTCTTATACTCAATCTAAGAAAAGAAATAAATCCTTTAGGAGTGATGAAATCCCCTTTTAATTATTCTACTGGGTTTTGTAGTGAAATTAATGCTAAAGGATTATACAGAAGACTTAAAAACACTCACATTGCTGATTAACTTGGCAGCCTGAGTTGCTTTCTTAATATCTGGTCGATCTGCTATAGGTGTGTAGTGGAGCTTGGACTTGGCATCCTTCTTGTATTCAATCTAATCCGTGGAAAAAGACAGAGGAAAGAAAATTACTGAGGTTTATTCATGGGGAATACACCAATAAAGGACACAGCAACGTTGCTGAGAAAGTGCATGGCTTTATTTTGGAAATAAATTCACAAGGAATGGATCTGGGAATCTGGTTTTGCAAGTTGTCTACAAGTGAAGAAATAAACATGGGAAATTCTGTCTGTGCCTGAAGGGATGAAAAAAATTATTAGATGTGATTTGCACCAGATTACTTGAAATCCTACCACGGGATTGAAGTACAAATCCTTTATTTCAGTGCAACTCTGTATTTGTAAATATTTGTACCTTTACCTTTCAAAATTACATCTGAGCATGAAGGCTGGAAGGAAATTCAGAAATCCATAAACTTGGGGTTTTCCTGCTGAATTTGCTTACATAACCTCCAAAATTATTGGAAAAGGAAGGCAAACTTACTGTGCTCTGGTTTTTAGCAACTTCCATGGCATGTTTCACCTCAGGAGGCTCCAGCATGACAGAATAATTGGATTTGCCTTTCTCCTTCACAAACTTCTTTTTGTAGTTTGTCTGTCAAGAGCAGAAAGGGCCACGTGTGAGTTTTTAATGCCACACGGAGGGAAATGCTACAGAAACTTGGCAAAAAGCTCCCCGAGACTGCTGCTGTAGATGGATAAAGAGGAGTCACCCCAAAATTGGCTGCAGCTTTTGGAGTTTAGGTTACCAAAGGTCATCTTTGGAGACGGTGAGCTGGGTGTGAACTCACCTCGCTGACGTTCTTGGTCACCTCCTTCACGTGGACGGTGTCCCTCGTCTTGGGCAGGGTTGTGAAGGAGCCGTGGGGCAGGTGCTTCTTGCTCTGTTCTTTGTACTTGTTCTGCAGGCACGGGGGAAAACCAGGTAAAACCCAGCAGTTCGAGCAGGGAATTAAATTAAATTAATAAGTAATTGCTGATGTTTTACCTCAGATACCAGAGAGCTGACATTCTTAGCCAGCAGGATCTGAGGGGTGTCCGGAACAACGAGGTAGGTCCCACGGGCTTTGTTGTGCTTCTCTTTGTATTTTATCTGTCAGGCAGGAAAGATCTCAGTTTAAATAACGTGCATTTTTTCTTCTGGCAGATTAAAAAGTAATTATTAAAGTTGTGTTTGCTTGTTAGTGCAAAATTTTGCAGAAAATCCTGTATTTTGACATTTTAAAGCCTAGTCCAGATATTCCTATGGCTCTCACTTGGAATGTTTTTAATATTCTCAATATTAACATATTGTTAGTAATTATTAAAGATATTTGTGTTATTATTAAAGATATTTTGTGTTAATATCGAAGCTATTTTGTGTTAATATTAAAAATATTTTGTGCTATTCCCAATTTATACCCGCAGCTTTTTTGGGTTGTTTTCTCCAGACATTTCCATTTCAACACCAGGAATGCAGAGATTCACCTGGGTGCAAGGTCTAGGGGTGTTCAGGCAATGTTAACTTTGAATATTAATTTAATCCATGAACTAGGCCTGTGGCATTTACAAGACCAAACTAATTCAAATTTATTCAGTCAATTTGTTAATTAAATAAATCAATTCAAATAATGAAGTGAGACTGAGAACGACTGTTCAAAGCTTCGTTGTTAATCCAATTATACTTCCAGTGCAACAGTTAAGTAGTGAGTAAAATGGTAGTAGAGAACTTGGAGAGGAAAGGTGAGTTCAGTACTTACATCACTGGCCAGGATGGCATTATTTAGGGCCAACACTGTGTTTTTATCATCTGTGACAGAGAGTTTGCACCCCTTGAGGAATTCCCGGTCCAGTTTGTATTCATACTGCAGGAAGGAAAAATAGAAGACAAAGTAAGAGAGTCTCAGATCTTCTCCAATTTTTTAAAAAATTCTGAACAGGGGAGATGAGAAAAGGGAATATTTGGTGAATTCTGATTTTCTTACATCACTCTGCTGCAGAGAGGACTTGGCTGCTTGGACAAAGTCAGGCCTGTCAGCGATCAGGTGCCAGTGGGCCTTGGCTGCCTCGTATTTCTTCTTATAATCCAGCTGTGTACAGGGAAAAACCAAACAGAAGGAGAGTTCATTGGAAGTTGGGTGCTTTGCACACAACAGAGGCCAGTTCTCCTTTGGTCTGGGAGAAGAGGTAAGAAAATGCATCTACACCAGGTTAGGGCTTTGCTCCGGGTCAGGCACAGTCATTCACTGCAGCTTTTCTACTGCTGGGTGGAATATGAGGAAAAGGAATATGGAGGTGGAGAAAGGAACATGAAGGACTGAAATGATGTCCTGACTTTGGAGAAGGGGAGAACTTTCAGGTCCTTCCTACTGAAATGGCACCAATAACAGAAAACACAGGACAGTTTTCCATGAAGCTTGTTTTGTCTCCATGAGCATCATTCCAGGGAATTCCTGGGACAGTTGTGTCTCTGCCAGGAAAACAGAGGACAATGGGAAGAACAGAATGTGTGACATCAAGGACCTCAAGGACAACTTGCCAGAGTGAGCACTTCAGTATGAAATAAATAAAAATACATTTTATTCCAGCAGCGTAAGGATTAGAAACGATATCCAAAAAATTCAATGGAACTGGAAATAATTTCTTGTGGCTTCCATTGCCAGTTCCCAACACCCTCCAGAACAAAATTAAAATGTGAACAGGACGGAACTCACGTTGCTGTTCAGTTTGTAGGCGTGTCTGGGAGTTTTAATGTGAACTGAATCTGCCACGACGTTGCAGCGAGATTTACTCCTCTCATACATTTCTTTGTATTTCAGCTAAAGAAAGACAAAGATGTAAAAATGTTCACAAAGATCGTATCAGCATCCTCAAGAAAAGTATCCAAATATGAAAAATGTAATTAAAATTGCTCCTGTCTGGATAAAATCTTAATAGGAGAAATGACTGGAGGTGGCACTCAGGGCTCTGGGCTGGTGACGAGGTGGGGATTGGGCACAGGTTGGATTTGATGGTCTTGGAGGGCTTTTCCAACCTCAATAATTCTGGGATTCCATGAAAAATAAATTCTATTGATACAAGTTGATATCAAGCACCTGCCTGAAGGAGGGTTCTCTCCAGCAGCACTTCTCTTTGGAGGGCTTTTCCAACCTCAATTAAAGAGAAATTGTGGCAGTTTTAACTCACCACGAGGCACAGACTAAGATTAAACAAGATCTATTCATGAGCAGTAATTCTGCCTGTTTCTAGATTTTTGCAGCTAAAAGAAATCTTTGAAGGAAACTTATTTTCTGATAGTTACACTAACTGAAAACTCCTTCAGAGAATCTCAGCATTCAGTCTGGAACTTAAAAAATGTCCTTTAATTCACATCTCCTTCTCTCAATGATCCACTTTAGTATCTGGATAAAATGGTTATTTTTAATTACTGGATTTACTAATTATGTAGAAATTCCTGGAGCATCTGAATGACATTCAGGCTACTTATTCTGACAGTACTACACTGAGTTTCAGAAGTGTTAGTATCCTGATTTTATTTATGGATACCTAAGGAACAACAATACAAAGGACAGAGAGAAAGGGTGGGAGAAGGAATTAGGACCAGGACTCCTAAGTCAAATATTATTTTATCCTCTCCATCTTCCTTTCTCTCTCCTTTTTAGTCTTCTATTGTCCCATAATCAAAACATATTTATTTCAGATTAGAATATTTACCTTACCTATTCACAATATTTATATAAGAAATTAATAAACACAGCAATGCATGAAATATTTTATTCAAGCCTCAAAAAAAAAAAAGCCACTCAAGGAAGAAAATCCAGAAAAAACCTCTCCAAATTAATGATTTAGAGACCAGTTCCAGCTCATGGCTTTTATTTCCAGTGAGGGGTGGTTTCCTCCAGCAAAAGAAATGTTCCAAGAGCTCCAGAAGAAAATTGTATTAAAAACTTCCTGAAAAGCTGTGGGTTTTAAAAAAGCCCTGAATGCAGATTTAACTTTACAGGCCAATATGGTCTAAGAAGGTGATGGTTTTCACTGACAGTGTTACATAGGAGTTACAAACATTGGCTACCAAGTTAAAAAGTGAGTTTTGTGTGGTTTTGATGCCACAGAGGATTTACTCACATCACTGATCCTGTCCTTGACCTTGCGCACGTGCAGCAGCATCGGCGTGTCCTGGATGGTGGTGTAGCCCTTGGGCTTGGCTTTGTTGTATTCCAACTTGTAAATAATCTGAAGGGACAAATTTGGGGTTGGATTATTTCTTGGAATCCTTGGTGTCAGCTGAAAATTCCCTGGGGGGATTATCCCACTCCAAAGGCTCCACACTTACATCACTGATCTGTTTGTTGACCTTTGTGGTCCGTAAATATTCGGGAGTATCCAGAACTGTGGTGTATTTGTCTTTCTTCTTCTCATAGTCCTTCTTGTACTGAATCTGGACATGGGGAAAGGCTCTAAGTTAATCACACAGAGCAGGACAAAACCTCTTCCAGAGGTGGGATTATACCCATGGATAAAATCCCAAAACCCTCCCACAAAGCCAAAGAACGCAGAACATGCACCAGGAGCTGGATTTGCAAATCCCTTCCTTGCCTAGGAGGCTGCCTGTTTGTTTGTCTGATTAATTTTATGGTTATTTCAAGCTAAAATCTCCAGGACTGAGCTAAAAAAATAAAATAAAATAAAATTGATATCAATCTTGGTAGAGCAATGACTTTTCAATTTCATAATGGGCAGTATCTCATTTTTAATGATTCATCATATTCAGTTGAAACTTGGACTTGGTGATCTTGGAGGTCTTTTCCAACCTTAATGATTCTGTGATCAGAATGAAGAGAAATGTAAATCATCTTACACAGCAGATGAAAACATTACCAAATGTATCACAATGCCAGGATATTTTAAAGCCTTTGGCAGCAGGATTTGTGCTTGGTAATGATCTTCTTGAAGATCACCTTGCCCTGCTCAGGTTTCTAAACCTGTTTTGACAGAGTTCAGTGAGAACAGGCTGTTCACCAAGAATGGGGATTCATTGTAGGCAGCCTCAAGGCAGCTGGAAAAGGTTAGCACATATTTTTTTCAAAAGAATTTTCATGCTCTACCCTTTAACAGAAAATAAAACCATGCATTTGAAATGGGACTGCAGCAGACAAAATATGAAAAATGATAAACAAATAATCAATGATAACATGAAGTGAACTCGGGGGGACATGCAGGCCAGACACTTCTTTTTTGAATCCAAACATACTCAAAGTTACCTGCAAGGAGTTTTTAATGAAAGAATAGAAATCCACAGAAAAATGGAACAAAAATGTCTGAAAGACCTTCAGTAATTTATTACTGAAGAATGTCACCATTGGCCAGGCAATAACAAAGAATTGCAATTCCCTCTCACAGAATTGTTTTCTACTGTTGCATTTCCAGTGTATAATTTATATGCCAGTTCCTGGTGAGGAATCATTTTTCCCACTGCAAAGGCTGAGGTTACTGCCAGCAGCTGTGATTTCAGAGCAGAAATAACTCTGGGCAGAGTGGGGATAAATGTTGGAATCTCCCTGTCAAATCCATCATGTTCTTCCTGAATTAAGGAACTGGGGTTATCAAAGGTGGCCAGGCCAAGAACTGGTGTCAGAATGAGAACTGGGTTAGGGAAATACCAGGAAGAGCTAACATCCAATATCTGAAATGGATGGAAAATTGCTGTTTTATACAAATATGTGAAATAAATACCAATTGTTTAAAATGAAAGGAGAAAATGGGGACAAGCTCAGCCTGAGCTGAGCGACGTCCACGTGACAGCAAATACTGTTTCAGATATTCTGTTTTATTTTATCACAGCCAGCATTAAGCACAGTGAGGAAGCTTTGGGGTCTGAAATCCATGGAAATCCAGGGAGCAGTAAATATGACAAGTCCAAGCAGCTACAGTGGGTATCTAAGGTGTCCTAGAGCAGCAGCTCTGCAGATTACCTGGCTCCACAGGTATGTGTTGTAGAGTGCTGTCAGCATATCTGGCCTCAGAATTTCATTGCATCCGTGCTGCAGGAGCATCTTGGCAAAGGATTTATAGCTTTTCTGTCCATGCAAATGGCAACCAAGGACAAGAGAGACCCATGAACAACATGAACAACGACACAGCTCTAGATCCCAGGCACTTGGAGAGTGGAGAGATTTAGGCAAGGTGCTGTATGTACTCATCCACATGTGCATACAATTTACATCTGAATAATTAGCACTGTCAAGAGTCAATATTAAAAAATTTGTCTACTCTCACATGAGGAGATTATGAATTTTTTGGGGGAGATGAGGGTAAATTAGAGATTAAGGCAAATAGGTCCCTGTTGCTTTATCTAGAAATGATTTGAAAAGAGAGGTCATTAAAAAAAAATGCTTGATTCTGCATTTTTTAAAACCTCCCCTTCAAGAGGGATTGGATTGTTGATGTCCATTGATGCACACTAATGAAAGCACATACAGGACAGAGGTACAGACCAGCTCACACAAAAAGTGGCTCCTTTTTGGGTGGCAGGATGGAGATTGTGTGAGCGAGTGAAGAAACATCACAATAGCACAGGGCTGTGATGCTGCTGGGTGTGAACGTGGCACACAGAGATTTTGGAGAGCTTCTGGGCTGCTCCAGGTGCTCCCACAGTACCTGACTGCTCAGGGTGCTGCCCCACTTGGCCAGCAGATTCCTGGGATCATCCACAATAACGCTGTACCTATCTTTGAGCTTCTCATAGGCAGCTTTATATAATTTCTGCTCAGAATAGCATAATACAGTGTAACAAGAGAGAGTTAAGATACAGAGAGAGCACTGTTATCACCTCTTTACAGGCTGGGGTTGAAGTTCATGTCCAAAAGAGAAAAATACATTAAAAAGAGAAAAGAAATGAAAGGAAAAGAAAAAAGAAATGAAGAGGAAAGAAGAAGAGGAAAGAAGAGGAAAGAAGAGGAGGAAAGAAGAAGAGGAAAGAAGAAGAGGAAAGAAGAAGAGGAAAGAAAAAGAGGAAAGAAGAAGAGGAAAGAAGAAGAGGAAAGAAGAAGAGGAAAGAAGAAGAGGAAAGAAGAAGAGGAAAGAAGAAGAGGAAAGAAGAAGAGGAAAGAAGAGAGAATATTTCCAAATGGTAAATGCATTTCTAAATCGCCTCTGGAAGGCCTACAATTTAGGATGCCTGTATTCCACCCCTTCAATAAGCAATTTTATGACTGACTTTCTTCATAAAAAGTAACTGCAGAAGCAACTCTGTATTGCAGATTCCTGAGCTGAGTTCAAAGAGAACACAATGAGATATTATTAAAAAAACATCACTTATATAACAGAAGATATTTAGGCAAGTTCATTTCAATGTATGGAGCCCCCACTGCTAAAATTTTACCCATTTATGTTTCTGATATTAAATTTTTCCTTATTTGCTCTATGAACAATAAAAAGACTGAACAATCTTCATAAAAATTCTGGTATTTGTTGTGAAACAGCTTTTCTTACCTAGAACAGGTAATACAGTAATAAACTTACTGACAGGAAATGATATAACATACTGGCTGGTGAAACAGAGAGAAATATGAAGATATAAATCTGCTTCTTTGATGAAAAGCATCAGATTTTAATGTGCTTTTCCAACTCTAAGCTGATGGGAATCACCCTGAACGTGGTGTTTTCCATGGAATTTTTGTCTCAGGGGTGTAGAACAGTAATCCTACAGTGGTGATTTGATTTTTAAACCCAGAGGTGTTCATTAACCCCCTTCACTATTAGGTTGTGTCAATTGTTTCTTTAGCACTACAGGAGAAAAGTAAGAAAAAGTTGAGTAGTAGAGTGGAAAAATTCCAGGCAAAATCACTGAAATGAAACGAGCTGTGGTAATTTCAGACTTAAAAGTGGTCTTCCTAATACCAGTAAAGATTTTATCAGCGTTTTAGGAAAGCAATTGGAATTCTCTCTACACCTTTTTCAGGTGGAAACCAACACCCAGTGTTACTACCCCAGCAGCATTATTTAAGCCAGTAAAGAAAAAGTTCCTTTGCCATGAAAAATTAATGAACAGGGGTGGGGATTTCACTTTCTAGGCTCTGCAAACCTGTTCTGTCCTAGTACTCAGAAAAACAACAATCTTGTCTTTCACGACTTTAGGCTGATCTTAAGGCATCTTTAAGCCTGAATATAAGGAAGGACAACCTTCAACTCTGTATTTACTCACAGACTAACTACTTAAGCCTGAGACTACGGAAATCTTTACTTACCCCATCCATCAGCTGAGTTGCATATTTAAAATGCTCATTGATTGGAGAGTCAGCCACGTACTTGAACTGGGACTTGGTCTTCTCAAAATTCTCCTTGTACTTACACTGGAGCAAAAGAAAACCAAACACACAAAACCCACAAAATGTTAGTCCAAAGAAGAGCAAGGCAATGAAAATGTGATTTTAGAGACAACCTGTGGCAAAACCATGGTGGAATTATTGCATTTGTGAGTTTAACTTTTCTACCAACAGCAAATTGTTGTAAATGTACAGCAAATGTCAAAAACCATTCAGCAACAATTCAGAGTGTTTCACTCACCCCACTGTAGAGCACTTTATTCTTCTCTGCCAGGACAAAACTTGGAGTATCCCACACATAACAGCCAGTGCCTTTGAGCCATGCCAGGTCTTCCTTGTATTTAACCTTTGGAAAAGAAGCAAAAAGACTCAGTTTCAGGCAGATAATCAGTGCTGAAATGAACCTCAGCACAAGGTGTGGCAAACAGAGTTACATCCATTATAAAATAAATTAGTTTCGCATATTTTTTGATGGAGTCAGTTTATTCACACACCTAATCTATCATCAGCTGTTGGGGTTCCTGGGTGAATTACAAATAATCTCATACAATTAAGGGGTTATTGTGTATGAACAGAAATGTATAATTAAAGGTTGTTATAGGGTTAAATAAATCTAAGCAAATGCAACTGAAATTAATTAAGATTGTTAATTTGACAGGGGGATGTGCTGCAATTTTAGCCATCACATTCTCTCTGACAGGTCCCAGATCTGCCAGGGCAGAGTGTGAATCACTGAAAAACGTCACCTCCTTTCCCTTTGTTGAGAAGGAAGGTTTGGGTTTCATTTTGGAAACCACTTTTGATTTTCAGCCTGTGCCATGCAGGAGCTGTTTGAACTCACATCACTGATGGCATCCGTGACCAGGCGGTGGTGGAAGTGCTCCGGGCGGTCTGGGATGGATCTCCAGATTCCCAGCTGGTTCATGTAATTTTCCTTATATTTGACCTAAAGAAAATGGAAGAATTAAGTGAAACAATTGAAGAGAACACTCCGATTCCCCTTTGTTTTTTTGAAAGATCAGAACTAAAAGAGTGGAAACGAGATTAATTTGTAACATCAACACCAATCAATATTTAATCATTCAATCAATATTTCCAGAGAAGGAAAGAAATCAACGCTAACAGTGCTGATATTTCTCTAATTATTTGACATAATTACATGGAACAAAAGAATAAATGATCTATTTCTTTTAGGTTACTAAGTGGCAAACACTAATTAGGAATGAACATGTTGTACATACACTGCTGATGTCATCAGTGACCTTCCTGTGATAGACAATGTCCAGAGCATCCTTCACTGTGTGGTACTTGCCCTTGGTGTTCTCAAAGGTTTCTTTGTAGCGCAGCTGGGAAGAAAAATAACACACAACAGAAAGGATTAATGTGGCAGGAATTGTTTCAGGTAAATTTCTCACTTCTCAGGAATGATATCCAGGGGTATGTTGCTGTCTGACATCCCAAAGTAAGCCCTGAGGAACTTTAGGAGGCTGCAATTGCCTATAATCAGCTGTAATTTCACTGAGATTCGTGGTGAAAAGTAAAGAGAAATTCACCCAATTTCCTTTCAGACTGAGGAAAAAACATCCCTGCATCACAGGACTGCTCTCTAGAATAGCACAAGTGCCACTTCTGGCACAAAAAACTACTTATCCCTTCTCCTGGCATAAAAAACTACTTATCCCTTCTTCCCTGTCCTCATCTAGAGGAAAGCAGGAAGACCATCCCAGTCTGTGGAGAAACACTTTCTCAGAGGAGAAATTCCCATGTGCAGAAGAGCTGGGATGCTCCTTTGAAGTATTTAAAAATCACTCTTAGAGCAGTAAGACTAAATAAACCCTAGAACAAAACACCAGCCCTGCAAATGTCCTTTCATATCCTGCTGGTTCTGAAATATATGGAAAAGCTCTCACAAATGAGCATTTTTAAATTGCCTTAAATCACAAATAACTATTCCACGCCTGAAAAAATCAATTTCACCTTAACAACCTCCTGTGCAGCAGCTCAGGTAATGTTTCTCTCTAATCTACTTCTGAGTTAAAAAATGAACACATTCTCAGTGACAAGGCAGTTTACTTCTAACACAAAACTGAGATGAAAAAAGCTGATAAAAGTTATTCTGTCCTGGCCCCAGCATCAATCACTTCCCTCCAGTCTGCTCTATTTGGAGACTTGATGTGTAAGCAAATTATTTTAAGTCTATTTTTACTTTGTTGTAAGACTACACTTCAGTGCAATGGGAAATGAAAATGGATTATAATAACTGGGGAAAAGAAAAAAAAGCATTGCAGTGGAATCAATCAAAACTTAACAATGTCCCCAGTTTCAAATGGAAATGGACATGCAAATTTTTGTGACCCACAATGAGATATTCTATGCTTTGCATGTTTGTTCCCCACTGATCTTTTTCCTGTTATTTCCATAAAGAATCCAAGGAAAAGCAGCAGTGGGAGTGTTCCTGGAGTACTCACATCACTGGCATTCAGGTAGGCTCTCTTGGCTCTGATCAGCACTGGGGTGTCAGGGACAGGGGTGTATTTGTCCTTCATCTTCTCATATTGGGTTTTATACTTTTTCTAAGAGAGACAGCAAAAGGGAAGAGTCATAATTGCAATTTTAGAAGCAGTTGTCAATCTGCAAAAAAGCTTATCTTATAAAAAACTGAAACATATTTTCAGAATGTTTTATTTTACCAGAACTTACAAAGGAAACGTGGAATTTAGGTATAAAAGAGAGGAAAAATAATAAATGAAGGCTAAACAGATTTGAGCCTTGAAATTACCACTAAAATTAGAAATAAAGCTTCTAAAGAGTTCAGCATAGTGGTAGCAAATAAAAAAACCCAAGACTTTACCTCACTGATCATGTCCTTGACATTCCTGGCATGTGTAAAGGCTTGAGTCTGACCATCAGCATGATGGTGGGGTCTCTCTTTTGTGGCAAGTTCCACATACAAGTACTGCAGCAAGGAAAAAATAATCAAAAAAATACAGACTTCAACTAAATTCTACCTTATGTCTCTGAAAAACAGCTGTAAATTCACAACCTACACATAACCACCCATTTTTTTAAGAATTCTACATTGTTTTGAAATGGCCTGGAAAGATTTTGCTGTACTTTAACAATATATTAAGAAGGATCCCCTGACTGAGTTTTATATCAGCACAAAATTTTCACCTGGCTCTGTATTTTTTGTCCTGTCTTGGCTCTTAGGAAGTCAGGTGTATCAAGGACAGAAGTGTATTTTGTCTTCAGCTCGTTGCCTGCAGCTCTGTAAACCAGCTGGAAAAAGACAGGTCCAGGAATTATTTCTTCTGCTATTATTTAGAAGCTGCACAATCACAGCTTTGCAATTATAACTTCTCATCTATTTCAGAAAAAAAACCACAGGGAGGGGTTAATTACAGCTACAAAATTGGGAAGAAATAATGGAATTTACCTCACTCAGATGGGTTTTTAGTTCCTGCACCGCTCTGTATCCAGGGGTATCCAACACCACGTTGACTTTAGGCCACATTTTCTTGGCAGTACTTGTGTAGATATAATTAGACTGGAAAGGAAAAGCAGTATTAATAAAGGAAATGTTATAGTGCAACCCAACAGTGCTTTCAAACAACAGATTTGGCTGCACGGCACAAAATTCTCTCGTTCTTTGCTCATTTTCATGTGTTTCACTCCCTGCATGCACAGAAATAAATCCACTGGTGTCAAACTCAATTCCCAGAGGAAAAGCCTTACCCAGAGCTTCCGGAGCTCGCGAGCACGGACCATGTCAGGAGTGTCATACAGGAAGCAACCCAAGCCCTTCAACCACCTCAGGTCCTCTTTGTATTTATTCTAGGAGAGACATCAAAATCAACAGTCAACTTTCGGGATAGTTTCAATCATCAGTCCCTAAACACAGTGAGAAAGCATTTTTTTGCTACAGAATAGAATGGAAATGCCAGAAACCCCATCCCACTTCCAAAAAAGAAGTTTTGGGCCTCACACCAGGCGTGTGAGCAGCAGCTGCTTACGTCACTGGTGATGTCCCCAACGTAGCGACAGTGCATCACGTGAGGGGTGTAGGGCAGGGAGATCAGGTGTCCCTGCATCTTGAAGAAATCTGACTTGTAGATCAGCTGAAAAGAGAGAACAAAACAGCATTTCACACGTTTGGTCAGAGAATAACCTCAATTTCTTCTGTTGTTCTGTCAGGAGGGCACCTACATCGCTGACGGCCTCCTGGGTGGCTCTGACTTGGCGGATTTCGGGCGTGTCGGGGGTGGTGTGGATCTTGTCCTTGTTCTTGTGGTACGTTGCTCTGTACAGCCTCTGTCACAAGAGACAACATTCTGCATTTTAACATAGTTTAAAACATTGTAAAACCTTGAAATGGCAAAGAAGTTCAGCACAGTGTAAGCACTTCTTAGACAAATTACTATTTTCTACCCAGGTGAAGATTCTCCATAATTGTTTTCAATAGGAGAATCTCAGACTCTAATCTTAAAAGCATGTAAATACAAATGGTTAATTTTCAGCCTACTAGAGCCAATGATGAAAGAAGTGAATAAAATCCAAAACTATTGAGATCCAATTTTACACAGATCCAATAATTTCTATTCAACTTTAATCACAGCTAAGAAAATTAGGCTGTAATTTTAAATTATGGTAACAATTTTAGCCTGGATCAATGATCCCTCTTGACCATTCTTGATGGATACTTCTCTAAATAAATTTTTGTTCTGAAAAGCCTCAGAGAACAGGGATCCTACAACTTCCCAGTTAATGTACTCTCATTATGCATATTTTGGGCACTGCAAATACAGTTGAAAGCAAATACATATATTTACTGTACCTCATTAATGACTTGATTGACTTTCCTCACATTTTCAAAGCCAACATCTTTAGGTCCCAGAGTGTAGCCCTTGGCCTTCATGTGTTCATAGGCTTCTTTATATTTCAGCTATAAAAAGTACAAAACCACACAGAAACTGAATTTGATAATCATTCTTACACTGCAGTTCTGACAGCAATTTATGCTCTATAAAACGAGATTTTTAGTGATAAACAAGTGAGATGTAGCTGTACCAGAGTTAAATACACTACACATCATAATTAATTCTACCTTTATCATATGCCCCCAAATTAATAATATAATAAATTTCGCTTGCATCTAATTAGGTATTTGCATGTTGCTGAGGAAGTTTATATTTTGACAGTAAAGGCCCAAGCTGAGAGTCCCTTATCTGGGACTGCTGACCATTCCCATGGTGCAGCAGGACTCAGTCCCTGACTTACGTCGCTGCCGATGTGCTGGACATGTTTGGCATGCTGGAAGTTGGGAGTGTCCGTGGGAAGGCTGTATCCAGTGGGCAGAGCATTCACACCAGCCCAGCGATACAAGTTCTGCAAGAGGAGAGAGAAAGATTTTGTGCAACTGTGAACAATACTTGAGGGGAAAATCCCTCAGTCTCGGAAATATCTCGATTGCAACCAGCAAAAGATTTCCCCCATGGCTGGGGGAAAAATGCATCAAAATGTATTTTTATGGCTTAAATGAGGATATTTTCCCACTTTCATTTGAGAGCAGTAACACGCAGCTTCACCTGAAAAGCTAAAACCAGATAATTTGGTTTTTGATCATCACAGACTCTGTGGAGCCTAAAGTTTTGTACTTACCTCACTCTGTATTTTGTTTGCATGATACGCCCGCTCCAAATCCACTGTTTTATCAGTAGGGATCATCTTGCCTTTGACATTCTGCCTGTAATCACCACGATAGACAGCCTGGGAAAGAGAAAAAGTCGTAATTGTCATGTTCCCTCACAGTATGTTTTGTTTGCACACAGTGGGAATTGCTCTTAAAAAACTGGATAAAAGATTTTTGGCTTCAGGCAATTAATGATTTTAGTGATTGTGTCTACAATGAGGTGTAGATAACCAGCAATGAATAAATTAATAAAATTAAATTATTAAAAAAAAATTAAAAGTTACATTTCTAAAGCTAGTGAGGTAGCAAGATATGGAATATCAGGTGGAAGGTGAGACAAACACTTACTTCACTTAAATTCAAGGCACTGATCACATTCTGGACATAGACAGGAGTGTCTGTGACCACAGTGAAGTCCTTCTTCATTTTTTCTGCCTTAGATTTGTACTTAATCTGCAGAGAGAAATAAAAGAGCTCTATTGACTATTTACTTTATCAATTAATTGTTCTGTTAGCAAACCAGCACTGAAACAGAGAGTATATTGAAACTATGGCTGGTTATTTAATGAATCCTTCAATCAAGAAGGATAAATAACTTTTTCCAGACTACATCTGGAGTAGAATAAAGCTACAATGGAGTGAAAAAGAAGACTAAGGAGCAAACCCAGAGCTATCCACTCACATCACTGCGAAGGTCGTAGGCTTGCTTGGCATGGAGGATTTCAGGAGTGTCCCAGACAAAGCAGCCAATGCCTTTCAGCCAGTTCAGATCATCCTTGTAGATCACCTAAGGAATCACAGAAGGAACCTGTAAGAATTCCATTAGGATCTAACCCCATATTTCTAACTCACTCTGAAACACGCTGTCAAATGATGGCAAGGAGATTTTCCACCACTGTGATTTTTTTTTGTTTGAGAAAATCAAACAATTCCTTTTGGAATTTAAATAAATTTTGTTCAATTTGCTTCAATTTGGGCAATAAATTAAAAATCCAATGATTTTTTAAAAAAAACTACCTGCACATCCTATTGGGCACTGATTTACTGCCAGATCCCACTCCTGGGCTGACCTACACAAGGCAAGTGTGGAGAAGCTTTCCCAGCCAGGATTTTCTCAGACTTCCAAAGTTTCCACACCTCATGCAATCAAATAAAGGACAATTTACAGACAGGGATGGCTGCATGGGTAGAACTGTAATGTTATGACCCAAATGACTACACTGATAACACTGAAATTGTTGCACAGAGAAGTTGTGGCCTCCCCAACCTTGGGAGTGGCCAAGGCCAGACTGGACGGGTCTTGGAGCAACCCGGGATAGGGGGAGGTGTCCCTGCCCATGGCAGGGGGTGGAACAGATGAGCTTTAAGGTCCTTTCCAACCCAAACCACTCTGGGATTTTCTGATTCTATTCAACTAAGCCCCATCTCAGCCACACATTTATTGCCAAGCATTACAAAAACACAACACAACGAAGTCAAGTGGCAACTTCAGAGCGCTCCTGCAAAATTTTTGCTAAATTATTTCCTCTAACAGAGCATAAATGAAGGAATGTTCTCAAAAGTGAGCCAGGAACAGGTGATTTGGGGACTTACATCACTGACTTGGTCAGTGACTTTTCGCACGTGGGCGTTGACCTGCAGGTCTGGCAGACAGAGCCACTCGTGGAGCCGCGTGCGATAATCGACCTCGCTGATCTTCTTCTGGGCATCCTTGGCTGAAATGATGTCCACCATGTCTGGGATAATGTGGACCTTGGCTTTGGTCTTCTCATAGGCTTCTTTGTACAGACGCTGTGGAGTTAAAGCAATGTTTTAATAAAGCTGAAGCAGAAATTGTTGATAAATTTGGAGGAAATTGTTGATATTTTCATGGGATGCCAGTGGGAGAGAGATCGTTTTGGCCATGACCAAAATTTTCATCTGGCCTGCACTAAAAATAATTTGCAGAACCTCAGCAAGGCAGGTGAAATATGATTTGTTCAATTTTCATTGTGCTGTTGGGCTAAAAGGAGGCAGATGATGATTTTACCCATATTACACTAAAGGTTTGGCCATGCAGGCAATGCCATAATTGAGTTAAAACTTAAATTTATGGTTGTATGCTAGAATTTAACAAATACTGAACCCTGCCAAATGCACATGGAAATGTTGGATGTCTGGATCAAGGCACGTGGATTCTTTGAGTGGCTGCTCCTGAGATAAGCGTGGCTTTATCAGGAAAACACATCCAGAACCAACACTTACATCGATGTTGAGCTTCCCAACTCTGAGGCACCTTTCCGTATTGGGATCATCCTCAACCCCTCTGGGGAGGGTGTACAGGGCTTTGAACTTGTCATACTCCTCACGGTATTTGACCTGAGCAGAAGCAAAGAAATGCAATGATTAACTGACTCCAATGGGTCAATTGTGGTTTTGGAACAAAATTCATCATCATTAAGCAAAAAGTTGAATCCAACAAGTAGAGGAAGGCTTTAAAGCAGGATTTTGGTTTTCTGTTTTGTCTTAAATGGTAAAGAAAGCGCATCATAAGGATCAGGTTGTAAGAGTAACAGCCGGCTAGAGGATTTTAAAAATAAATAGATGTAGAGTAAGGTATTTATTTATTGTTCCAGCTCTTTCATTTAAAGAGATCTGTGCAGTGGTCTCTCTAAATTCTAAGTTCAGTAAAGCATAAGATGTTTTCTATGCTTAGTGAGCATTATTTGAAGATTTTTGGTGTTTTTCTGACCTGGATGCTCATGAAATTTAGACTAGAAAAACCCTAATATCTTCTGTTTGGATTACTATAAAAATTGACTTTTTTTTCCATGACAAGAAGCCACAAAGGACTGTTACCCAAATGATTGTCAGAGAAAACTGATTATCTACAGAGACGTATTATGTCCCAATTAAAAAGGGAAGATAAATTAAAGTTTAAAAAATATTTATATCTATAGTAGGTGCAAGGTATGAAAGATTTAATTGTTAGAATTGATGATTAAAAAAAATTAAGTATTTAATTCACTTACAATGCTTGCATTGTGCTTCAGTTCTTTGGCACGTGCCAGGGCTACAGCATCCGAGGGTATTGCATAGCTGGTGGCCTTCACTTTATCCCAGGCTTTCTTGTAGAGATTCTGTGAGGAAATAAAAAAGCTTGTGTGAGTAGAAAAATGATTCTCCTAAATAATAACCAACAACCCATAGAAATCAAAAGCCCTTTTGCTTTTATTTGGACACCACATAGTAAAATATTGTAAACAAGACATTAAGCAACACTAATATCAAGTGCATGGAAAGGGTGATAAAAATGCTTTCTAACTATTCATGTCTGTTCTCATATGAGGTTTTAATCTTGTCCAGGTGTAATTTTATTCACAGAATCCATTTATTAATCCAGGTGTTTTGCCAAGACTGGCATTACACTTGGAAAATACGGCCCATGCCTGAAATACATCTCCCCCAAGCTCAGGTAGTGCAGAGGGCCAGCACTGGCTTTGATAAGCTCCTTGTTTGGATGTTTATCTTCAAACAGAGCAAACAAACAAAATAAAAACCCCACATTAAAGGTCCTGAAGAGAATAAAATTGTGTAGAAACACTTACATCACTATAGAGATGTTTCAAACTATGAACTCTTTCTGAATCCACTGTGTCAGTCACAGTTGTGTACTTGTCCTTAGTTTTGTGGAATTCCTCCTTGTATTTCACCTGGAAGATGAAAGCTGGGTTTAGTGAATTGTTTCAATGCTCAGATGGAAAATCTGGAGTAGAAAAGGTGGGGATTCACCTCACTGGCATTGGCAGCACTTTGCAGAGCAGTCACATAGACAGGAGTGTCTGTAACCACACTGAAGTTCTGGAAGTTCTCCTTCCCTGCAGAGGTGTATTTTATCTAAGGAAACAAAACCAACAAAACACTCATTAGTACTGAAAATGACCTGGAAATCCCCTGCCAGCTTCCTTTAAAATCACATCTGGACAACTGAAATCAAGGATTACAGCTCAGTTAAGACCAACTCTGAAAGTGACAGGTCATAACATAGAAATACTTAATATACAGCCAGGATGAACTAAGGAATAATGAAATTAAAAACCAGAGTTGTCTTTCCATTCTCCTCAGTTTTCTCCTCCTCTAATAACAGAAGTGATGTCTCTACAGAAGCTACTCCAAGATTGTATTATCACAGTTTGAACAAAGTATTTCTGATGTAGCAGGAATTACTTCATTCTGCTCTGGATTAGGACATGTCAACCTAAATGGAAAAAAAAAATATTTATTTATTTATTTATTTAAGGAAAACATACTTACCTGACTCTGGAGGTCATAGGATTTCTTAGCCTGTAGGATTTGTGGAGTATCCCAGACGTAACATCCAAGTCCCTTCAGCCAATTTAAGTCATCTTTATACACAGTCTACATGGAAGTGAACAGAACATTAAGTTAGGAAGAAATTTGTCTCCTGCCAATCAAACCAAGGAATTCTGCATCCTAATAAGCCAGGCAATTAACACACCCTCAGATTTTACGGGGAAGGTTGGCTGGCCCAAGCTGAGACACCACTGACTGCAGAATATGAGCACCATTCTCTCAGCTGTGGGCTGATACAACCCCAACAAACAAGGGGAGTGCTTTTCTAGGCCCACAGGATCCAGAAGGATTCTGGATGCTGTCCTGGCCCCTTGTGCTAATTCCAGCACTCCCAATTACAATAGATATGGATTACTGCAGTGATTGGTACTAAGAATCTAAAGCCATGGTTATTAATTTCATACTTAAATATTATGGAAGATATTTGAAAGTATTTTATATTTAAATAACTTGGAAAAAATGATGGCAAAGGCTGCTATAATGTCAAACAAATGGGTTCAGTAAGGTCACATAAATTCAAGAAGGGTTTGGACAATGCCCTCAGGCTCCTGGTGGGATTTTTGGGGTGTCCTGTGCAGGGCCAGGAGCTAGACTGAATGATCCTGATGGGTCCTTTGCAACTCAGACTATTCGATGGTTCTAAATAAAAGACAAGCATACATCACTCAGAATCTCCTGGGCTTTCCTGGCGTGAATAACATCATTTTCTTCAGGGGAACAATTCCACTGATGGAAGTAAGTGCGGTATTCCAGATCACTGAGGATGTACTGGCACTTCTTGGCTAGGACGTGATTCATCATGTCCGTTGGAATATGGACATTTTTCTTGGTGTCTTCATAATTCTTTCTGTAGGCCAGCTGAAAAGCAAAGATTGGGGAAAAGGTGAGAGGAAATAAGAGTGATTTTCTGTATAACTTTGGATGTTGGACTAAAAGGTGACAGCATGATCTGAGATATGTTTCCTGGATTTAGTAGCTAAGCTCCCATGGGATTCAACAGGATAAAATCTTAACTTTGATATGAATCATTATTTTTATTGATGTGGTTCAAGAAGGACAAGAATTATCTTCACATGCAGTTTTAACAGCTGATGAGAAAACTAACAAGTCTTCAGGATTAAAAAAGTCATGCTCCAAACATATTTTTTATCTAATTAAAGACAGAGTATTTGGGATTACACTGATTTTATGCACTGCATGACATGCTGTATGTGCAGTGCTGAGAACACCAAAACATCAAATATGCATTTACTTTTTCAGTTCCTAAATTCCTATTTCAACTCGAAATCTACACTTTTATTTGTAAAGGAAATGAATCCCACGTGGTATTTTTTACTGCTCAGATCCTTAGACTGAAACCGAAAAAGGGTTTTTTTCCTTACTGTAGTATTTCTAATAGCTAAACAAATCCCTTCTCAATCTCCTAAATCATTTAAAATTCAATTATTCAACCTACATATAAAATAAGCACTCAGGAAACATAAGGATGTTGAAATAATTTTTACTGATATTATTGTGGATTGATGTAGAGGTTGGACTTGATCTTGGAAGTCTTTTCCAACCTTAATAATCCTGTATTCTATAGTTCTATTAAGCTTTGCATGATTTATGTTTAAGTAATGAAATAATGAATTTCATCAGTGAAATAAACGGAGAAATAAAGCAAAAGGAAAATATTCCAGTTGGACTTGTTCCCTCCTTACCGCGCTCCTCATTTTCTGGAATTCCAGGGAGTGAATGACAGCGGGGAAATCACCAATATCCTTCCCAGCCAGGTAATGGCCTTTCAGCTTCTCATATATTTCTTTATATTTAAGCTGAAAAAAATTCATGTGGAAATTTTAAACATTCATTCTAACAACATCTTGGGGGGGAAAAGGGGCAAGAATGGGAAATCCCTCCTGACCTCACTGTTGATGTGGTTTGCATGTTTGGCTCCCACAAGTGGAACGTATTTCTCATCCAGAGTGTATCCAATGGGCTTGCTCAGTTCCCAAGCCTTCTTATAGTGTTTCTACACAAAGCACATACAGGTTTTGATGAAAAAATCAATTATACTTCCCAAAAAACCTGACTCTGCCATTTATACAAATGGAATACAGAAGATTTTTACAGAGCGGTTCCCAATAAATTAAATGGAGAATGTTCATTTTGAACAGTTGTTCAGTGTGAGGCAAACAGGACACGTGTTCACTTCAGAAAGCTGCCTGAGCACAAATTTGAGCTGTTTTCTGCTTTCTTTACTAAATTTACACCAGAAGAGTAATAAAAACACCCAAAATATAGATATGAACTCTGGTTTAAAAGTGGAGTATAGAACTGAGATTGATACTTTTATAGATACATGATCAAAATTGAAAAAAATCTTCAAGTAATATTGGTGTTGATTATAGAAATATTAACTGTCAGTGGCACTTTCCTAACATTTATTTAGTTAAATATTAAATATATTCACCTTCAGACTAAATTATGAAGTGCCTACTCCTACAAAAGAGTAATCACTTATATATGAAAAAATAGAGGTTTCTCATTAAAATTAATGAGACAACTCAAAAGTAACTGCTTAATAATGTAAATCATCGACAGTTTTCCTTTCTGACGAAAAAAGTAAATGTAAAATTTATCAGTAGTCTCAGAAGATATTATTGGATGGAATTATATTTGGTTTTGCCACACTATTATCACTTCCAAGCACCACACAGCTGTGCCTTAAGATCACTTCAATAAGGAAAGAAATTATCCTGGTTCCAATGATCCAAACTGGGAAAAGCTGAAGAAAAAAGGGATTAAATAACTTTCCCAGTACCTCTACTGACAGTAAAACAGTTCCTCAAGTCCACCCCACATTCTGTTGCTTTCAAAGCAAGGGAATCAGGGCTCAGGTTGATATTTATGGGATCTCACCTCACTGTGGAGCAAGGCCATGTCTTTGGCGTGGTGCAGAGCAGGAGTATCATCAGACCCAATGTACTGGCCTTTCTCCTGGTTAAATGTTTCTTTGTATTTTAGCTGCAAAAGAAAACAAACACAGTGTTAATTCCACAGGAGAAATACATTATTTTTATTATTATTATTATTACTACTCCATCCATTAGAAGGAGACATTAATTTTCTCTTATGTTATCATGCAATAATGTTGTGTAGGATATTCCAGCCACTGTAGTACACAGGCAAATGTCATTGGGTCACCTCATAATCCACATGGTATTCTTGAAAAAATTTAAGATACTGCTCAGCAAATACACTTTAGCAACACCAGGAACTCCATTAACTGCTGTTCACCAAGAACAGGACTCAGTTTTCAACTACTATAAGAAAAATCTGTGCCAACTCTAAGGCAGGGACATGCCATATTCTTCTACAGAAAAATGTTAAATTATTTGGATAGCAATATTGTGTTGTTCATTCATATCACTTCTTACTAAACTTGTTTACCCCAGGAAATCCTGTTATTAATGAGGCGTGCACACACACGTATAAGGCTAGAACTAGTACAGTTAGCAAGAGCAATTAAATCAACTACTAATTCTTCTATATGAATTTTTGTTTCAAAAAAAGGTACTTACATCACTCTGATTGACAGAGTTCATCTTTGCCAAAACGATGTCAGGAGTGTCAACCACGCTGGTGTATTTGGAGAAGTTCTCGAGGGCTTCTTTTGTGTATGCTCTCTGCAAAGAGGTGAAAAAATGTCTCAAATACTGTGTATGAAAAAGAAGTGCTAATTGTGGAACTGCTGAAATATTTTCTCTTACCTTGTTTATCAGTTCTTGTGCATTCTTAACTTTCTTATGCTCCACTGAATCGAGAGGGATCCAACCACAGCCACGAAGCCACTCCAAATCAGCTTTGTAAATGTTCTAAATCAGAAAGGCAACGCAAAAAGACAGAAATTATTGAACTCAGGATGGATTATGTGCTGTGGGTAATATCCTTTGGCCAGACCATGTGGAAACAACCTCGTAGGGCTGTACCATCACTCACATCACTCTGCAGGTCGTAGGCCTTCCGTGCCTGGATGCAGTCGTTCTGGTCAGGGTGGCAGGTCCACTCGTGCAGGTACTGGCGATACTCAACGTCGCTGACCAAGTTCTGGCCCTCCTTTGCTGCCACAACTGACATGGCATCCGAAGGCATGTGGATTTTGGACTTGGTTTTGTTGTAGTCAGATTTGTACAGCCTGTCGTTCTGGATCTCGCCCGCGTGCTCGTACCACACCAGCTTGGGGTCATCCCTCATCTTGGCAACTCCCACGTAGTGACCTCTCTGCTTGACATACTCAGCCTTGTATTTCAGCTGATGAGAGAGGGGAGAAATATGGATAAAATCAGCACTGGCTGTATCCACTCTGGTTTTAACCTGAGAACAGCTTCAGGTTCGTCAACACAAAGAGCAGATGAGACAGGGAGTTGTCAAACACAGCCTTAGGTTATTGGTACATGACCAGATAAAAACATGACACAAATAGTAATGTTACTTTGTATAGGCCTTCCAGTCCAAAATACAGCATTTCCTAATCTAATATATTCCAAATTTTCAGTAAATAGTATTGTCAACAGAAGAAGAAAGACTTGTTAGAAAATGTTTTCTAACAAGCCCATTTAGTCTCATTTGGCAACAAATTATTTGAGATTGTCTGAAGAGTGGATGCTTATTTAAGGTGTTCACATGACACTGTTTTGACAAAATGTTTACTCCAAATAAGAGTCATGTAGTAATTTCAATATCCATTATGCAAATGTTTAAAATGTAAGGTGTGTACTGGCCTACAGGTTTTGATAGGCCAAAAAGTGAAATCAGAGCCATATATGTTATAATCAGAGTATCACTTCAATGGTTAAACATTTATAAAATATGGAAGTCCAGCTCAGTTGATTTTGAAAGAAGTGTTTCTGGAGAGAGTGAATGTGGAAGGGTCAAGCTGACCTTTCAGCACTGATATCTCCAAACCCCGTAATCACAAAGATAGCAGAATTGCTTGGAGGACAGCGGAATTCATGGGTCATGAAAAGTCTGGGTGTTACCCTAAATGGAAAGCTTTTAAAGCCTTTTAGTGAATTTTGAAAGCCTTTAACATTTCAGGCTTCCAAGGAGTCGACTTCCTAATTGGAAAAATCATTACCTCACTTTGGACATCACTCGAGTGCTTGGCATGAGAGATCTGCACCGTGTCAGGAGGCAGAAGGTAACCAGTGGCTTTTTCTTTCTCCCAACTTTCCTTGTATAAATTCTGTGGAAAATAAAAGTGATGAGGAATTCAACACTACTACAATGATAACAATTACTGTATATACGTAATATATATATAAGGATAACAAATCCTTTCAGGTTGCTCTTAATAAGGCAGGTTTTCTAAACACCTAAAAAATGTGAGTAGAAGCTGTCAAGGAGTGACCACGTACCTGATTTAGAATTCTGGCTGCCTCTCGGGCCATATCCAGCTGTGGTGTATCTGTGAGAGTATAATTTGACTTGGCCTCATTCCATTCTTTGTGGTATTTAATCTAGGACACAGAAAGAAATGACTGCCTTGTAGCACCACCACAGAACTGGGAAAACACCATAATTTACGCATGAAATAACGAACCAACCCCTGAATTTGCAAGGCCATTAGACCTTAAAAGAACATTAAGAACAATTCATAGAAGTCAAATGTAGCCCAGAACTGAGAGCAAACTCACATCACTGAGAATTTCACTGCTATTCTTTGCTGTGACATAATCAACTCTGTCAGCCACAGGAGTAAATGGGAGAGCTTCAGCTTTTGTGCGGTACTTTCTCTGTACAAGGAAAAAGAAGAACAGATTATCCTGGAATATTTGATGCCTAATACAGCAATTCTGAATACATACACAAGACAAGGAAGTTCACACGGAGAAAAACCTCTCTATACACAATGAATGTTGTGAAAACACTACAGTTGTATTTTTCATTTGAAAAATACCCTGATGTGTTTAACCACTTAAAATATTTTGAGTGACAAACACCCCTGAAGAAAATTTTAGTCTTGAAAAACATTTGGTTACCTCACTCAGGAGATCTCCAGCATATTTGGCATGCTTGACTCCAAGAGAATCATTTGGCAACCATCCAATTCCCCGCAGCCATTCCAAATCAGCTTTATAAACAGCCTGGGAAAACAAAATAGGGTCCATGCACTTAGCTACAGCTCCCTGTACAATCCAGCAAGATTCATAAATAACAGCATTTACTTCCAGTGCTTAAAAGGGGAGCAGTAATTCCAACACGAGCACTACATCTGAATTTATCACCCTTCAAACACGACAATTTATAAGTGGCCTATACTTTGCAACTCTAACAAAGAGCAAGGTGAGTTCCCTGAATTCAGGAGAAGATTCTCACTCCTTAGAGCTGAAGCAGAATAAGAAGAGGCAACACAGGATTAAGTTAAGGGGTGTTTTCAGGTGAACTTACATCACTCTGGAGGTCGTAAGCTTGCTTGGCATGAATGACATCGTTCTGGTCGGGGAGGCAGATCCACTGGTGCAGGTAGTGCCGGTAATCGACGTCGCTCACCAGGGTCTGCCCATGCTTGGCTGACACGATGGACATCATGTCCACTGGCAGGTGGCACTGGGTCTTCAGCTTGGCAAAGTACTTCTTGTACTCTCGTTCACTCTGAACTTTGGCTACGTCCAGGGCAAACTGGATTTTGGAGTCTCCCTTTGCGTTCGGCACTCCCACGTAGTGTCCCTTCTGCTTCTCGTGCTCCAGCTTGTATTTGTACTGGGTGAAGAGCAGAGGTCACCATTAGTAACAGTTAGCATGGAAGAGCTCTTGGAGCATGTGAGATGCCTCTTTTGGCACTTACATCACTGGCAATCTCTCGAGAAGCCTTGGCTGTCTTAATTGGAATTGCATCTGCTCTCAAATCGTAGCTCATCTTCAGCTCATCCCAAGCCCCTTTATAATGTTTCTGAAGAGACAAAGAAAGCATCACACACATGCTGAATGCTCTGGCATTTGCCATTATAGAAACAGAGTTTCCAGCCATTTATTTGCTGAAATACCATGGAATTTTTTGAGCATTACTCCTGCTTCTAACCATAAATGCAGCTGCCTCTGAAATATGCAACACCCAGTGTGCAGCCTATAAAGCACGGAAGGGTGTTTGTAAAAGTGTAGAAAATATTTATATGCCTTGGATTCTCATCCATTTCAATAAAATATTCCCTCAGTGGGGTATGACATTAATAATTTTTAAATAGCTGTATGCACGTATTTATTTTAAAATGGCTAAATACTTTAAGGATATTCAGTAGAGGGAAGGGAAATGTTGCAAGCCCTGTATGAGGACAGACTTCAATGAGATTCAGTGAGATTCAACATCTTAGAATGATATAATTCACATACTACTTTAGAAAAAACAGAATGATAAACATACCTGGCTGTAATTAACAGCATTAGCCTTGGCTAGGTTGATTTCAGGTGTGTCTGGCATGATGTGGATCATAGTCTTGTCCTTTTCCCAGGCTTCTTTGTATTTTGGCTGTTAAAACAGTTCATTTAATAATATCAGAATTATGGAATTTCACTTATCAATAACATAAAATCCCATAAATCTCTCCTGAATTATCATCTCTAAAGAATAAAACATTTGGAAAAGCATTAAACTTAAACCACCACTGATCAGTTTTGTATTTTAGCAGTGAGATTTTTCTTTAGCTCTAGTTTCTAGTATGGAAGCAGCTTTGAGGAGGTTGGAACGTACAATGCTGATCTGTTCAGCGTTGGTTTTGGCCAGAACAACATCTGGGGAATCCACAACACTGGTGTATTTCACGCTGTCAATGGGGGTCCGATACACATTGTCACTCAGGAGATCCTGGGCATTCTTCACCCTCTTAATTTCTGGAGAGTCGTTGGGCAGCCAGCCAATTCCACGGAGCCACTCTAGGTCTGACCTATACACAGCCTGGGTGAGATGGTCAGAAAAGGAAAACATTGTTTAAAATGATTGTCTTAATTATTTTAAGCTATGCAAAGGACATTATATTTTATAAACCCAGCTAGAGTCACAATAATTGTTTTTATATACAGGAGATGTTCAGTGTCCCAAGTAAAATTAAATCTGGCAACAAGGTTTTAAGTAGGTAATTTCTTAAACAACACATTCTAAACCTATAAAGGGGAAACAACTGAAAGGAGTTGCAGTTAAAGATGACAAATATTAAGAGCTTAGAAGAGTCTTCCTGTCCCCTCCAAAATACTTATTCCTCCAGTCATTTCAACAATTTACAAGTCTAACAAAAGCCCAAGCTGCCTACCAGGAAAATTGACAAAAAGTAAGGAACAGGAACCTTATCTCCAAAGTTTGTAATTGAGACAGTGGAGGAGGGACTGATGTTGCTGACAAGCAGCAAAGCCAGGTCAGGAAATCAGCTGCACTGACTCCTCCTTCTCCTTTGCAATCAGCCACTAAAACCTCTGCCTGGCTACCTAACAGAGTTTCCTTCCAATTAAATAAATTTCCAAGCTGACTCAAGGAAACAGAAGTAACAAGAGCCACCTGATTCCAAGGCAGCAAACAGCTGTTATTCCTAAGTCCCATCAAAGCAAGAAAGACTAATCCTTCATCCACTCCAAATCACAGCTGTCCAAAAGCATTATGCAACACATTATCAACTAAAGTTTTATAAAATTTAGAGGTAAAACCAATGCTTTTTAAGGGTGTAAAAGAGCAGATAATAGCAGTAACAAAAAATTGAAGAAAACAGTCTAAATATAAATCTGTTGTGACTCTATAGCACTGAACAATCAGAATAAGGCTATAATATATTAATAACAGTAGTAACTACGCTATGGATACTCACGTCGCTCTGGAGGTCGTAGGCCTGCCGTGCGTGGATCACGTCGTTCTGGTCAGGAAGGCAGGTCCACTGGTGCAGGTACTGCCTGTAGTCAACGTCACTGACCAGGGTCTGGCACTCCTTGGCTGCCTGCACCGACAGGGCATCCACAGGGATGTGGATGTGCGTCTTGGAATCATTGTAGGCCTTCTTGTAGAGGCGGTCGTTCTGCAGGGCCATGGCGCGCGCGGCCCACGCCAGCTTGGGGTCCTCCTTGGCACTGGGGCACCCAATGTAGTGGCCTTTCTCCTTCTCGTGGGTTTCTTTGTACTTGTACTGGAAATGCAGAGAGAACAAAAAGTGTGTTGCTCACCTGAACAAAAGGATTCCAGCTCCCCAGGCTGTCAGCCTGAGCTTCACTCAGATCTGCTGAGGCACAAGCACCACACAAAGAGAAGGCTGTACCTCACTGGCAATGTCTCTGGAGGCCTTGGCTTGTTTGATGGGAATGGCATCAGCTCTTAGGTCATAGCTTTTCGCCTTGGCCTCATCCCAGGCCTTCTGATAATGTTTCTGCAAGGAAAATTAATCACCTTTGTTAAACATAGTGAAATGCCTTCTCTAAAAACCTACTTCCTTGGAATGACCAGCTTGGGAGCCCAGTTTGCCTCTTGTAACTGGCAGAGTTACAATAATGATCCTGGTAAGTATCTTAACAGAAAATTCATGACTTAAAAGTAGGTGCAAGATCCAAAACACAAAGAGGGAGAAGAAATATTCCTGAAGACAGACCACTGTGTCTGCAGACTCCAACAACTCCTCCATGGGAAAGTATTTGGCAAGTTTTGCCAAAGGGAGCAGGAATTGTGTGGAATTGCACACTGAGTTTGGGAGTTTGCTCATGAACACACAACCTCTTGATAGGCTGAGGGGTGACAAAGAGCCTGTGGGTGTAATTTCCTGTTTACAAGCACATTAGAAGGTGGGTTTGTACACCACAATTTACAGCAAAAACTGGAAGAACAATTGTCAGTCTTCATTTTCTAACACTTCAAAAGGACTTCATTTTGTTTTCTTACATTGCTGATGTTGAGAGCGTTGACTTTGGACTGCAGCAGGACAGGAGTATCCGAAGGGAGGGAAACCTGGGTCTTGTCTTTATCCCAGGCCTCATGATACAGACGCTGAGGAGAAATGAAAGGAAGAATAATGCCATTTCACTAGGGTGAGAAAAAAACACCAACAGGAATTCTTAGGTAATTCCAATTTGCAAAACTTCCCAAGTAGTCATTCCCACTGTAGAAATTCTAATCTCCACCAGAAAGAAAAGAAATGCCATCCCATAAGGGAAAGGTGAGCTTACATCACTGAGCTGCATGGCATTGGTCTTGGCCAGGACAACGTCTGGGGAGTCAGGGATGCTGGTGAACTTCAGCTGCTCTGGCCGCGTGCGGTACAAGCGGTCATTGAGGAGCTCCTGGGCTTTCTTGGCTTTGACCACATCCACAGAACCTTCTGTTAGCCAGCCAATGCCTCGCAGCCATTCCAGGTCGGACTTGTACACGTTCTACAAACAAATCAAGGGTTAGTGGCATTGCAGAGATCACTCTTTTCCCAGAGAGCTGGTGGACTCTCAGTCCACGCAGATGTTCAAGACCAGTCTGGGTAAGGCTCTGAATAACCAGGTCTAGTGGAAGGTGTCCCTGCCCATGGCAGGGCGTTGGAATAAGATGATCTTTTCCAACCCAAACCATTTTGGGATTCTGTAGTTCTAACACTAAATGCAAGAAGGTTTTTTGTAAGGCTTTCCCCAAGCTCCTTTTCATACTCTTACACAACAAGCAGCCAGTGACACTGTGGTGTAGAAGGTCCTTTCTAGACACAGAACCCCTGATTTGCACAGCAACAACAATACTTTTAAGACACATGCTGCATTCAAACCAGGGGCATCATCTGCAAATAGTCTGCAAGCAAACATTCCAGAGCAGACTGAGAAAACATGGCTTCCTTATGAACTGCCCCAAATATTTCTGGCCCCCAGGCTGAAATCCTTTGGAAAGGATAAAATAAACCTACCAGGACAGACTGCAGGCTCATGAACATACATTTGAAAGTATATTTACCAGTCACTAACAAACAGAGCCTCACGCAGCCGCCCTAAAGCTTTCCTACAGTTATTGTCACTCACGTCGCTCTGGAGGTCGTAGGCCTGCCGTGCGTGGATCACGTCGTTCTGGTCAGGAAGGCAGGTCCACTGGTGCAGGTACTGCCTGTAGTCAACGTCACTGACCAGGGTCTGGCACTCCTTGGCTGCCTGCACCGACAGGGCATCCACAGGGATGTGGATGTGCGTCTTGGAATCATTGTAGGCCTTCTTGTAGAGGCGGTCGTTCTGCAGGGCCATGGCGCGCGCGGCCCACGCCAGCTTGGGGTCCTCCTTGGCACTGGGGCACCCAATGTAGTGGCCTTTCTCCTTCTCGTGGGTTTCTTTGTACTTGTACTAGAAATACAAAAAGAAGTGAATCTGGGATGAAGGCCCCATAATTTTCTATTGCTACGGATCACAAAAATATATATTCTTGTTTTCAAGATAACTGAAAATAAATGTAGAGGAAAGAACATACATCACTCGCAATATCTCTTGATGCTTTTGCAGTTTTGATTGGAATTGCATCCGCTCTCATGTCATAACCCTTCTTTTTGGCCTCTTCCCAGGCTTGTACATAAAGTTTCTGTACAAAAGAAGACAGAAAATGGCTTATCAATATTCTGAAAGATGGGATTTCTACATTTCATAATTGTCTCTCAAAATTTTCATGAATGCATATTTTAGAACATCTTTATGATTAAAGAAACGCTGACTTAACTCAGAATTTCCACTAGTTAAGTAAATGTTTAAATGTCCTTACATTGCTAACGTTGGCTGCGTTGGCCTTTGCTAACAGGATGTCTGGCGTGTCAGGCATGACATGGATGGACTTCTTGTCTGCATCCCAGGCTTCTGTGTACAAGCGCTACAAGAGAGGAAAACAGCCCTTCACAAACAGTTCTTTATGGAATTATTTTACAATTACAATTATTTTACAATTAGTTTACAAAGTGCTATGGGTAGCTCAAGTCAGCTCTAAATACCCTGACTCAGCAAAGCCTCTCTCTGAACAGCTCAAGAAGGAAACTTTATCCCTCCTCCTGATTATTTCTCAGGCTAAGCTGGTGCAGCAATTGATTGACTTTGGATTGTGGTGAAACAGCCATAGAAGGAAAACGGTATTAATTATTCTGTATAAGTTGTTTGATTATGTTTCTCACATAGGAGATGGAGGGGGTACTAAGTGACTTTCACCCTCCAGATCTGAGGTACATTGCAGAAGTTTCACCTCCAGACAACCTGAAATACCTCATAACTTGTTCATCATGCATTACTCTTGGAAGATCTGTGAGTTAAGGGACTTTTTTCTGTAGATTTTTACCAACTGCTTACTTCAGACTGAGCCCTGAGAGAACAGCTTTCCTGTACAATGGCTGAATCTGGACACTGATTTTCTCTTAAATCCACAAGTCTTTAGCTTTACTTTGTATTTTGTATTTTTCACCTCATGAACAAGCTCTATTAACTGGCAATACCACCCTCACCTTATTCATGATCTCAGCATTTTGCTTGGCTAAGACCATGGCCAAGGAATCAGTCACGCTGGTAAATTTGATTTTGTCTGCCGGTTGGCGATACTTCCTTTCACTGAGGATTTCTCCAGCTTTCTTGGCTTTCTCAACCTCCAAGGAACCAATAGGAACCCATCCAATGCCTCTCAGCCATTCCAGATCTGATTTGTAAACAGCCTGAAAAAATTTGAAAGTCTGTTATATATATGCAAGTGTGATCAAATATTAAAATTAATATAAACGAGCACATCCTATATGAACAACTGGGTATGTTTCTGAGGATATGGTTCTGAAAACAATTGTTGTTTTTGAAGATTAAGTAAAGTAATCATTAAATAACAAAAATAACAGAGTTATTGGAGCACACCACAAATATTAGAGAAACACACAAATTATACCTCAGGTTAAGGACTGAAAAAATAGGATTAAACATAAATTTGATGAAAGAATAATAAAAAGTCTGATGCAAGCAACTAAGGCTTATAATCCGTATTTTAAAAATCAGATTGTACAAGACCTAGAGTATTTAACTATGTATTACAAACGTAAAGATTTGCTCACATCACTCTGGAGGTCGTAGGCTTGCTTGGCGTGGATCACGTCGTTCTGGTCGGGCAGACAGATCCACTGGTGCAGGTAGTGCCGGTAATCAACGTCGCTGACCAGCTCCTGGCACTTCTTGGCCAACACAATTCCCAGCATGTCCACGGGGCTGCTGAAGTGGGTCTTGGACTTCTCAAAGTCCTTCTTGTACTCCCTGTCACTCTGGATCTTGGCCACGTGCATCGACCACATCATCTTGGGATCATCTTCAATGTTCCGGGCCCCGATGTGGTGGCCCAGCTGTTTGCGATACCCTTCCTTGTACTTGTACTGCAGGAAAAAGAAATACATATTTACATACTCCATCTTTTTTTAACACAAAGCATTTAAATAGATTTCTTGGTAGAAAAACAAGGAGCATAAAAATCTGTTATCCTCTGTCTCTTAGTGATGTTGATGTTGTAATGTATTTAAACCTTTTAGTGTGCCCCAGCCAAACCATCTTTCGTAAAAAGCAAAAAGAGAGGCATGTAGGAGAGCAAGAACAGACTGTGGGCAGTCCCTTGATGGGTTGCAGCAGTTTGGAGCCAGGTGCTTCTACTAAAGACCAGAGACCAGCTGACCCTCAGAGATGTAGAAGATAGAAGAAAAGAACACAGAAGAGGACTGCTGCCACAGAAGAGAAGACTGCCGCGACAGAAGAGGACTGCTGTGGGAAGGAACTGCGACCAGAGAAGAAAAGGACTACTAAAAAAAAAAGGACAGGCAAGCAGGACCAAAGCAGCTTTAGGAGATAGCAGACTAAATGGTATTTTTTGTGTTGTTTAGCAACATGTTGACTCATGCCAGAAGCAAGAACTGTCCCAGTCACTGCAGAGCTTTTTTCCTGATTTTGTATTCCAATGTTCTGAATTTCAATGTGACACTGAAACAGAATTATTTCTTTCCTCCAGAAAAAACAAGCATTTAAACTTCTAGAATTTATTTACTTACGTATCTCTTTTGGGGACAGATTTTCAAGTACTTCCTATTTTGAATCAGAAATTAACTTGACAAACTCTAGCATAGACTCCTACATCTTTTTGATCATTCTATTTGAATATCCATGGATGGCAATGGGGGTCATATACACAATCTTCATGTTATTATATTTATTTGTTACTGTGATACATAACTCATGCAAAAATACTAGCTATCCATGCTTTTTGTGCACTAAAGCATGTGGTAGAATGACTACAAAAATAGATTTCAATATTATCTAGTTTGTGAAATATGACAGGAACAAACATTCTGATTCTTTTCCATTACCAAATCCTTGCAGAAATGAGAACAAAGCCTGCTTACCTCACTGGCAATCTCCCTGGAGGCTTTGGCAGACTGAATGGGAATGGCATCATAACGCAAATCATGGCCCTTCTTCTTTGACTCCTCCAAGGCCAGTTTGTACATTTTCTGTGAGAAAAAATTCACAGTTTCAAAAAACAAAATTCAAAATTGTATTTCAGTTAAGCACAACTGTGCATTAAAACAAATGAAGTCCCTAAATAATTTTGCTAATCTTCAGACAATTTAAATACTGTTCTCTAGAAAATTTTTTTAAAATGCAGATTTCAAAGACCTTGTAATTTTATTGTAGATGTTAGAAAAATGGAAATCATTTAGGTAAGGCTAAGACTGGAACAATTAAAAAGTTAAATTACCTATTTCCACAACTTGCTGTAGAAATGATTTCTCATTTATGATGAATAATATATTTTAATAGACCAATTAGATATCCAAGAGGTAAATTTGAGTGAAAGGACAACTCTGATTTCAGCACTGGAATGGGCCATTTATGAAAATAAACAACCTGACAATATTTTACCATTAATAAAAAATCAAAGGTGACAAAAGTGTACTTATCAGAAACCCTTTAATTGTCTCAGCTCTTCAGTTGCACTCACCTCACTGTAGTTCAATCTGTTTTGTTTGGCCAGCAGGATTTCTGGGGTGTCAGGCATGACATGAATTGTGGTCTTGTCTTTGTTCCACGCTTCAGTGTACAAACGCTAAGAAGGAAAACAGGAGGAGATTGATATGGCATTCCAAACCAGCTTAATATCTCAATAATCATGGAAAACACTTATTAAAATGAGATGAACCTGATCTAGTGGAAATTGCCCTTTCCCATGGCAGGGGGTTGGAACAAACTGATCTTTAATGTCCCTTCTAAACCAAACCATTCTATGATACTATGAAATATAAGATGGATATATAGTTATGTGTTAACCTGGCAGAAATAAGATAAACAAAAGGAGAATTTATCTGAGGGAGTTTAAAAACGTTCAGGAAACTGCCACATTGCTTCAGAATAATGAATAAACCAAAGTATTATTAGTGCCCACTGCACACACAAGTCAAGGAAAAGATTTAAATGGAAAATGCTGAATATCCCACAAATTTGAGTCTTCCACTACCTGGCCTAAGAGTTTTGAGTGAAATAACAAGAGCATGCTGATTGAAAATACATCATGTCTGAACTGCAGCATTGCTTGTGCTCACTTCATTCTCAGTCCTGTCTCTGGGGGTGAGGCACAGACCTCTGATGTGTCACCCAGTGGCACCAGGACTCACCTTGTTCATGATGTCGGCGTTCTGCTTGGCCAACACCATCTCCAGGGAATCCGTGACACTCGTGAACTTGATGGTGTCCGGATGCTGGCGGTAAATTTTCTCACTCAGGATCTCCCCTGCTCTCTTGGCTTTCTCCACTTCCAAGGAACCAATTGGGACCCAACCAATGCCCCGCAGCCATTCCAGGTCAGATTTGTAGCAGTTCTGTTACAAGAAAAAATTACACAAGTTATTTTAATACAATAATCATAATTATAATAATGTATGTTACACAGTGCATCTTTCCAAAGGAAAACAACCTCGCTATCAGCTCTTCATTCAAATATATTCAAAGCTGTAGAGAAAACTGTAGAAAAAATGACTGCATTTCACCTACATTAAGGGTGAAAACATTACCCAACTTTCACAGAATTGTAAATGATACATAGGCCAAATCCTGGAATTACAGGATTTCATTTAAATATCAGTTAGTTAATATAACCTGTAGGAGGTCTGAGTGTCAATTAACTGTGAAAAGTAAAAATAAATCTCAAGAAGCTGGTTCTACCACATCAGAACAAGATGGCCTGATCCAACAATGGAAAATAAACTAATTCCTCAGCAAAAATCAAATGCCAGAGAACTCACGTCACTCTGGAGGTCGTAGGCTTGCTTGGCGTGGATCACATCGTTCTGGTCGGGCAGACAGATCCACTGGTGCAGGTAGTGCCGGTAATCAACGTCACTGACCAGCTCCTGGCACTTCTTGGCCAACACAATTCCCAGCATGTCCACGGGGCTGCTGAAGTGGGTCTTGGACTTCTCAAAGTCCTTCTTGTACTCCCTGTCACTCTGGATCTTGGCCACGTGCATCGACCACATCATCTTGGGATCATCTTCAATGTTCCTGGCCCCGATGTGGTGGCCCAGCTGCTTCCGGTACCCTTCCTTGTACTTGTACTGAAACAGAAGATATTTAAAGTTACTTGGTGTATTGACAAATTAATAAATAATTCTAACAGTTTAACATACTCATAATTATTTTGTAAAGATAAAAATATGATGTAGGTCTTTCTACTGTAGGATTAATTTTCACATAAAAAGCATTTTTATTAGATATAACTATCTCAGACTTTTTATATAACTAACACACTTTCAATTCAGTGAACATTTAATGTCATGTTCTAACAAGTCAGGTATTTCACATTCTTTTATTATTAAGATTAAATTGTAAATATTAACTTAGTTTAAAAACTTTTTACAATACTCCTTCATTAATACTGTATGATTTGATCTTAATACAAACAGTTGAAATATCAAACTTGATAGAAAACAAGAAGCATAAAAATCTGTTATCCTCCATCTCTAAGTGATGCTGCCTCATCCCAGAAGCACAAGCTATCATAGGCATTGCATAGTTTATCCCTGGTTTTATGTTCAGACATCTTGAATTTCATTATGACACCTGAACAAGAATATTGTTTGAATCAGAAATTAACCTGACAAACTGTACCGTTGGTTCATACACCTTTTTGATCACGCTACTTGAATATCCATGGACGTCAACAGAAGTATTGCAGGGGGCATATCATTAACCTTCACATTATTCTACTAATTTATTACAGTGATACGTTCCTCATCATAAAAATACTGGCTATCCATTCCTTCCACGCACTAAAGGCATGCAGTGGAATCATTAAATAGAATCACTATGAAAATAGATTTCATTAACCTCTATTCTATGAAGTATAACAGCACACAATGGAACGAACACTCCGGTTCTTTTCCATTACCAAATCCTTACAGAAATGAGAACAAAGCCTGCTTACCTCACTGGCAATCTCCCTGGAGGCTTTGGCAGACTGAATGGGAATGGCATCATAACGCAAATCATGGCCCTTCTTCTTTGACTCCTCCAAGGCCAGTTTGTACATTTTCTGTGAGAACAAAACTTACACTTTAGTTTCAAAACCAAATTGCATTTCAGTTAATCACATCTGAGTAATAAAACTATTCAAGTCTCTAAACAATATTGTTGATCTTCAGGCAACTTAAACATCTTGAACCCAGCTCTATCTTCAGAGAGAATAAAAAACTGCAGTTTTCAAAGACCCTGTAATTTTATTGTAGACTCTTGGAAGTCATCTAGGGAAAGCAAAACTAGTTATTTCCATACCTTGCTGTAGAAATGATTTCGCATTTATGGTGAATAATATATTTTAAAAGACCAATTAGATATCCAGGAGGTCATTTCCTTGAACAACTCTGATTTCAGCCCCAGAACAGACCCTTTATGAAAATAAACAACCTGACAATACTTTAATATTAACTAAAAGTCAAAGATGACAAAAGTGTACTTGTCAGAAGTATGAGTTAATTGTCTCAGCTCTTCAGTTGCACTCACCTCACTGTAGTTCAGTCTGTTTTGTTTGGCCAGCAGGATTTCTGGGGTGTCAGGCATGACATGAATTGTGGTCTTGTCTTTGTTCCACGCTTCAGTGTACAAACGCTAGGAAGGAAAACAGGAAGAGATTTATAGGACATTCCAAACCAGCTTAATATCTCAATAATCAGGAAAAACGTGGACCATACCAGATAAAATATAGGAAATATAACAGGGATAATCAGGTAATCAGGAAGAGATAATATTCACAAAAGGAGACTTGACTTGTGGAAATGTAACAAAACTAATGAAACACCACATTGATTAAGGAGAAGGAATAAACCAATGAGCATTGCTTGTGCTCACTTCATTCTCAGTCCTGTCTCTGGGGGTGAGGCACAGACCTCTGATGTGTCACCCAGTGGCACCAGGACTCACCTTGTTCATGATGTCGGCGTTCTGCTTGGCCAACACCATCTCCAGGGAATCCGTGACACTCGTGAACTTGATGGTGTCCGGATGCTGGCGGTAAATTTTCTCACTCAGGATCTCCCCTGCTCTCTTGGCTTTCTCCACTTCCAAGGAACCAATTGGGACCCAACCAATGCCCCGCAGCCATTCCAGGTCAGATTTGTAGCAGTTCTGTTAAAGATTAAATAAAAATCACCCACACTGATTATTCTATCAATAATAATAATAATGTGACTTACACGGTTAATAGTTCACCAATAAGTAACCTCACTATCAACTTAATCAATTAATTTAAATAAAGTCAAAGCACAAGAGAAAATATAGAAAAAACAACTGCATTTCATCTACATTAAGCATGAAACCATTATCCAGCTTTCACAGAATGGTAAATGATAGATAGCAATTCTGGAGTTACAGGATTTCATTTAAGTATCAATTAGTTAACACATCCTATTGGAGAGCTGAGTTTCAATCAGCCACAAAACATAAAAATGTCTTGAAAACTTGGTTCTACCATGTCAGAACAAGATGGCCTGATCCAATTATGTAAAATATCAAATACATTCCTCAGCAAAAATTAAATGCTAGAGAACTCACATCACTCTGGAGGTCGTAGGCTTGCTTGGCGTGGATCACGTCGTTCTGGTCGGGCAGACAGATCCACTGGTGCAGGTAGTGCCGGTAATCAACGTCACTGACCAACCCTTGGCATTTCTTGGCCAACACAATTCCCAGCATGTCCACGGGGCTGCTGAACCTTGTCTTGGACTTCTCAAAGTCTTTCTTATACTCCCTGTCACTCTGGATCTTGGCCACGTGCATTGACCACATCATCTTGGGATCATCCTCGATGTTCCGGGCCCCGATGTGGTGGCCCAGCTGTTTGCGATACCCTTCCTTGTACTTGTACTGAAACACAAACCAAGATATTACATTTCTGTATCGCCTCTAAATATCAGTTACTCATAATAATAACTTTTCCAAACTTATCTATAACCTACCATTAAAAAAACCCCACACAGTCAAAGCAATTCTCATGCTAATAATATGGATTCTAGGACTAAAGTTATTTGCTATTTGAGTTAGAACACTAAACAGAAATTTTTTATCATTTTGTTTGTTGAAGAAATGTACTTCACTAATATTAGTGAGAAATAATCCTGGTCTTATAAAATGCATTTAATCCTTATTACATATAATGATATACATACTGCAAATACTTATTTACACATATAGGGTAACAAGCTATACAATTATCATGATAGGAGCATTATATTGTTCTTATAATTTTCAACATGTATTTTTTTAAACATACATGATAATCTGCTTGCAAAAATCTATTAATTAAGGTCACAGTTTAACTGCAGTGTCTTTTACAGAATCCAGCTGATAATTTTCAGGTTGCAGAGGAGAGATGTCAACATAGAAAGAAAAGTAGATTCTTACATCACTGGCAATTTGTCTGGATGCTTTGGCTGCTTGGATGGGGATGGCATCAGCTCTCAAATCATAGCCTTTCTTCTTTGCATCTTCCATGGCCTGTCTGTATTGTTTCTGCATGAAGAATTAAACAATGGGACGCATATAAGTTCCATACATTATATTCTGTGCAAAACAAATTGCTTGGAAGTAGACCTAAAAATTGTGTTTAGATTTATTACACCCAGTTTTATCTACCTTTAACTCAAAGCCTCAGATCAGTAGCTGATACAAATTCATGTCAAAGGAATACCTTTGCTAAACACATTTGTAAATTAATTTTTATTTTACTGCTTTAAATAATGTAACATCGGCTACAATTTAGAGCTGATCTTTTCTTCTATACAAGTAGAGTAAAACCAATGTGAATTTGTTTGCCTAAAACAACGTTTAACACTGGCATCACAGCTTTTCAGAATTATGCTGGTAATTACCTTTTTGGTATTAATTTTTGCCTTCCCAACATTATGCACACTGGCAGAAATGAATCCCAAAAATTCAGTGGAAACACACAACTTGTGTGGAATTTATGGAATTTCTTCTCACCAGTGCTCACTGCTCTATATACGCACTACTACAAATATACAAACAGTACTTTTAAAGTCACAATTTTGTGGATAAACACGGGACTTACTTAAGGAAACTGATGGTGACATCTATAGAAGGTTTCCCAGAACATTCCTGATCCAGCCATGACACAGAGCAGTTACATTTGGAGAGCTCCCACACTTACCAGACTGTAGTTTTTCATGTTCTCTCTTGCCAGCGTGATTTCAGGCGTGTCAGGCATGATGTGGATTTGTGTCTTGTCTTTATCCCAGGCCTCAGTGTACAGACGCTGCAGGAGAAACACAGCAGAGTATTTGGAGACCTTCACAATTGATAATTGTGACAAATTACCTTGGTAATTATCTTAGGAAGATATTATTAAATCAACTCTTTATAAAAACAAGTTTCCCATTGATCACCAAGAATGGAACTTATATTTTTACAGCCCTACTATGCTGAAATCTCACAACACAAGCACAGGTCTGTGGTCCTAGTCCTGTCTCAAGGGTTTTGGCAGAGACTGTTGATGTGTTACCTGATCAAATCCGACTCACCTTGTTCATGGTGTCTGCATTTTGCTTGGCCAACACCATTGGGAGGGAATCTGGGATGCTGGTGAACTTGATGGTGTCCGGATGCTGGCGGTAAATTTTCTCACTCAGGATCTCCCCTGCTCTCTTGGCTTTCTCCACTTCCAAGGAACCAATTGGGACCCAACCAATGCCCCGCAGCCATTCCAGGTCAGACTTGTAGCAGTTCTGTTACAAAACATAAAGGCAGCAGTTGAAAATTTCCCCTTTATATGTTAATCAGCATTTAAATGTATTACAATTGCATATTATGAAGGATTATATGGAGCCAATTCTGCTGTTTGGCCATATATAAATCTTCATAATGTCCTTACACAGGGATTCATTCACTACACAAAATCTACTGACATTGGAACAGAGGAAGAAAATAAAATGTGAAAAAACACAAGAGCAATGGTCTAGTTCATATTCCAAGGAAATCACAAACATTTCAGGAATCCAGGGTTTATCAGCAAGTACTCACATCACTCTGCAGGTCATAGGCTTGCCTAGCATGGATCACATCGTTCTGGTCGGGCAAGCAAGTCCATTCATGCAGATAGTGTCGGTAATCAACGTCGCTGACCAGCTCCTGGCATTTCTTGGCCAACACCACTCCCAGCATGTCCACAGGGCTGCTGAAGCGTGTCTTGGTCTTCTCAAAGGCTTTCTTGTACTCCCTGTCACTCTGGATCTTGGCCACATGCATCGACCACATCATCTTGGGGTCGTCCTCGATGTTCCTGGCCCCAATGTGGTGGCCCAGCTGTTTGCGATACCCTTCCTTGTACTTGTACTATGGACAAAAAAGGTTCACTAAGGGTTAGGTTTGAGTTTTTATAAGGCCCCAGCAGCCCCTGTGGCACCACCTCCAGAAAACACAGCAGCTGAAGCCACAGAGACTTTACAGTGAGAAAAGACTCAGCCCCAGCATGGGCCATGAGGGCTCCTGAGCACTCACATCACTGGCGATGTCCCGGGAAGCTTTTGCAGACTTGATGGGAANTTTGCACTGACTAAGGACCTCCTGCCTTTGCCCCAAAACTTTCTAATGCTTCACCCTTTTCTTTTCCATCCTGTACCCCATTACAGCTCCAACCACACAAACAAAAATTTCATCTCAAACGAGGAACACAAGTCCGTGATACAAGAGGAGCCAACACTCCCCTTGCACAACCCAGGCCATAGAAGAACATAGAACAACATCCTGGAAAAGGAAGTTGCTCATTTCCTTCAGGATGCAAACATGAGGAAATCTCACTTGGTCCATGATTTGGGAGTTGTGCTTTGCCAGCACCATGGGCATCGAGTCAGGAAGGCTCGTGAACTTGATGGTGTCTGGGTGCTGACGATACTTCTTGTCACTCAGGATCTCGCTTGCCCTCTTGTTCTTCTCAACGTCCAGTGATCCAATTGGGGACCAGCCAATGCCCCTCAGCCACTGCAGGTCAGACTTGTACACGTTCTGAAAGGAGAGGACAGGATATAAAGCAACTCAGCATCTTCCCCACTCCAAGCAAACCTATCTCCTACCAACAAATGCTCTGCTTAATCCAGCATGGTCCCCTGGGCCAACCCACTGGCTTGTGCCACAAAATAGACTCCAAGCAAGCTCAGCATCCCACAATGTGGCTCCCCACTCCTGGAACAGCACAAGTGGCTGTCAAGAAATCCACAAACCTTCCCCCTCTATCTTCCTAGTATTCCCAGCAAAGTCTTGACCCATTTGGCGATCTGCAGCTGGCAGAGACATGGGATGAGCCTTTTATCCAATCTCCTAAGGCTCTTCATACCATTCTCAGCTGCACAATTTCTTGCCTTTGCCAACTCTTAGTTCTCCAGAAAAAAAAAGGTTTTGAATTCCCTTGCCCTTCCCCTGCCACACAGATACCTCCTCCAACAGTAGAACAGACAACACAAGGTTGTCACACACAACTCACATCACTCTGGAGGTCATACACTGTCTTGGCATGGACAACATCGTTCTGGTCCGGCAGGCAGGTCCAGCGGTGCAGAGGGTGCCGGTAATCGACATCGCTGACCAGCTCCTGGCATTTCTTGGCCAACACCACTCCCAGCATGTCCACGGGGCTGCTGAAGTGCGTCTTGGACTTCTCAAAGGCTTTCTTGTACTCCCTGTCACTCTGGATCTTGGCCACATGCATTGACCACATCATCTTGGGGTCGTCCTCGATGTTCCTGGCCCCAATGTGGTGGCCCAGCTGTTTGCGATACCCTTCCTTGTACTTGTACTATGGACAAAAAAGGTTCACTAAGGGTTAGGTTTGAGTTTTTATAAGGCCTCAGCAGCCCCTGTGGCACCATCTCCAGAAAACACAGCAGCTGAAGCCACAGAGACTTTACAGTGAGAAAAGACTCAGCCCCAGCATGGGCCATGAGGGCTCCTGAGCACTCACATCACTGGCGATGTCCCGGGAAGCTTTTGCAGACTTGATGGGAATGGCATCTGCCCGCATGTCGTAGCCCTTCTTCTTCTCCTCCTCCATCGCCTGCTTGTACAGTTTCTGAAACAGACACCACCGTGCCCTCAGACAACGCTGCTTCCCGGGACACGGCAGCACCCAGGGACGGACACTGCACCCACAACAACCACCCACCTCGCTGAAGTTCACTTTGTTCTGCTGGGCCAGCAGGATCCCAGGGGTGTCCGGCATGATGTGAATGCTGGTTTTGTCCTTCTCCCACGCTGAGATGTATGAGCGCTGGAAAACGAGGAGGACAGAGGGAAGTAAAGTCACAGAGGCTCAGGGAAACAAACTAAACAAGATCAGCTCCATGAACCAAAGCAAGGGGCCTCTACTTTTGCACTGACTAAGGAACTCCTGCCTTTGCCCCAAAACTTTCTAATGCTTCACCCTTTTCCACATTGCATCCCATTACTGCTCCGACCACACAAAACAGAATTTCATCTCCAAGAAGGAAAACAGATTCCTGATGCAGGAGAAGGCAATATTCCCCTTGCACAACCCAGGCCATG
>VWZW01005329.1:814790-844640 GCA_013397115.1 Edolisoma coerulescens | reverse complement strand
GAATGCACAAATTGCACCTCTTTTGACTTTGAATGTGGAGGGCTGGGATCACTAACATTGGCAGGGGACTTAGCCACAACTCCTTCAGTGATGGACACTATTGTCTTCTTTACCCACCCTTTCTTCTGTTAGCAAAGGGCACTATGTGACATACATTCAACTTCTCTTCTAGCATGCAATGTCAAATAAACTATATAACTCAGGTCAGTAGAAGCTGAAATGTTGGTCTTGCTAAGGGTATCCCTTTTTTCATTTTAAGTAAGAAGTTACAGATATCTAACTTCATTTAAATTCAGATCGTATTCCATTCCTACTCTTCTGAACAAATGATGTTTTCACTAGCTGGAAAGACAGAACTGGGGGAATGGGGAAATTTTTAATGGATTGCACCTAATTCTTCTTGAGTGTTTAAACAGAGCATATTAAATTCTTTGTCAATCTAGAAGTATCAGAGGCATAAATGCCTTAGAACAACAGTTTGGCAAAATGTTCTTAGGATTTCTAATTCTATTGCTCTAGTGCAGTTATTGCTAAAATTTCATAATCTTAATGCCGGATTATAACAACTCGTCGTAGCAGGAGGAAAAGACAAAAAATACTAAGGGAAAAACTTTGCACAATGAGAAATTATCCTGTGTGGTCAGCACCTTAACTATTTATTTAAACACTAACTTTTTTGTTTTTTGAAACAAGAACCATTCATACTGATCTGTGATGACTTCTTTGATTAATTCAATACATACTGATCTGTGATGACTTCTTTGATTAATTCAATAAAGAACAACACACTTAGGCAGATGATCATTAGGAAGTAAAACTTAAAAAAATGCAGGAAATTATGTGTGCAATCCTGAAAAGAAAGGAAGGGCTTTATTCCTGCAGAAAATTCATTAATTAACAAACTAACATAATAACGGTAGAATGAGCAAAATAAAACTGTTGAGGAATAAAAACTAATTATTCCTTTTTTTCCTTTTTTCCCCCAGACACAAATGAATTTCTGGCTAGCAAGAAAATGTAGTTCATGTGTGCTTTTAATTTACAAATTATAGAAGAGATTTGGGGTTAAATCTACTACTTCATTTTGGTAAATTTCACATTTTCTCTCTGTGCATTTAACAGTGTGCAGAAGAAAACAGCAATAGTTTTTTTCTCCTCTTCTCATGATCACTGAAGATTCTCTTCAAGGTTTCCTTTGAAATACATTTTTTTTGGAATATAATGCTGAAGTACATCACTTATTTTTTCTAAGAAGCCTGAGTCTCTGACTGAAGTACTAAATGTTTTGCCTTGGGAGGAATATAGATTGTCTTGACATTTGACTATATTATGTTCTTCTACAGATGAAGGAACTATTATAACATCTTCCACCTAGCAAATGACAAGTTGACATTTTCTTTTAGATAAGTACAAACACATATTTTCTAATAACTATTTAGGTATAGAACTGTTTGTTTTCAAAATCTTATTGTTTTGTGTAGTTACCATCTTAGATATTTCACTTAGAAAGAATTGATTTTTGAGAATTGCTTCCTTTGGAACTGGTAAGAGTAAAACAAAGAGATCTAGTAAAGTTTTTGCTCATTTGACTCCTGATAAAGAAGTAGGCAGGCATTGAGTTTGTTTACTTGACATATTGAGATGCACAATGAGAGGTAATCTGCACATTCACAGGAAGCTTAAATGTCTTGCGTGGTTTCTTTTCTTTCCCTTTTAAAATACTCCTTGTCTCTTTAATTTCCAGCCCAAGGTTTCTGTTAAAGGTCCATCTACATAAAATCAGCTGTCAGAAAGAAACTTGCTTAAATCTTTGATTCTGGCCTTAAATTCCACACATATGATGTTTCCACATGTTGCGGTATGGCAGACACATACTATTATCAGTCACTCTTCATAGTTTCTGCAGTATCTGGGCACAGCAAGCTTAAACAAAGATGAAGATATAACATTAATTCTGACTGGGCTTACTCAGTGTCTAAAGGTCAAACCTAAGGTCTTTTGAAAAGTAGTTGTATTTCAACAGCTTCTATTACTGGGTTTCTGGAGCAGAACATCAAAAATCAATTACCACCAAAAAGTCACATACATAGCATCATATCATCTGAACTTCTCTATATTTCTTGAACAAGCCAAATGTAGTCAGGCTGCATCTGGACACTTGAGAGCATCCAAGAATACACTGCTATTGATTGCCTATTCTGGTTTGTCCTCCTATGCTCCATGCATTCTCCGTGTTCCTCTCACACTTTCTTTCCCTCAGCCATGGCTGTTATCTTTTTTAGTCATACTCTCATTGATCTCAAGTTCTTTTGTATATAGCCTCTCCTGCTATTTACCTTCTTCAGACATCATACCAGCCATTTAGTTCTTCTTTGCTGTCCTGTTTCAGGCCAGGACAGGGTTAATTTTTGCAGTATTGAGGAAGGTGCATGGCTAGGACATGGAGGTTATTCAATACCACCTCACATCATTTCCAGGCTGGGGGGAACGGGACCATCTCCCGGGAAGAAGGGGCTCCTTTGAGTCAAGGAAGTGTGGTGGGAGCTGTCCAGTATTGTCTATAGTCGAGAAGTTTTTTGTACCCTCGTACAAAATGTACCCTGGTATTAATGTTGTCACTATTATTGTTCATTTTCTTATTTCATAGCTGTTTCCAGTAAATTTTTCTTATCTCGCCATGTGATCTTTGCCTTTTGTGCCTCCAGTTCTCCTCTTAAGCCCACAGCAGGGGGGAGGGAGGGGGAAAACTGGGGAGTGAGGGAGACACTCATGTTTTGGACAATAAGTGGGGTACTGAATTGAGGAGTACCATTTCTAAATCACGACACTAGCAAAATCACAAAATAAAACCCTTAAGACCTTTATAGAAAAAGAGGAAGGGAAAAGCAATGCCTATAAGTTACAATTCTAGGCCTGTCAGACAGGAAATACATCAAAAACTGAGCACTTACAACCAGCATAAGTATAATATGTAGCCACAATCAACACTGGTAAACCTAAAGAGGTTCTATGAATTTACTCTCTTAGCTCTGGGATGAAAGCATAGGCCTTGTCCCTTTCTTCCTTTATGTCATTATGTAGGTTTTTTATGCCAGAAAATCCTAATAAATTATGGGCTGTGATCATTAAAATTCAGTTTCATTAAAAAAAAAAGAAAAATGTAGATTTCCAACCAAATATGGATTATAGATCCCAGAAAACCCCCTTTAATTTCATTTAGCATACAATTGCATAGTCTTTTCTGAAAATTGAATTGTAATTGTGACACTTCAACACTGCAAGTATCATGACCTGAAAGTATTCACTTGAAAAGAAGATACTGAATACAAATACCTCTGGCATTACACCATATATATATATATATATATATAAAAAATATCTTTCGTTTGTAAAATTTTAAAAGGGAGCAATTTTTAGATTGGATTGGTGTGTTAATTTATAAGAAGCAAAGTATTAAAATTCCTCTTTAATTATATAAACATGGAAAAAAACACAGAAGAGAGCAAAACTATTTGGTTTGATACATTGTGGTGCGTAGAAATTAACTAAGAACAGAAAAATTTTAAAGATATAAAACCTGAAAACTGAGGATGGAAATTTGCTTTATGTTTTATCTTTCATGTTTTTTACATTTGATTTATGTTTTATCTCTAAATGTTATCTTTTAACAATTTTGCTTTCCCTCAGATTCTTGGCTGTGGGAATAATACGTGAGTATGTAAAAACTGCATTTTACAACATATGCAAAACACCTCAGGAAAGTTGTATGTCTGAAACTACTAGACTCAGGAAGTTTTTTATCTCCTAAGGAAATTGTTCATATTTCATAATTCATGTGGAATTGGTATTAACATTCCATTAGGTTTGGGGTTTTTTTGGTGTGGTTTTTTTTTGTTTGTTTTGTTTTGTTTTGTTTTTTTTCCCTTTGGTTTCTCTGTGTTTTGTCCTCCCCTTTTGCTTTGGACCAGAGGATGGGGAAGTCTACATTATTTTACACATACCCCATCTCTTCAGCGTTCACCATGAAATTGAAACAAATTAAACCAAAGGCCATATTTCCCCCTTTATGAATATCTTTGACATTCAAACTATTGCAATCAAATGCAAGCTCATGGTATGTAAAAATCAAGCTCTGGATTTCATATATAAAATCCCTCTGGAGTACAAGACTTTGGGAGAACTGGTGTTTGATTTCTTTCTCTTTTATCTTTGATTGTAGATATAGTAATTCTGCCCATATGAGGTCTGCTTTTAATTGAGGATTTGTATGAATTTCTGTATCCTTTGATGCCAGATTTCAAAGATACAATGTAAGGTTTTGAGGTGACCAAAAAGGGTCGTAAGAAACCTCTAGAGTAATATCAATGTCTTGGACAGCAATGTAAGAACATACCTGATTCTTTAGCTGAGAGTCTGCCAAAAAAAGGCATTGAGATTGCAGTAACATAAAACTGTAGCTGTGATTGAAGGTGGTGACAAAATCCCCTTTGCTTATAATGAGAACTGGGATCAAGCCTGTGATAAAGTAGTTTTCCTTCATGTTGTGTTGTAGCCTTTTATTTGGTGATCAAAGTGATTGGTTTCATCAGGTTTTGTGTTTGGGGTTTATTTTATTTTATTTTGTAATTAATTTCCTCCTTACTTTTGGTACACACTTGGCATTCTACTATATTATAGAATTTATTTCCTGTACTGATCATGGACCATTTCTTGCTTATAACTCAATCTTATCTTAATATTTCATTCCTACCAATCTCATTCTGGCTCCTAGGCAGGATACTGCAGATAAGCCAGGCTTTCAAATTTCTTGCCATAAGGGCTAAAATATAAATAAAAATAATTAATTATTTAAAATGAGACACTGCAAATGTATTGGTTTGGGCATAGCAAAATAAATTAAAGACAAAATGGGACTGAAGTCTCACAACCAAATAAAAACTGAGTACGTTACATGGGGGAACTACTTTTTTTTTTATATGGAGACTAGGAGGTAGTGTGTACTAGTTCTGCTACTTTAGTATGGCACAGCAGCTGTCTGTGTCTCCACACAAGTACACTGCTTTCCAGCTTGTAGCATGGGCAAGGAAATCCCACTTCTGCCTGTGTTACTGACGCTTGTCCAGGACAATATCCAGTCTATTGTGTTTCAAGGTCCTGGATTGCTTAACAGCTTTTCTGTGCTTACAATGAAAAGGTTTCAGTCAACCTCTTTGAAAATAAGGTGAGAGAAGCACAATTATACATATTCAAGTACTACTTGCCAAAGTGAGTTGCACAGAACCTGTGCAGTTCACAAGAACTGAAGAACAAGTCTCCAAGTTCATGTCTTTCTGATGGTGTTTACAAGAGGCTTTGAGCTGCAATGGCTGACAATCCAAACTTCAGACAGGTTTTTAAATTCAGAAGTAAACATCCCAGAGTCTTCTGCCTAGGCTAAAACTATGAAATGAGACCTTTTTTTTCCCAGGAAAAATCACACAAATGTAATTGAAGTTCAATTGGCCTCAATGGTAGGTCACCTTCCCTACGCTTAATGAGAGTGGCTGTGTAAATGGCAAACTGTGAAAACCAGGCTGTCAAATAAGAATTTTTGGAACCTCTGTGTGTATGCATATACAGAATCATAATATTGTTTAGGTTGGAAAAGACCTTTAAAATCACTGAGTCCAAATATTACCCCGCCACTGACAATTCCACCTCTAAACTAGGTCTCTATATGCCACACCTTTACATCTTTCAAACACCTCAGGGATGATGACTCCACCACTGCCCTGGGCAGACNTAAATTCAGAAGTAAACATCCCAGAGTCTTCTGCCTAGGCTAAAACTATGAAATGAGACCTTTTTTTTTCCCAGGAAAAATCACACAAATGTAATTGAAGTTCAATTGGCCTCAATGGTAGGTCACCTTCCCTACGCTTAATGAGAGTGGCTGTGTAAATGGCAAACTGTGAAAACCAGGCTGTCAAATAAGAATTTTTGGAACCTCTGTGTGTATGCATATACAGAATCATAATATTGTTTAGGTTGGAAAAGACCTTTAAAATCACTGAGTCCAAATATTACCCCGCCACTGACAATTCCACCTCTAAACTAGGTCTCTATATGCCACACCTTTACATCTTTCAAACACCTCAGGGATGATGACTCCACCACTGCCCTGGGCAGACAGTTTGAGTGTTTGCAACACCTTTGGTGAAGAATTTTTTCATAATATCCAATCTAAACCTCCCCTGGTACACCTTGAGACCATTTACTCTTGTCGGACACTGCAGAGGTGGGATAGTGTTTTTCATCGTGCCAATGTCCTTCCTTACGCAACTGACTCAGTGGTAAAACTTCCCCCCAGGGGATATATTAGACATTCACATTCACACATAGGCCTGAAAGTATTCATCCCTTCTGATGAGGTATAATTGGCTCAACTACACTGACATGAGAGACAGCCGTCACATCTTAAAAGGCGTCATAAACCATCAAAGACCCCTGAAGTGCCCCCAGACTCATTTCTGGAGCCTTCCATCAGAGAACTGTNACTCCACCACTGCCCTGGGCAGACAGTTTGAGTGTTTGCAACACCTTTGGTGAAGAATTTTTTCATAATATCCAATCTAAACCTCCCCTGGTACACCTTGAGACCATTTACTCTTGTCGGACACTGCAGAGGTGGGATAGTGTTTTTCATCGTGCCAATGTCCTTCCTTACGCAACTGACTCAGTGGTAAAACTTCCCCCCAGGGGATATATTAGACATTCACATTCACACATAGGCCTGAAAGTATTCATCCCTTCTGATGAGGTATAATTGGCTCAACTACACTGACATGAGAGACAGCCGTCACATCTTAAAAGGCGTCGTAAACCATCAAAGACCCCTGAAGTGCCCCCAGACTCATTTCTGGAGCCTTCCATCAGAGAACTGTGCATGATCCACAGTGTTACAACAGACTGTAAAGCTCCCTCACAAGGGGAGGTACTTGTGCGTTCCCACAAAAACCTAAACATATATTAACCCATTGAACTTTGTGCTTCGTGGGCTTCCCCCACCCATGACAGATCAAGACTGTGACCATCACTTCAACCAATGGACATCTAAATTGCAACAATCAAGTCTTGTCACTGAATCGAGGGTTGGTGATATCTTGATGTCTTTCTATTCTTATCCTTTCTTTCTCTTTCTTTCTTTTCCTTATACAGTTTCTTAAATGTTATTTTATGCTTTTTTATTGTTGCATTTCTACAAATAATAACCAAAATGGCTACATACCTCCTTTCCATTGCAACCAAGTTGTTCTAAATTAAACCCTGTAAATATATATATAGTCATTCAGTGTCATTTCACTCTAATCCACCCCAAGGGATGTATTAACAAGAACCTGAATTACCCTTGTCTTTAGAGGCAGGTCGTAACAACCCTCAGCAATTTTGCATACGACACAAAGCTGAGAGGTGCAGTTTACAGAAGACAGGATGCCATCCAGAGGGACCTGGACAAGAGGGACCTGGGCAAGAAGTAGGCCCACGAGAACGTAATGAAGTGCCACAAGTCCAAATGCAAGGTGCTGGGTAAAGGTAACTCAAGACATGAATACAGATGGGGAGAAGAAAAAGACAAATTCAGGGTAATTACCCTGAGTCAAGGTAATTCAAGACATGAGTACAGACTGGGAGAAGAACTCATTGAGAACAGCCCTGTGGAAAAGGGTTTCTCATGGATGAAAAACTGGATGTGATCTGGCAATGTGCACTTGCAGCCCAGAAAGTCAACTTTATCCTGGACTGTATCAAAAGAACCATGACCAGCAGGCTGAGGGGCTGATTCTGTCCCTCAACTCCACTCTTCTGAGATCCCACTTGGAGTATTGTGTCCACATCTGGAATCCTCAGTACAGGAAAGACATGGACCTGTTGGAGTGGGTACAGAGGAGAGCCACAAAATTGATCAGAGGGCTGGAGCACCTCTGCTATGAAATTTATCCTGAAGAGAAGGGTCTGGTGAGACCTCATTGCAGCCTGTCAGTACTTAGATGAGGCTTATAAAAAAGAGGGAGAATGAATTTTTACACAGGCAGATAGTGATAGGAAAAGAGGCAAGAGTTTATAACAAAAGGATGAGGGACTTAGAGGGACTTAGATTAGATGTAAGGAAAAAACCTCATTCCTCAAAGGGTAGTGCAGCATTGGAAAAGGGTGTGCAGGGAGGTTGTGGGTGCCCAATCCCTGGGAGTCTCCAAGACCAGATTCAATGGGGCTCTGGGCAACCTGGTCTACTGGAAGGTGTCCCTGACCATGATGGGGGGTTGGAACTAGATAATCCTTAAGGTTCCTTTCAAGCCAAGTAATCCTATGAATGATTCTCTGATGATTGTTGTTTGCATCCTTCACTAGGTCTGTTGCCCTTCTCTGCACACACTCCAGCCACCTCAATGTCCTCTTGTAGTGAGGGGTCAAAAACTGAGCACAGTACTTGAGGTGCAGCCTCACCAGTGCTGAGCACGGGGGAACAATATATACATACAATGATGAAACTGCCTCCTTCTGGCCTCCCAGAAGGATGTACGGAAGGTAAGCATGTCTGTCTTTGGCTATTTTTGAAGCTGAACATAAGATTAAGACAGAAATACAAGGAAAAGGGACCAGAAGAAAACTTGAGCAGCAACAATTATTTTGTATTTTTTAAAATGTGTTCACCCTGAAAGCTCCTGCAGTAGTGATTTAGTATGTCAGTCACTTTAAATAACAGACAATTGATCACTCCGTTTAATGCAACTGCTCTGTGCAGTAAGAAAATGCTCATTTTGTTGGTTCATCTGTTTCCATCTTGAAAGAACACACTCCTTTCTTATCAAATTCATTGACATTGTGTGATACCATCCTCAGAATCATGGCTTTCTACAATTCTTGGATATAGTTTGACCCATTTATTTTTACCATTCTCTCCGGTAATTGATTTCATATAAAACACTAGGATAGATGCAGACCCTTGAACCAAAGTGCAGTGCATAGATGACAGGATGCAAAAGCCAGAAAAGACTATCAATATCTATAAACCACTGCAGAATAATATTGTTCTTCTGCTTTCACATTAATCATGGCAATATATGAGTCAGAGAACTACTTAAAATAACTTTTCTTAAAAAGAGTTTCTGCAGCATATCTATCTACATTATGGAGCATTTGTTCTAGTGCTGCGTGTGGCCATACTACAAATATATTAATGATGCTTTAAAACAAATAAGTAAACAAATAAATAAATAGATTCATAGGCAATTCAAGCATTCTGAGTACAATAATCCCTAGAGGGGCCCAGTCCCCCTGTGTCCCAGTGAGGGTCAAGGTCAGGACTGGTCCGGCCGAGGGCATGGATGGGCAATGGCCAGGTGAGGTTGTGGTGACTGGGTGGCTGAGACAGCAGACTGGGGTTCACAAGGCACATGGCCAGGCATGAGCACAGATGCCACACAACTTAGGCAGATACCAAGGATTAGATCCTCAGATCAAATTTAATCCAAGCATTGCATTTGAATTAAATGATAAAGGAAGACTGTGAGCCTGCAGCTCTACACACTGTATCTTTTATTCTCTTATAAATTAAGGACAGTGCAAAGTCTGTTAAGACAAACTGTTCTCCTACTGGCCTACCACACAGACAGCAAAATCACCTTCCTTGCCCTGAATTTCATGTTGGGATTTGTGTCACTCAGAACATGCCAATTCTTAGTAATAATTACGTAAAGACCTGCTGAAGTGCACAATTATTGCAAACCTGGCCTTTATCACCAACATATTGCTTATAGGATGCCAACACATTTCATAATTTTTAACACAGAAGGGACTGGAGTTCATGACTTCTTTTTCTTTTTCTTTTCTTTTTTCTCCCCCTTAATAAATCTATAATAATGTTTTTCCAGTAAGCTGAAAGCACAGCTTTCAATCACTTTTTACGGCAGAGTGGTCAATGATCCAAAAATGAAAACATAGGCCTATTGCCAGAAAAATGAGTTTATTTCAGCATCCCTCAAAATCCAGTCATGCAGGAACTCAAAAGAAAAATTTTAAATTTAGTTCCTAGCTACTGAAAGTGCTCAGTCAGAAAAGTTCTGAGGTAAGTCTCAGAAGATAAAGATTCAGTTTCCAGAGCTGACCAAATCCTCATCATAGCTTTTGTTAAGATGTGACAGAGATGACCTATAGAGGGCTGGGTCTTCACCTTCTGTCAATAGCTTGTCACAGATATAAGGCCATTTTTAGAGGTATTAGACTCCTTTTTAAAATTATTTTGTGTTTAGAGGGAGGACAAGGACTCTCATTCTGAGCTTGTACAAACAATCACTCAGTGGAAAATAGATTTCATTGCATGAATTTTATCAATGTAGGTAAAAAGTCTCTACTTTACTGACAGAACTATTGTCTTCTTTAGGAAACTGGATTGTTTTCTTCTGAGAAAAAAATCTATTGTTTCCAGTTCTAAAAAAACCCAAAAAACCACACAAACAAACACCTCCTAACTCTCATTGTGGGTTCTCAGTTTACAGGTCAGAACTGCAAGGTTTCACATCTTTCTTTCCAACAGAAAAGTCATGTAAAGTGATGAGCACAAGTGTGTTTTATATTTGATGGCCTAAGGTCATGCCAAGTCCCCACTTGATTCTTTTTCCTAAGCACTTCAGGGCTCAGATTTGGGTGACATCTCAAAAGCCTAGGAAAAAGATTGGTAACAGTGTGCAAGCTGACATTTTCTGCTCATAATGTAGCTATATGATGGTTAATTTTCAAGCAATGTTATGTGATAAATGGTCACACTTGGAACTATCATTTTACTCCTGCTTCCAAAAAATATATCCCCCCAAGGCTTTTTCAATAGTTTTGAGTCCTAGCAGGAAAGGGCTGAACGAACAAATTTGTCAACATTGATCAAAGCTGACATTCATGTTACCCTTCAGAGGCCTTCTATATCGGTTTTCTTCACCCCGCTGTTTTCAAGGCCTCTCATGTGTTTTCATGATTGGTGATAAGACGTTCTGATGTGCATTTCAGATTCATATTTTGATTCACTAACTGTGGAAACTTCCAGATCCGAACCTTCCCAAATTAATTTTTCAGATTCATTTTCAGCAATAGGCAATTGCCTACCCAAGTGCAATATGGATAACTCTCCCCTGATTATTTTGACAACATTGCCTATACAGTACTCCAACTTCAAATTTTTATGCTAATCAATTAATAATCATGAAAGTATTTTCCTTTTAGAAAACTTTGAGATTCTTTTCAGTTAAATAGAAGGAACTCTTTTTGAAGAGCTGTAACTAGACAACAAAGCTGCGAATAACATTTGGTAAATTCTTTGGTCTTGACAAATGAGGATCTATATGTCAAATGGCATGGCATAGAATTTTTAAAGTTCTTTCAGTAACATTTTGTACAGTTTTATACATATTAGATGGAGCAAGCATTTCAAGAAAACACGTTAAAAGAGAACCTATAATTAAAAAATGCCTGGCCTTAACCTTTATACTCATGTTATTAAATAAGAAAGACATCAACAAATATTTATGCTTTCCGCATGCAGACATTTCAGATCAGTGACTAAAGCCCTTTACCAAGAAAATTATATTGGCAACATGTAGCTTAGAACTACTATGAGTAAGATACAATTAGTGTTGTACAAGCAAGATTAATTATTAAATTTTACACAATTAAAACAACCATAATGTATGTTTTTATGGGCAGAAAATTTAAAGCAATCTTTCATACAAAGGAGTGACTCAAAAAGTGTGTAAGTTAAAAGAGCTTAAATATTAAAAACAAATTCCTAACCATGAAAGCTTACAACTTCCCTCAGCTGAATGTGTTACCATCCACTTACTATGCTAATTGCAGCAATAAATAAATTACATTATTGCTAATTATATCTTCCAATTCCTATCCTTCTTATTCTCCTTAAACCAGGATGTGAGGGGATTGTTCTTGCTGGAATAAAATCAGCAAGTATACACAATAAACACAGTTCATGGTCAATTCAAATATTGGAGGGTGTTTGGTTTGGTTTTTTTTTTTTTTCTTAAGCAAGAAAAATACACATTTAGTAATGACAAAGCAGTTGACAACTATTTGCATATTTTATGTGATTCATCTTCTGTAAGCAGTCAGCCTGGCAATAAAATGACTTCTTTCCTGTTTTTCTTAAAGGTCTGAACATCCACATCTCCCACTGATTTTGTCTTGAAGCTCTGTTTATTCAGGACTCTAAAAAATAAAGCCCAGATGTCATTTGATAAAACAGCTGGACAGTTGCTCCACAGCAATTAATTTGTCATGAAAAAACAGCCAAAGGAATGGTCCCACCAAATGTAAAATACATAGAAAAAATGTTGAAAGATTCTTAGGCAATTTAGCACTAAGACTAAACCAAACAAAGCCCCCTTCATCTTAGAAATCCTCTTTATCATTCCATAAAATTGTGTGAACTGTAGGAACTGCTGGGTTTGTGATACAGACAAGCTAAAAATCATCTATGCGTTCTTTACGTTAAACATTCATATTGGGACTATCTTTTGTTTCTGAAGACTCTGAAGGTCCTTACTTCTTTCTTAACGCCTACTATGAATTCAACCATATTTGGTTTCTGATCTGATCTAAAGATTGGAAATTCTTGACCCACAGTGCAACCACAGATTAGAGACTGGGAAAAAATCATTGCTTCCCAGTACCCATGACATTCTGAATTTAAGTGTGTTGCTGAGTGTGAACTTGGGTCACTGAAGCTTAATTTGCTTAAGTTATGGTCCTGTACATGTAACGTAAAAAAATAGATGGTCTGTGGGACTCAGTATAGGTATTTAAAGAAATATGCAATGGATTTGCAGGGTAGATGAACACTTCGTAGTTAAATGTCAATGAGGTGGAAAATATGGCTTTGGGACATGGTAACATAATTACAATGCTAATCAAGGACAATGCAAGACTCTCCAGTAAAGTTGACAAGCTTGAGAATTAATCCAGGATTAAGCATTTCAAGATTACTCGTGTCCCAGTGAGGAAAAGCCTAAGAATTTAGTAATCTTTATGGCAGCCCTTCAGAAAGATGAAGTAAAATATTTATTTTCAGAATGATTTTGGGCTGTTTCACCACAATAATTTGTGTCCAGCCATATCTTCGTAGGTTCTCTCAAAACTGGTCCAATTTTCACAGAACACTTTCTTCAGGAGCACCACAATATACAAAGGAAAATCCACGTTTATACGCATGCAGATACTGGTACATCTATTCTCCCTCCTCTCTGACATGATTGTAAAAAACCTCCTCTATTTAAATATATATAAATATAACTATCCATACTAGCTTGAGTATGTAGACCAATAGTCAGACCCTGGAAACAGAGCAACGGCAGAGATTAACACTCTGTCCCTTATCAGCTATTTATTGCTGTCCATTAGATAGGTTAGCAGATTGCAAAAACAAAATCACAAGGGATTTGTATGTTATCACTCATGCATAACTACCAAAGGCTAATTACACCTTTTATTCACCATTATCATTCCACTTTTAAAATCCAGCTAAATGATAACAATTATAAATATAAAACATGCTTACAATTCAAATTTTACTCTTCACATAAAAGCCAGCTCAGCATAATTATTTTTCTCCCGACTGAAAAGTGTGAATTGATGACAACATTCCCAGATGAGCATATCTTTTTATTGCCTCAAACTTTTCTGTGAAGCATCATTTTATCATTTCATCATACTGCTTGTTACATGGAAATTGAGGTTGATAAATGACACAAGTCTCAAAAAATGGAAGGTTGTGTTTTTAACCTTTTCTGTTAGCCCCATAATAGGTAGCACCTGTGTCACAGGGAGTCTGAAAAGATTTTCTATTATTTTCAGCTAGGAAAAGCATAGTTAATTTATACTTTAACCACATATGTGTGCTGGTTTGAAAACAAACCAGTGCGAGACACCAAGTCAGAATAACAATTTAATGGGAAAATTAAAAATAAAGGCAGAAAACACTGGTTTAAATTGACAGAGTCAGGATACAACCTGATATCCTGTCAGTCAGGGTGTTGGTAGCAGTCCGATTAAATGGCTGCAGTTCTCCTGGAATGATGGTTCTGTTGAAGCAGTGATCCTGTAGAAGGGCCTGGTTTTCCTTGGAAGGTCCAGTGGTGGCTATGTAGCTCTTGTCCTCTGGGAATCCAGTGGGAAAGGCTGCCTGTGGTGTTTGAAATCTCATTTTATATCCAGGATGGATTGCTTGGTTTTTCCCTCTGGGCGGAGCATCTCACAATGGGATGAAGTAATTTTATCAGTCATGCAGTGAGACTAGATGGCCCATTAGCAGAAGATAGTCCAGGGAGAGTTTATCTGTGAGCCATGGGGCAAGGCCTTGATGGGCCATTAACAGGAGATAGTCCAGAGGGAGAAGGCAAGGAACACCACCCCACCTGGTTTCAACAGCTCAAGAAGATGGTAATAGAATACACTGCAACCCAGGACAATATGTTACTGAGAAATTAAATGATTGCATGCTACTGGAAAGGCATAAGTTGTTGCTTTTTTAATGCTATGAAGGCCTAAATTGGCATGACATTCGAGCTTGATGGAAAGTCTGTGTCAGGTCTGACTGATGTATGTCTGTGTGTCTTTCGCCTTGTGAAAACAGACAAACATCAACTACAGTGATTGTTTAGTAGTCATAAAATAGTTTTTATGATAGGAAAAAAGGGGAAGATGAATAATGGGAAGTTTACATTTAATTTCCAAAATGCTGGTATAAGTTGAAGACAGCACCTGTTCACTTAGATTAATTTATTTCTTTTCTATTACATTTATTTTTTTGCTCATGTCAGAAAAATAAGTTGAATATTAGGATTTCAATAAAGATGGGACATGAGGTGAGGCAGTGTACAGTGTACACAGTCACACAGTGTACAGTGTGAAAAGGCCTGTTGATAAATAAGAAGAGAAGTATGGGTAGTTATCACACTGCAGAGTCTGTGATCAGAATAAACCAATGCCCCTAATTTCTTTAGGCTGCCAACTGAGAGGGTACTTTAGACTTTCAGGAAGAAGATAAATGACTTTAATATGTAACTCATACTCTAAGATGGAATTTCTCCACGTCAGTAACATACTTTTTGTCAGAAAATTCTGTCAGAGCCTCTAGAATGATAAATTATTATTTATGCATCCAGCACCAGAACGCAAGTACTCGTTCTGGCAGTAGACACTATGATGCATTTCAGGATACTTGAAATTTTCCAAAGCCTGACATATTAGAATCTCCGCATTCTAAAAAGAAGAAAGGGAAAAAAATGTGTTTGACTGGTTCTGGTGAAAACTATCCCTTCAGCAATCAGGTACAGAGAATGAGCTGTATCACAAAAACCAACACGGCTATGTATTACTATATTATTAGATGAAGTAGAATTATGGGTATCCAGGATGGGGGAAATTATGTAAGGGATGCACTTGAGCCACAGCACCTTATTTACCTACCCATTATTGGCTGTAAAGCACAGAATAGATTCAAGGAACTTGAAGAAAGATAATGTGATCCTTTTGAACACGAGAGGTCAGAATGAAAAGAATATACTGCCCATTCCCTCAAGATGGTTTGTGGAAAGGAGGGAACTTCTTTGTTGAAAAGCAGCTAAATATCACCAAATACATGTACATGTACTGCGTGCAAAACTGTAGGTAGGGGTCAATGTCTTGCTATCACAGGAGAGATGAAAGGTTGGGCAGAGATAGGTCATAAGGACTTAAAATGTGAAAGCAAATCATTTATGCTTGGTGCAGCAGGGAACGGAAAGACGGTGGAGAGAAGTAAAAAGAGGATTAACAAGAGCTAATCCTAGATATGAAGGTTTGTATGGTTTATGTAGATTATCGCCTCTGCAGTGGAAATGGATTTGTTGCAGAGTGGCACCCAAATGTGTATATTTCCCGCAAATTGTGAATTTAAATCTGTCAAGCTGTTTTTTGAGTTACAGGTCATCAAAAATACTTTGATAAAGAGCAGCTGCATAGTGAAGGTTGCAAGCAGACTTCTGTTTTATGCTAAAATGGTTTTTTTTCTCTCTTTATTTTGCATAGCAAAATATTTTTAAATTGCAATCAAGCAACAATGAAAAATTTGCACATGCTCTAAAGGCCAGTGACCAGGCTATGAAATACCACATATTTGAAAATATTCCCTTTTTTAAAAATATTCTTTAATTTGTCTAACATCTTTTGCAGTCATTTCATCTTAAAAAAAGATAAAGTTTCAAGCAAAGAAACCTTGACATAAGATTTATGCTTCACTTACAGTCAAACAAGAGTAAAAACTAGAAAATGGGCAATGTTCATGTACATCTATCTATCTATCTATATATATAAACACTGTGAATCCTATTTTAAATATTATAACAGCCACAAGAAAAAGATGTCTTCAGAGAGAAGCTGGGAAACTGCAGAGATGCTCATATCTGTAGGGAATAAGAAAAAGTCTGTTTTCTTTTGAATAAAAAGATTGTACTTGCCAGCTGGGAGAGCTAGGATGGACAGAGCCCTGATTCCCTTCCTGCAGGGAGTAGTTGGTGAGTCTGACACATTGCCATTTAAACTGTTAAGGTCAGAAAAATTCAGAAACTTACTTGGAAACTTATGTTGTCCCTAACACAGATGTTTGTAGGGAAGCTTTTGACCCAGGAGAGTTTTTAGCCGAATACGGTTTAGAGTTATTACAGTCTATAAAAATGAACATGTCTCTTGCCTTTAAAGGTCAAGAAAATCAGAACAGTATTATCTACATGTTCATCCTCTGTGAATACTGTTTCATGCACTCATACCCTTCCTTTTACAAAAGCAGACTAATTCTCTGAGTAGAATGGCAATTTTCTAGGATGTCTGAACCTCCTAATAAACTTCAAAAAATAAATGACTGTCTGATAAGATTTTCTTTCACTGTGTAATACCATTTTTACTCAGTTTCAAGGGTAAGAGTGTGTAATCTAATCCTGCTTTTTAAAAATACCCTCCCTGCAGAGATTATGCCAATTAACTACAGAAATACTCATGAGCTTCAATAGTGTCTGAACTTATGTGCTCAAGTGAGCTGATCATTTATTGTATGGTATGTCTCAAATGTGTGATGTTTCTGGCGGAGTTTAATGTTTACTGAATGTCACAGATTTTTTGTACTGGGAAACTATTCAGTAAATAATTAATTACATAGCTGGAGCATCCCAGTGGTTTTAAGAGCTCTTTTCCCAATAATATTTATTTAATTTTTGTTGGTTTTAGAAGCATTGCTATTTTTCTCTCAGTTCTATATTCTGATTCACATCAACATGCACCAATCTAAAAATGCCATAGATAGGGATGATGGTTTTTCCTTGTTTTCCTCTCTTATTTCACACCTTAAGGTCTCACCCAAGAAAGACTGAATTTATGAAACTTGAATTTGTAGAAAGCACTTGCAGGCCATATCTAGGCAATTATTAACTCCTAATAACATAGTGTGGCTTTATTTATAACATGGATTCTCAGGGAATTGATGATATATCTGTACTTAGTGATACTGTTGTCAGCTGCTGTTAATGTTATACAATATTAAGGATGGGTTACTACAACTCTTGTAGAGCTACTACCTTGTAGAGCTGGAGTTCAGTGATCCTTGTTGGTCCCTTCCAGCTCAAGATATTCCATGATTCTATGATTCTATAATGAACAGGGCCTCAAGACTGCAATGAGAAGGTCTGAAGAAATGTAAAATTTACTGAAAGACCAGGACTTCAGACTGAGGTATCTTTGTCATTGTTCTGAGATTTAACTTTTCTAAAAGAGATGTTTTCTAACAATGCACAAATCAAATAACACTTACTAAAGTAAAAACAAATTAATATTTTTCAGGAAATTCTGTTATGCAAATAGTTCTTGCTTTACAATTTACTTTTAAGTGGGTATTCTAAAATTATAATAAGACAAAACAGCTTATATTTTACTCATTATGTGTTCAGAAGTATATGGAATCACAGAATCAAAGAATATGCTGAGTTGGAAGGGACCCACCAGAATCATCAAGTCCAACTTCTGGCCCTGCACAGGACACTCCAAATATCACACCATACGCCTGAGAGTGTTGTCCAAATACTTCTGGAACTCTGTCAGGCTTGGTGCTGTGACCACTTCCTGGGGAGCCTGTTCCAGTGCCCAAACACCCTCTGGATAAGAAACTGTTTCCTGATATCCAATCTAAACTTCCCCCGACCTCAGCTTCATGCCATTTCCTCAAGTCCTATGGTCACGAGAGTGAGGAGATCAGTACCTGCCTCTCCTCTTCCCCTCATGAGGAAGTTGTAACTGCAATGAAGTCTCCCCTCGGTATCCTCCAGGCTGAACAGACCAAGTTTCCTCAGCCGCTCCTCATACAGCTTCCCTTCCAGACCCTTCACCATCCTCATTGCCCTCCTTTGGACGCTCCCTAATAGTTTAATGTCTTTCTTATGTTGTGGCACCCAAAACTGCCCCCAGCACTCGAGGTGAGGCCGCCCCAGTGCAGAGCAGAGCGGGACAATCCCCTCCCTTGCCCGGCTGGTGATGGGGTGCCTGATGCCCCCCCGGACACAGTTCGCTCTCCTGGCTGCCAGGGCACTGCTGACTCAGATTCAGCTTGTCATCAACCTGCACCTAAAGGCAATCCAAAAACGTTCTTTTTTGCTTGGTCACATTTTTCTTTGTTCTTTTCTGGACCAGTATATGTGTAGTTGATGCTATATATCCACCCACATACACACAAACACAGTTTTTATTTCATTTAAGTTTGTTTACAGTTTCTTGACAATTGCTTAGAATTGAGGCAGTATAATTTGCTGTATTCTTTAAAATCAGTTCTTACAGATAATATTCCAATAGTCTTGGAGTTTGCATTTGAATTTGTATAATTTCAGACACAAAATAGAGCACAATCTGCAAATGTCCTGCTTTATCGAGGTAATACTATTTAAACCACTAACCTGAAGCAGCAAACAATTGTCCAGTTAGTTTTCCATCAACTTCATATTTTTTTGTCTACAGAAAAAAAGGCATGTAGTTATCAAGTAGCTGTGTAATCTTGCCCTTTCAAATGATCTTCATTTTTTGGCACATCAAAGCTGTACCTGTCACCTGTACCTTGTTTGAGTAAGTCATCTTCTTATTCTTTTGGCTTTTTACCCTGACAATACAAACATTTACAATAGTCTTTTAATTATAGCACTCTCTAATAAAATCATTATTTCTTCAGTGTTTGAACACCTGACCCAGTGTCTGCCTATTTCTTTTTATTCCTCTTCTCGTCCTGGACTCCTGCATTAGAAAGGAATTTATGAAAACTAATCTGAAATTTTCTCATAGAGTAGTAGCATTATTAAAATCTGAAAAAGTGAAACAATTTTATTTGTGCTGTCAATTTCTTAGTATCACATAATTTTTGTAGTCAAAATAATGTCTAACAAGCTGAACTCTCACTGAAATTCAATATATAGAGTTGATAGCATTACAAAAATTATTTCTGTCTCCATAATATTGTACATTAAATGCTTTTATAATGGATTTTCAATATATTTACATAATGATGCCTTCAGATGTAATGTTGGCCATATTAACGTAATGTTTGTAATTTGGGGAAGGAAAGAAGATTGGGGTAGATATATACTGATGGTTTTATTTTTTAGTATTGAACATTATGATGATGCTTTCTCAGCTAGGTTTTCTTCATCAGATTCACTTGCAAATGAAAAAAATGTGGAAAACATGAAAAATTCAGTGTAAGATGTGTGATTGCACTGAGCACTTCTTTAAGTCATCGCCTTGCACACAATCTAATTGCTTTATCAACTTGATTTCTATTAAGAACAGTGGAAAATAGGCTATTAAAATACCATCTGAAATAGACAAATAGTGAATCTGGATATAGTTATGAATCATTACAGCTTTATTGTAAGTGGCAATAGAGTTGAAATACTCTAAGAAAAAAATGTTCTCTGGCATTTCCCAGCAAACTAGATTAACAACAAAATTAGAAATAGCATATATTTCTACTGAGCTTTAGAATCAGCTCCAGACTGGTCATAGATATTGGTCTTCTTTCCTGTTCATTGCTTTGAATTTTTTTTATTAAAGTGTAATTCTTGAAACAAGAGAATTCCAGAGGCAAGTATTTAAGGATCTAAGTTCATAGAATTTTTCATTAAAGTCAGCTGGGCTAAGATTCTTGCATATTTTTGATATTTTCAAAAATGTTCATTTAGCCCTCCCTACAGATGGTACTAGTAAAGGACAGAAGGGATTATAGGATACACTTTTTGTGCCTTCTTCTCAGGGATATTTGTACTTGGACTGGCCTTAGTCAGAATGTGATAATGAGATGAATTATTTCACACCTATTGCCCAAAGTAAAATTAAAACTGAAAAATGTTCATTTAAAAATTATTTCATACTTCCATCTAGCCCTACAAGTAGGTTTGTGCTGAACACAAAGTGATAACAGAGATGTTTTTATTGTTGCTGAGCGGGGATCACACAAAACCAAGGCCTTTTCTACTTTTCGTACTTGCCTGCTGCAGTGGAAACTGGAGGTACATGGGAGGCTGGGAGAAGGCATATCCAGGACAGGTGACTCAAACTGACCAAAAGTATATTCCAGGCCATATGACATCATGCTCCATATATAAAGTGGGGGGAAGAAGGAGGAAAGGGGAAGACATTTGGACTGATGGTGTTTGTCTCCCAAAGTCACCGTTCTGTGTAATGTGGCCTTGCTTTCCAGGGGATGTCTGATGCTCCTGCCTTTCCATGGGAAGGAGTGAATTAATTCTTTGTTTTGTTCTACTTGTGTGCATGACTTTTGCTTTCCCTGTTAAATTCTCTTTATTTCAACTCGTCAGTATTCTACCTTTCATCCTTCCAATTCTCTCCTCTCACTCCTCCCACTGCGGGGAGTGAGCGAGCAGCTGTGTGGGGCTTGGCTGCTGACTGGGGTTAAAGCATGACATGAGTGCATTATATTTGTTTTTCAGAATCAAACAGTGTTTTATTATATTTAGTATATTCTCCTGAAAAATCTTATGCTTTCTCATTCTGCTCAGCCTTATTGAGAAGCACCGTTTGCTGTTTAACAATAATCATAAGAAAGTCAAACAGCACCCGCTGTAGCCTTGCATGATCCAAAGTCCCACAATACTTTCTTGTCCAGCATGAAGAAATGAATTTAGTAGCTTGGATTCTGTATGATTATTTGATAAATGTGGGTTTCAATTCTCCACATTGATATCTATTACTACCATTCCACAATACAGAGTCAACAAGGTTCAACAGTGTATTTATTTATTTATTTTCTTAGATGGGGTTAATTGCAATTTCAGCTAATTGGTTACTTTCATCTGAATTCAAAATATGGTAAATTAAAAGTTCTGTACTCCACAGTTTTTGCTCAGTAAAACAAGCTACCTCCTTCAATCTGATTCCCATTTTTGGTGCATCAGGGAGAGACTACACACTTGGCAGCAATCCAAGCCAGCTTCCACTCCTTTAGCTAGGTAACAAAATGAATCTAGTTCTATCAAGGCACTTAAAGGCAAACTGAACGGATATTTTGTGAAATGGTAAAAAAAAAAAACACCAGCACATAATGATTGATTTTTGCCTTAGGAGAAACTAGGGATCAACTACATTACAAAATAATATGAAGCATAAATACAATAATTTTAACTATATTATCAATTAAGTTCCTGGTATTTAAAACTCTAAGCCTGTTTCCTCATCAGTTGCAGGCTTCTTACAAAAAAGTCAATAAATAAAAGAAGTAATAGGTTGTATGTCATAAAATATGAAAGGGAAGATATTCTCATGATGTACACCACCATTACTAAGAGTGTTCACATTACAGTTATTGTTCATATTACAATAATTTGTTAGGGATTTTTGAATTTTTCAGAAAATTATCTGTTGCCTTCTAAACTATTCTGTATTATTATATTTTATAGTATTATTATGTAGCTATCTGTTTTCTTGAGTTTTTTTCATTTTTCTGTAACTAGTTGCTGTTTAGTTGTGTCTTTCAGAGAAGTAAAATTAGAGACTACTGTGTGGTAAATTTAATAGCAGCTGCATCAGATCTTCAGATTCTTCTAGCTAGCAAATTTCTTTGGCATTGGATCCTGTACAAGAATTATTCTTTCTACTACTATAATAGAGAGCATTCATTGCTCTTTAAGTTCCGTACATCATTCACTTATATCTCTGCCAGGTTGTCTGAACTTATATTTCACAAGCAGGAGAAAAATAAAGGACAGAAAATTATTCTCTTAACTAGTATGGCAAACACACACAGTAAGTGAATTTTAGTGTAGCATTGCCTTGTGTTTGATTTTGTACCATCAAAGATTAATTAATGTATAGCTGAGGTAAAAAACATCTGTTAGGTGACACAAAACTATACAAAATGCTCAAATTTGTGATGATAGAAATGTGAGCTATCCAGTTGATGCTTCTTGTCATTGTCTATATCTTTTAGAAGTAATCTTTCTTCATGAGGAGTGGGAAAGGTGATAAAGAGCTTGTCTAAAAACTGTATTTTCTCATCATCAATCTTGAAAACAGAGATATTTGTGTGTTGTCCCTGCAGTGTGTGTACAGTTACATATAGATGTATTTATACAGGCACACACACATGCACGTGTAAAAATACGAGAGATCCTGTCAATTCCTTTGGAGGTGATGTGTGTGTTCTGGGGCTGAGAAGAGAAAAGTATCTCATGCTACTACTACACACACATATGAAATACTATATTATTGGGATGTCCAATTTGTCTTGGACATCTACATGATGTCTATTTATCTTTCCAACAATCTGTTCCTCATAACACTCTAAACTGTTACGTGTATTGGCCATTTTCACAGTAACTAAAAAAAGGTCTCATACTTCTTGAAAATGAGCTATTAGATGCAAATTGATGCTGCCAGTGAGAAAACAGCAAAAAGAACTCAGACAGTCAATACTTTCTTCAGAAGAAACTAGCCTCAGTTGGTTTCTTTCCTGAAGTTTTTCGTAAGAAGAACCTGTTTATATACTCTTCTACCGGAATACAGTAGGTAAAGCTCCAGGGGAAAGGAATGCATCGGGAAGAAGTCTTCATTAGTTTCACTGTCACAAACACCCGATCACATTTCACTTTCCTACTTTGAAAAACTTTTTGTAGGTGAACTTCTGTAACCAGTGAAGAAAAGATTGTGCTCAAATCATACTTCACTTTGTTTTAAATTATGGTGCTGTATTCCTCAGATCAAACTCTAAAAACCTTTGTTTTCCTTGATCTTGTAGGTCATGGCATAGCATGGTTGCAGTATACATAGGGTCAAGAACAGTATACTAGCATCGCACATAGAAAAATATTCCTTTTACCTTTGGATATAAAACGTAAGTTTAATTCAAAGACTATCTCTATGAACAAATAAGCTATTTTGTGACAAAGGACTGCTGTATGAACCAGCTTAGCCCTTGACAGCTTATGAAGGCCTATGTACAGAAAGTAGTAGCCATCAGCAATAGAGGCAATAGAAACCTCAAGTTACAGAGCCTCCTGCTATGAACTGAAGATAAGAACACCAGCATGACAAAATGTGCTAGACCAGGCACTGATGAAAGTGTCTGAAAACTTTTGAAAAATTTCAAATACTTTTCAGGTCAGTCCTTGGTTTTCTTTTGTTCTCAGATGGTTATGTATCCATTCTTAACACAGGTAGGTTACCAAAGCAATCAACCATACAGCAAAAAGCCTGTCACTTGTCAGATGTAAAGTCCTAGGAGAAACAAAACCCAGGCTGCAAGTGGCTGTAGGCCTTTCTCTTGCAGTCTTGATTCTAGGCTCCCTTAAATTCTTTTTTCCTATTGTTACCTTCCCTCCTTACTTATCAAATCAATAAACCGGCTTGTACATTTAATAAAGTGGTTTAAGGAGTATCTACCTTTTCCTGCTAACCTGAACCTGACTAAATAAGCTGTCTGGTCCATAGTGCAGAACATTCCTTTTTCCTTTCAAACACTTCTTCCTTTATGCTTAGAATAGATGGCTTTATCTTAAAACAAACAAAAACAACCCCAAACAAACAAACCAAAGCGAAGGGTTCTTTTTAACAACTTACCTTTCTGTAAATCCTTTCTTCTCTGATACATATGTTACCATAAACTATTTTTTTTTTTGTTTTGTTTTGTAGCTGACATGGTTTAGTGCTTTTATTACTTATAAATCAATGTATTTACTAAATTTGCATTAGGTGGATCTGAACTCTATTTCTCTTACTGCAGCAAATAACTTTGTGGTGTGTGGTTGCATCTAATACAGAAATTGAAAACATTTGGAGTTCAGAAGAATTAGCACTGACCTAAGGAGATAAGTACCTTTCTAAGTACCCTGTGCGCCTCATTATTTTGTTGCATATTGAGCTATTATGGTATGCCATAACGCAATCATTAAGGGAAGAAGGAAGAAATTAATTTTTTCCTATTTATTAAGAGACTGAGATTTCTGATCTGGAAATTCTCAACCTTACCAGTATGCTTGGGTTTCTCTACAGGTGAAGAACAAATTGTGAAGTAGAGCAAGCAATGTACTTGCTCTACTACTTTGTGCATTTTTATTGTTGAAGAAACTCTAGAACTGGGTGAAAATCACGAGGCACGATTACCAAAAAGTCTTTATTCTGAGTATTAAATTGCCTGAATTCAGGCATACTTACAAACTGTTCCCATATAAACCTTAATAAAAAAAAAATATTGTCATTTAAGCATTAATAAAATTGCAGTTAATATTATGAAGCCTATTTGAAATAATTTTCTGAACCTGGCAAAGCAGAAATTGAAACACTAAAACCACTTAAATTGTAGTTCAATCAAAAATTATTAGATATTAAGGTAAAAGTCGTCAGAAAAAAAATTGGTCCAAATATTTGTCACTGCTTGCTGCTTGGGTTCTGGCAGCCTTGGTGAGTGGATATTTCAGACAGAAATGCCTGGATATCTTTAAGTACACATCTCAAATTCTACATCAGATTTCATTTCTTACCCGTCCGGTCTTATCCAATCACTCTGAAACACATGACAAACACAGCATCTTGTTATTTGTCTGTCTGTTCTTCATGACATCAACCAATCTGCAGTCTGGGAGAGAAGAAACCATCCCATGGCCGTCCTGTGATATGTATGTTCTGCAGTTCTTTGATTTAAATATAATTCTGAGCTGCAGCTGCATGAAAGTAAAGAAGGCTAGAAGATTGCCTAAGTAGTTCAAAGTTCATGAGGTAAGGAGCTCAGTTGTAAAACACAATTTTTTGGTTTTAAATCCCCCAAAACTTGTCAATATTTAGATGGAAGAGTACGGTTAAGGACTGCCTACATTTAGACTTAATTTAATGTTAGCTTATAAATGATGTTGAACAGCTGCCAATGGATTCTCCCATTGAGAAATGTCACAAAGCAACTGACTGTGTTGTTTTGTTTCTAAAAGCTCTTTTATCTTTTCTGTCTTACAATAAACATATCCAGTTGAACTTTTGCTTGAGAATGATTTATCACTGCAAAAATAATTTCTTTCTGCAGCCCTGAAATTGAAACAATCACACTATTTTTCTTTTTTATTCACTGCTATTTGAAATACTAATATGAGCAAGCTGTATTTTATCTGCATCATCATGGTCAAGGTCTAGGTTGTCAGATTTTAGAAAATTGTCTAGGGTCTCCAGCTAATTTCCTTTGTTAACAAAACTGAGCTGGGGATTCTTTAAAAATATATCAGGACTCTTAAAAATGTAATTGTTTTTTTCCATGAAATAGCATATGACAGAAGGTAAGAATTGTCATGCTGGGATGAGTCAGTCCACCCGTTACAGCACTAGCCTACAACCAAGAATATCTATTCTCATGTCTTTTACATGAACATGGAAAAACGTTATGCTTAAACAAATGTCATGAGGAAGGAAATACTTTCTGAAATGTAAAGAGACCTAATGGAAACCTTACGTGAGAGTTCCACATATTTGATAGTTTGAAAGGGAATTGATATTTCTGAATGTTGTAAAGTTATACTCAAATCAGCAGGAGTCCAGCTGAGGATAAAGTATGTGTTAATGAACTGCGTAGGTTGTAAACCAACATTTGTTGACTTGGCACCCCATTAACAGAGATATCTCATAATCACTTTCACTTCAGTCTAGAAGAAATTGGTGAAAAAATTGACTTTGTCAGTATATGTCTCAATTACTTTAATGAGTGAAAGGGTGATTAGTGGTTACATGCATTTTTAAGGTCTATTAGATACCTTCCCTTAGTCATCTAATCCTCTGAAAAATGTGATGTTCCTATATTCCTTACTAGCACACTTTGTGTTGAAGGCAAAAATCTTAATTATTTTAGTCAACTATTAGGTTAGTGAGAAAAATTGGCTGTATTCTTTAGAAACTAATCTGAGTAGCTGCGTATCGAAACATATATAGATATATATACATCTATATATCTATATATATATCTCCATATAGATGTACACAGTGAAATTTAATCCTATTTTTGATTCACTTGGGAGTCATAGAAATGCAGAACAGAAAGAGATCATGATGTGTGTACGATCCTGGTTTTAACTGAAATAAAGTTAATTTTCTTCTTAGTAGTGGGTACAGTGTTGTTTTTTGGATTTACTATGAGAATAATGTTTATAACAGTGATGTTTTAGTTGTTGCTAAGTAGTGCTTACTAGGACTTCCAAAAAACTTTTCAGTTTCCCATGTTGTGTCACTGAGGAGTTGCACAAAAAGCTGGGAGGAATCATGGCCAGGTCAGCTGACCTGAACGGGCTAAAGAGATATTCCACACCATAGAATCTCATGCTCAGTTTATAAATTGGGGTTGAATTGACCAGGAGCTGCTCAGAGACAGGCTAGACATTGGTCAGTGAGTGGTGACCAATTGTATTGTGTATCACTTCTTTCTCTCAGGTGTTATTCCATAGAATCATAGAATTATCTGGTTTGAAAGGAACCTTAAAAATCATCTAATTCCAACCTCCCTGCCATGGGCAGGGACAGCTTCCACTAGACCAGCTTGTTTAAAGCCCACTCCAGCCTGGCCTTGAACACTTTCAGGGATGGGCCATCCAAAACTTCTCTGGGCAACCTGTTCCAGTGCCTCACCACCCCCACAGTAAAGAATGCCTTCCTAATATCTAGTCTAAACCCACTCTATTTTAATTTAAACCCATCACCCCTTGTCCTATCACTAAATGCCTTTGCAAAAAGTCCCTCTCCAGCCTTTTTGCAGACTCTCTCTAGGTACTGGCAGGCTGTTATAAGGTCTCCCCAGTCTTCTTGTCTCTAGTCTGGTAAACCCCAGCTCTTTCAGCCTGTCTTCATAGGAGAAGTGTTTCAGCTCTCTCTCTGATCATCTTCATGGCCCTCCTCTGGACTCGGTCCAGCCGGTCCGCATCCTTCCTAAGTTGTGAGCCCCAGAGCAGGATGCAGCACTCCAGGCGGTCTCTCACAAGAGTGGAATAGAGGAGGAGAATCACTTCTCTCAATATGCTGGCCACGCTGATCTTGATGCAGCCCAAGATATGGTTGACCTTCTGGGCTGTGAGTGCACACTGCCAAGACATATTGGGCTTCTGGTCCACCAACACCCCTAGTCCTTCTCCTCAGGGCTGCTCACAATCCCTTCATCTCCCAGCCTGTACTTCTGTTTGGGATTGCCCCAGTGCAGGCACAGGACCTTGCACTTGTCCCTGTTGAACAGTATGGGGTTCACACAGCCCCACCTCTTAAGCCTGACAAGGTCCCTCTGGATGGCATCCCTTCCCTCCAGCATGTCAACTGCACCACACTGCTCGGTGTTGGCAAACTTGCTGGGGGCACACTGTCTGTGTCAAAGATGTTAACCAGTGCTGATCCCAAAACTGACCCCTGAGGAACACCACTCATCTGTGGTCTCCACCTGGACATGGAGTCATTGACCACAGCTCATGGAGTGCAATCATGCAGACAATTCCTTAACCACTGAGTAGGCAATGCATCAAATCCATGTCTCTAGAGTTTAGAGAAAATGATGTCACACAGAACAATATCAAATACTTTGCACACATTCTGGTAGATGACATCAGTTTCTCTTCCCTCATTCTTGTTAGCTGTAACCTCATCATAGGTGGACTAGAAATTTGTCAGGCACAATTTGCTCTCAGGGAAGCCATGATGGCTGTCACCAATCATCTCCTTGTTTTCCATGTGTTCTAGCATAGTTTCCAGGAGGATCTGCTCCATGATCTCGTTGGGCACCAAGGCTAACAGGCCTGTAGTTCCCTGGGTCTTCCCTATTTCCGTTTTTAAAAACAGGGATTATATTTCCCCTTTTCCAGTCACTGGACACTTCCCTGGACTGCCATGTCTTCTCAAATATGGTGGATAGTGGCTTAGTCATTTCCTCAGCCAACTCCCTCAGGACCCTTGGATGTATCTCATCAGGTTCCATGGACTTGTGTGCCTTCATGTTCCTGAGACAGGTTTTCTCACTTTCTCTTTTTCATTAAAATTATCAATACTTTTATAAGGTAGTAGTAGTAGTAGTAGTAGTATCATATTTATTTTGTTTCAGTTATTAAACTCTTTTCATCTCAACCAATGAAGTTTACTTTTTTTTCTTTCTCTAATTCTCCTCCCCACCAGGGGGGAGGTGGGGAGTGGAGTGAGTGGCAGACTGACTGTGTGTTACAGAGTTGCACGTTGGGGTTAAATCATGGCAACTATCAACTTTCATAGCAGATTTTTCTTAATTCATTTAAAATTTCCAGTGATGGAGAGACTATAATCTTTCAAGGCATTTCATTAAAGTGTATAATTACCTCTACCATTAGTCTTTTTTTCCTCCTGATTAGGACGTTAACCTGCATTATTCCCTTTCAAATCCATTATTCTCATTCTATTGACAGTGCACACGGAGAACAGATTATACCTTTTTGCTTTACAGCTGTCTTTTATGTATTTAAAGAATTAACATTTCTCTTCCACCTTCTCCACTAGATAGACTACATCAGTTCTCATTTAGAATGTCTGATCAATCCCATTGTTTTTCTTCAAACTTCTTACAAGTCTTCTGAATATTTCAGGTATTTATGGCCTGACCTTTTGCCACAGTCACATGAGTAGAAACCCATACAGACATGATTTTCTCTGTGGAAATGTGTTTCTATTGCAAGAAAAAGCATAATTGTAATTTTTCCAGAAGTATTAATTAAGCAGTTTGGTTCATACCTCCTGTCAGAGACAGAAATGTTATGGTTTATGGCTTAAACATTTTTATGAAGGACTTTTGCTTATAATGACAAAGTTGTATAACAAAAACTGCATAGAAGACCTATGTACCCTGAATGGGGCCCCTGGGCTGAGGCCCTGAACTGTAACTTAAACCACCTAAGGCTATTCGAGATAAAAAGAAGTGACACTATTATTTTAAGCATCTCAGGTCTGAGAAGTAATTGATAAGGCTGGGAGGACACTTCCACAGGAGGATCAAGCTCAGCAGCTTTGGGGTGGAAGCCACAGCTCCAGGCTTATCTGCTGCCAGGCTTGCACAGAACCCCCCCCACCAAAGCAGGGAGGAGGAGGGTCTTGGCTGTGTGGCGCACCCTCTAGTCAGAGGCAGCGAACACTCATCCTCCCTTACACAAACTGGCTCAGCTGTGAAATCACCCCTCCACCCTGGGAAAGCCACATCCACAAGACATGCATGTGAAGGGGCAGCAGAGGAGGTGTCACAATCAGTCAAAGGCACCTGAAGTGCACCCA
>VWZW01005329.1:745644-814172 GCA_013397115.1 Edolisoma coerulescens | reverse complement strand
TCTCTTTCTTTCTGTTTACCTTTTTTACTGGTAAACAAAATATATACAGTTAAATAAAATATATCAATTTTTTGGTATCAATATTTAACCTCATTTGGTTTTAATTATGTTTTGGGGAATATTTTGAACCTTGAATATTTTGAATATTTGAATATTCATAATCTGCAGAGAGCTCACTTGCTCCTCTGTGATTAGAGAGGATCATAACAGCTCCTTAGTTCTTGATTTCTATTTTTTTTCCCCCCTCATTGCCCATTTCTGGAATTTTCCACATTCACAATGAGTTCCTCTTCTTCTCCTTAGAAAAAGACAACACAAAGTGAGTTGAAGCTTCCGGATAAAAGGTGGATTCTTGTAATACATCACTGAATGAGGAAGTAAAAGTATAACATTAAGTGGCAGAAGGAGTGGCAGAAGGAGAATGGGTAGAAAGAATATCAGGGATATGAATTTGTTTTCCTTTGTTGCCAGCATCATGATGGAGCCTGGAGCTGACTCCCTCCCTGTGAAACACCAATTTCATGCTCATCCCTTTGTCAGGGATGCCTCACCATTACTCAAAGCAGAGTAGATTAGACATAGATGGAAGCTGTCGCAGTTTGACCCTGGCTTTGTCAGGCATCCACGAAAAACTATTCACTCATTTTCCTCTGCTATAGCTAAGCAGAGGAGGGGCTATTAAAACTTCATTTTCATGAGTCGAGATAAGGATTATTGAGAAAAAGAAAAATCTTTAAGGCAAAACAGGTTTAAAACTTAAACAGTATAAAGAAGATTTCTATTAACAGAATTAAAAGAAAAAAGAATAACAAGAACCAAAGCAAACCTCCAGAACATTTTTCTTTCCCAGTCTCTCCCTTTTTCCACCACAAGGAAACAAAACTTGGGGTTTTGGTCAGTATTTCACTTCTTAAAAGTCTTTCTTCAGTATGCTTAAGGAAATGAGTTTCTTCTGCTGTGCCGTGGGATCTTTCCCACAGGAGATAGTTCTCTGTGAAATTTTCTAGCGTGGTTTTAACTTCCACAAGTAGCAGTCCCGCCCAAACCTGCTGCAATGTGAATCCCTCCCACAGGTCAAGCAGTCTTCCCACAGCTGCCTAGCGTGGATCATTTTAGTTCATGGAGTTTAGTCTTTTAAGGATGAGCTGTTCTAGTTTGGAAGCAAAGGCTCTCTTCCTCTATCTCTAAAAGCAAGGGTCATCTCTCTCTGTTCAAGTTCCTCACTAGGTTACAGCTTTTCAGTATCCATGCTCTCCAGTGTGAGTACTCTTCTTCACGGGCTGCACGTGGATCTCTGCACCCCCCCATGCACCTCATGAATTATAGGGAAAGAGTTTGTTGTATTATAGTCCTCACCATGGCTTGCAGGAGAACCTCAGCTCCGGCGCTTGGAGCACTTCTTCTCTCTCCTTCTTTTCACTGACCTCCGTGCTGCCATATTGGTTTTCCTCACGTGTCCTCACTTTTCTTTTTTCTCGTACTTGGAAGAAAGCTGGTATCTGTGAGTTGCAGTTGAGAGGCTGATCTCGTCCGGGCTCCGCATCAGGGAATTGCTTGCCATGTCCCTTGCTGCTGGCCATGTGGTCCTCGCTGGCCCCACACGAGCAGCTCTGGCCTCCAGAGGGCCCTGGCTGCAAGGTCCCAGCCTCAGGAGAGCTCCGGCCATGTGGGCCCCAGCAGCCCCCACCGGGATGGGCCCCAGCAGCCACCTTACCACCCCTCAGGAGAAAAAAGAGAGCTTCCCACAGTTTTTCCTTTCTTAAATATGTCATCACAGAGGCGTTACCAACTTGTCTAATTGGGCTAATAACCTGCCTATTGTCAGAGCCTTCAGCGACTGGCCCTGTGTCAGACATAGAAGCTTCGAGCAGCTCCTCCCACCCACTAAAAATTAGACTGTTTTTAAACTAGCACAAAGTTCTTTACTATAACATGTAAACCTGGTCTAGTGGAAGTCTCCTTGTCCATGGCAGGGGGGTTGGAACTAGATTACTTCCAACCCTAACCATTCTATGATTCTTTGACTCTACTTTGGTTTCGGTTGTAAACCTCACTGCTGTCTAACTTACCTATTCATCAGGTTCTCACCTGCATGATTTTAATGAAGCCCTTCATGCTTATCTCAGCTCTTCACCTGTCTGCTAGGTTCTTCTTGGTCATGCCACTGATAACTGCCTAAACTTCTTTGGTCTGGAAATCAACAGTGTAAATCAGCATATCCAACTCTTTCATAAGTGAAAACAGCTGTCCATTCCCTTCTCCCCACTCCTACATCAAGTAGGCCCCAAATTAATTTTGCAGCATTTGTTTGTTTGGTTGGGTTTACTCCTGCCTGGTGAGGGCAGCACAGAGGAAGAAAGAGGAGACGGGTCTAGAGTGTAATCATGGTTTTGCTGTAGTTACAGTATTCTGTGTGCCAGTTTGTGTAACTTAGCTAGAAAAGCTTAGAAACATGCCAAAGTGCTTTATCTGCTAACTAGACAAACTGAATAGCTGCTGATAAAGCCGTATTGGGTGACTTATTTCATTTTAAAGCAAGCCATCTAACAGGATTTACATATTCCCCTTCTGGTAGCTGAGATAATCTGACTTCTGAATGAGGGTGAGAAGCTTATGCATATGAATAAGAAACATTTGTTTATTTAAAAAGTGATTGACAGAGGGTCAAAAGATAGATCTGATGTGATTTAGATCATCTGTTGTTTTCCAACATTGTCTAAAGAGACCTCTCAGATTGTCCCAGGTCTGCAATACTAAAGCTGTAAGGACCCCAGATTTGATAACAAAAAGATTGCAACAGCATGAAATAGTAATGCTTCCTTGCATCTTTAGAAGCCCAGAAACACTTAATAATTCTTATGACTACTGTTCACAGAAGTTTTCTGACTAAAGTTAGGAAGGGATGTGCTTGTGGGTGCGTGTGTAGACAGCATAGATGTACAAACATCCCACAAAAACCTTTTGGTTTAGTATCATGAAGAGGAAAAGCTTTTACAATGACCAGCAGTTTTGCTGCCTCAATAATTTTTTCTTTCAAGTCACTCAGAAAGATCCCCTGAGCTGGCTCAAGACCTCTTTCAGCAACACAGGAAAAATTAAATTTTGCAGGTCTGTGGGTGAGAATCTGAGAATGGCTGGAGCAGGAACACAAAGCTACAGGGAAGCTGTGGTGAGCTCAGCTGCTTGCTCTTGCTCCTGCTGCCTGGCAGATGGGAAAATGTGAGGAACAACTGCTCCCACACCAGCAGCTGCCACTGTTGCCTGCCCACTTTCCAGAACTCTGGCATAGATAAATCTTGTATTGGGGTCGTGGACATCATTCATATATCCATTTTGCCTATGGCAACAGCCACTTTTTTCCTATGCATTTGTGCTACATATCTGTTTTCTGCACAGAATTCTAACTCTGACATGTGCATGCTCTTGAAAAGAACCACATATGGATCATGCTACCATGAAGTACAGTAACAGATGTGTTCTTTAAGATTTTTAATACCAGATTTTTAATGCAAATTGTTACTAACCCTAATAGCTTTCTATCAGTTTTTTCAGTTTGTATCAGCTCTGTATTCTGCTTTTGAAGCTGAATGAAAAAGAAATGAACAAAAGGTTTTAGTTCCATTTGTTGCCTGAAAAAACCTAGAATGAATAAATGAACACTCTGTCTTTTGTTTCAGCAAGCTGCTAAATTTAAATACAGTCCTTCTCTACCAAGATCTATTCAAGTTTACAAGCACTGAATATTTCTGTGCACTGAGGGTATGTTCTTGGGGAAGTTCTGATTAGAATTTGAGTTTCTTCCACAAAATGAAGAATTTCTTATACTTGTATTTTAGATCCTTTTTAGTCAAGTTTTTCATTTATCATTTACTCAAATCCCTTGTGGCAGCTGTCATGTCCATTGCATTCTAGAACACTATAGTCAGTGCATATGGCACTGCTGCTATTAAACAGTCCCAAAGACTCTTCCAATATGTAAGTACATTTCCATGATATTTAGAGTTGTTATCTCCTTTAGTACTCTTTGGAATCTTCCCACTGATATTGATCAATTACTAATAGCTTTGCTATCTTTTCTGACCATGTTTAGCTGAGCTTGGAACCATATTTGAATATGGCTTTTCTCTAGGAAAAATCTGTTCTTCCTTGAATCTGGTTTTCATTAGTAAGGTTTGAAAACTGTCACCAGGAGGTTTGCTTGATCAAAACCCCAGCACTTTCTGCATTCTGGTTCTTAATTGCATGTATTGTTAGAAAAATATCTCATATTAATAGATTACTTTTGCAACTTGCAGGAAAGAGGAACACCTGTTGTTTTCAAAGACTTCAAAAACACTGGTTAATGGTTTCTTAACCCATCACTGTCAGTTTAGTATCTATTTTTTACTGCACAATCACTTCCATTTTTAAGTAACTGTACATATGTCTACACATACATATATATGTAGATACGTATTTTTTATATATATCCATATATATATATATACACATATGATCTACCTTGTGGACCTGCTCATTTTCCCCAGAAATTAGACTTGGAATGGAGAACAGAAAAAAAAACTATACTCCCCATCATGCCCTTCTATCTAAGACTGTTTCACTTTTTCAAATCTTTAAAGCCAGGCATGGCATTCAAAGTATTATGGCATTATTCAAACAAAAACATATTTATCCCACATTTTAATCAACCACAGCTAGTAATAACAGAATTTAAAATTTGTATTGGTTTTCAAAGTACTACTCAGTAAAAATAATACAGGCAGTCACAATAGAAGGTCAGTAACTTTGAAATTATGCCATCTCATCCAGCGGTATTGGGTGATCAGTTCATTTCTGAATGTTTATATTCATAAGAAACTATTTATTTAAGAATGCTGGACAATCAATTAGTGGACATTTGAATGTATTGGAAAGAAGAAAGTGAAAGAGTTTGAGTTAGGCAACACAGAAAAAAGGAAAGTATATTTCAAATTATATTTTACATGTATCAGAGAAACCTATTGGAGAATGCAAAAACATTATTTGGGGTTTAAATGTCTCTAAATTTTACTCTTTATTTTCCTCTTTTTGTTTTCCAGTAGCTTTTTGCTTCAAACTCTGTACCCTTCCCCCACCCAAGCAACTGCATCCTGTATTTGTTCTGCTAGGGATTAATGGTATTAGTATTCTCCAGCTGGGAGTGGTCTTCATTTTCTGTCATTCACTTGAGTCCATCATTTTTTCTGTTTTCAGTGACCTCATTATAAACCATAACTAACTATGACATCATTATGCTAGGGCTAGAAGAGTAGAACAGGTCCCTCTGAAACTAATATTGATTTTGTTCTTTATTTCCTTTATTCAGTATAGACAACGTATCAATGTCATAATCATTATTTGGAGACATATGGTAAAATATAAAAGCTAATAAAGATTTTGCCCATAATTTTCTAGGAGGAAAAAGCTTCAATCTTTTTGGCATTTATACATTTGTCTCTCTTCTTGCATGCAGATTAGATTTAGATACTTAGGGATTCAGATGCAGAACTCCTACATCAAAGTGCAGTAAACTTGAACTATGAGCAGAATGATTCAAATTTTTTTGCAGAAAAAAATATTAATTTACCATTAAATGCACATAATATTTCCAATATAAAATAAAATCAGACAAACTAGAGGATGAATCACTGGTTATCCAGGAACTTTAAAGTGCGGAAAAAACATTTTTCAATCCAAATGACTACTGTTAAACTGAAAAAAAGATTGAGTAATTTTATAAGAAAAAAGAGGAAGAATTAACTCCTAAACAGTCATAAAAGCAATCCCCAAACAACTAAGAATAGATCAAACAAATAAAAAAATACCTCAAAGCTGAATATCTGGGATACGCAGTTTCTATATTTTTTCCTTTACCTTGTTCTAATACACAGGCAATTAATTCTGCCTCTCTTAGTATAAATAATGGTTTATAAAGTACTACTTTCAGCAGAAGACATTTCAGCTGAAAAGACAGGTCCAAATAAGGAAGCAACAGAAAGAGAAGATGCAATTTCTTTAATTTCTTTTTTTTTTTTTTTGTGTTCTCCTTGTGGAAAATTATGTTATTTTTCTTAGGGGGAGCAAGATTAAACTCCATCGTAAGCAAGAACAGAAATTTTTTGACTCTCCAGAGAAGACACTTTAAATTTCCTTTCTACTGTCTAAGATTAGAAATATATTTAGTCCTTTAAAAGTGTCTATGGGATTAAATGGAAAGATGAAAGAAAACTTGCATTAAAAGTCTAAATTATTCAAGTTTCAAGTGATATAACAATTTTCTTACCTTTCCCTGAAAGCTTAATAAAAGGTTATAATTGAAGTAAACCCCTACTAACCTAAAAGAAAACCAAAAGAGACTTATAATTCTGCTGTAAGCAATTGTACATTTATCAACAACTATTTACAAATATTTCCCAAGAATTTTGCTGTATTTCCTGATGTACTTTTCTGAAGATTAAATATTCACACACAGAAATGTAATTTTAATACTGAGATAATTTATCTAGAAAGAAGATCAACATGTGGAGTATTTTCTTCTGATGTATCCTTCACTATTTTGAAGCTAATGTTTTCCCTCTTCTAAGGGGAAAAAAAAAATAGAGAGGATCACCTGCTGCAGCTTTCTAAGCTTCCAAAGGTCCACAGTTCTAAATGGTCAGCAGGCCACTTCACCCTTGTGCCACAGTTGGTCTCTGACTGTGTAAGCCCAGCATTTGACAAAAATGAAGTGTGTTACTAAGCAGAACTCCCACTACATTCCCACTGCTATAGTGCTCTTTATCATTAATACATAAAATGATAAAATTTTTTCCAGTTAAGTAAAATTCTTTGTAACCATTATAGTGCTTTAGGCTCAACTGGGTCTGTTCACCAACTGTATGACTAAACAAACACAAATGTTTTGCCAGATTACAGCACAAACAGTGATAGAGACTATCTTTGACAATGAAAGCAATGACAAATTTCCTGGGCCCAGCTTGCAACTCCTATGATATGCTAGTGACAAAATACGTAAATCACAGGACCTATTTAATGGCAGTGGTGGAAATCGTGAAGATGAGAGCTTTCCTTTAAAAAAGACACCCAGAAAACTATCCAAAAAATCCCAAACCAAAAACTACAGTCCTAGTTATAAGATGATGTATGTCCGACATATTGCAGAAATGTAGAACACACTGTAACAAAAACCACCATTAACATGAGTGTTAAAAACACTTTTTGCAAATCCTTTCCCATTTAATTCTCAAAAATAATAAGCACACAAATATCCTGAAAATAGAAGCAAGTGTGGTTCACCAAAGAGAATTAATTGCAGATCATCAGTGAAACAAGATTCTTTTTTGGGGGACCATTCGCTGGGCAGCCATGGGTGCAGCACATAATACCCAGGATTTAATTTATTATGTGATTGTAGTGACTCTAAACTCTGTTCAGCAACCATAGTCAACATTTTTTTTACACAAATACAACCTGTGACCAGTGCTTTTCTTACCAAGCAATTTGTAGGTATAAAGCTATTTGATAAAAGAACTGCTTCAGTTCTTCTGGTTTACTCAGTTACTTTTATGCTCTTCATTTTGACATCAGTTAGAAGAAGTGAAAGCAGCATGTCACAGTTCAAATGACAGTTAGCAATGGTAAAACAGTTAAGCTGCCTCAAGCTGACTCTTTTGAGATACAGACTGTCCTTGATTTTCATGTCTAGTGGTTTGCTACCACTGAAAAAGCTGATGGATGATATGTGGGAGCTGGCATTACAATGCATCGAATTATTTTCCCTTGCAGAGGCTGACTCTGAAGAGTTTTATACTCTTGAAGTGCTACATTGAAGGGAAACATTATCAATCATTAAAAATGCCCTGCATTTTAAGATATTTACAGAGTGAAAAAACACTGGAGTTGATCAAATAATTCATAGTCAATCAACCAGAAAAAAAAATTTGGGGTTTTTTTTTTTTTTCTTTCTTCCATATGATGTGTCCATTAAAAGGCTGCAAATTCTTTGAATATGTATGTGAGTATCATGGATAAATATTTGCTCAAATCTGTCTGGAATATAAGTCACACTATTTTACAAGTGTTAAGTGCTAAATGAAAATCATGCTCGTATCTCAGTAAATGATCACAAGCCAGGCTCTTTTTCTGCTCTGCAGTTGGAGGAATGTGTTGCTTTTAAGGGAATGTGAAACTTGGAGATATTGAGATTTTCAGTCACTGCTTCCTAAGTAATTTACTATTTCTTTTGTAATATTTGCTGCTGAGATTTCTATCTCAGAATTTGAGATGAATTTAGGTTTTGTCTGTTTTTGAAAAAAAAAAAGGAACTAGACAAGAAACATGAAAGCAGAGATTTTTGAAGTTTTGAAAGAGGAATTAAAACACTCATAATAATTACAGTTTAAAGAGTAATCTCTTCCATTCTGAAGAACATTTGTATTTAAAAATAGGAGATTGTTCTATCTGAGCAGATGGAATCATAGAGTTAAAAAAATCTAGGACTTTTTCAGAAGCAAAAGGTCTTTCTTTTTCCCACTGCACTTGATGTTGTGTGAAACAGCTCTTTGAAACACTTGAACTGTGGACTAGAAGTTTAACTTTGCCACTTTTTAGTTACAGAAAATGGGCTACAGCTGAAATATATCACCAAATCCAGTTGTGATTTGTCTTTGTTCAAGAGTGGTATTATGTTTGTAATAAGATATTACACTGACTAGCTACATTCATTTGATCAAAGGAAAGATGAGAGAATGACCTAGATCTATGGATTGATACAACAGGCAAAATATTGTTCAATAGCAGTAGGACCCAGTGTACAGAATCAGAAGCCCTAAGTCCATTGAACTACAGCGTCATGTCTGAAAATGTTCATATGTCTCTTTTTAGTCCCTTGAGAAAAACAAAAATTGGCTTAAGTGGGCCAAACTTAAACCAGTAGCAGTTCTGCTAATGTTTCAAACAAGGGATCACTAATTAAATCAGGGAGATGCATGTAGTTCCAATCCCATCTCAGCAGGTGCTTTCTATGGATGCTGTACTGAAGGCATTCAGTCAAGTTAGTAGTGAGACTTGGCCTGACCACTTGTCTGAGCACCAGCTGTTACATTTTCCTGATGGTTGAATCAAATCATTATCACCAGATTGGATGAGAGACCAGAAGAATTTAGGCTTTTAATGGCAACAGTGTGCAGTTTGTGTTGTTATGTGTTCTTGGCAGGGTAACAAGGACAACCTAACACGTGTCAGGGATGGGTGCAGTTGGTGTGACACCTGAGAAGCCTCAGGCCTGCTACCTGTGCAAGTCGATTACCACATACACATGGCTGGTTTGGCTGCAATTTTATTCTTTCTGTAGTTTGAAGATCGCACAAGGCCACATACTTTCATGGGGGTATGGACTGCATTTTCAAATGAATTCATTCGTCTCCACATCCTAGTGTGGAGAAAGTTTTCAGTGTTCATGGAAAAAGGGTGGTTGGAGCAGAACAATGCCAGAAAAGATGCCATGGAATATTAACAGTCCCTCTAATCATTTCAGGAATGCAGTCTTATGAATCAATTGCCACAAGCTGAGAATCTCATAAAATTAATACTATAAAAATAAAAATAAACGCTTATTTATCCTGTCTTATAGTCTTCAGACATTTCCTTTTTACCACTGTTGGAGTCAGAGAGCTGGACTAGATAGACATTCAGTGTAAGTCCAACTAGATGATCTTACCTGATGTCAGGAAAGCTTAAATCAACCAAAAAACTGCCCCTCTAGGGTTTCTAGGTTCACAATCCTATCAGACCTCTTCTTTGAAAGAAAGAGCTCATAGGCTTCCTAAAATCTTGTAGCACAGGAAGAGGCATAAAGAAAAATAAACAGAATATTATGGGATACTTGTCTGCCTCTTTTAGAGTCTGATCTAATTTCAAGAAAAGCCACAAAGAATCCATTCTTTTCAGCATATATTGGTCTTTCCAGTTGAAAGATAGGCCTAGACAGTGAACAAAAATCTCTGTCCAGAACGTAATACCATGCGCTTACTTGCAGAAGATGTTAACAGCAAGCTGTACTCATAGCACTATGCAGGTAGAACAAATATGTTAGTGTGTTAACTGTGGGGACAGATGGGATGGAGTCGAGCTGTAGGCTGTGGGACGTGCCTGCAGAAGCACATGGCAGCACAAAGAAGCACATGGCAGCACAAAGAAGCACGTGGTAGCCCAAAGAAGCACATGGCAGCCCAAAGGCTTGTCTCCGCCAGACTCTGGGGGAAGGAGGTGTCACACAGCAGACCCCTAAGGAGGGCAGCCTGCCAGAAGCTGGCAGATGGGTGAACAGTGCATGATCACCCCGCAGGACATTCAGAAAGTGTGTTGCTGACGTGACAACACGGGATAGGTCATGTAGCGAGAGTTACCATGTAAGGAAATACTGTGCTTTGAAAAAGTGTATAAAACCAGTTTGTTTCTTTTGAATAAATGATTCAGATTCCCACCCAGCAAAGTCCGTGTTTCAATCACCGTCTTTAATGATTTACACAGAGCACAATAAATGCAGAAGAAGCTGCAAATAAAAACATCCTTTTGTGATCCTGTTCCCTGACAATGTATGGCAGGCATGGAGGGCAAGTCTCTTCATCCTACTTAATGTAGTCATCTTGTACTTGATTTACTGGATTAAGCCATTAGTAGTTCTCAATACTTAAAATGCAGATGTGTCTGTGTGTACATCTGTATTATCAGTTCCAAATAACATTTGTATTTTTTGTAAGGGCATATGACTGATTTCATCCTACAAATGCATTTAGTATTAGCTGACATAAAAGGACTGGAAATGTTACCAAAGCCAAAGAACATCTTGCACAAATTAAAAACAAAGAACTAAACCACTTATTTCAAATCAGCATTTGAGTATGTATTTCTCCAGTTTTATATAACCATCTAGGAAACATTTTTTGTAGCCTTAGCAAAATAGGATACCAAATGCCAACACAAAATTCAATTATTGGTTTTAAAATATCATTAAAAATCCAATTCTTGAACATCATGTTCACAAAGGGGTAGAGAGACAGGTGGATGGCAAATACAGAAACTTATAGCTCAATTTACATTGCCATGTAATTGTAAAGTCACACAAGAAGAAAGAATATTTTTTAAGCAGTTATACCATATGTTGTTCCAATGTAAGATTTCTCTGCATACAGAAGTAAAGTATGCTTTGGGATATTTGTTAAGGTCCTTGGTCAATTCTTAAGGCATGGATTTAAAGAATAGTGGTAGGATTAGGAGTACTTTTCCTAAGAAATACAAATTCATTTTTCTGAATCCATTTGTGCTTTTTTTGCTGCAGTCTTAAGCCCTGAATTTGAGCTTCTTAGGATGTTTTTTAGCTTAACACTTATTCTACTATATAGGACTCTCTGTTCCTTTATGTCATCCAGTATCAAAACTAATCATAGGGGAAAGGAATGTGCAGAAGGACGAGAGAAGTTGTTATTTATTTGGCAGGCTCATTATGTACGTGAGTGTTTTCCACTGAAGGAAGAAAAAAAGCAGAGGAGCTGACGGTTCTGAGAGAAACACCAGATGCCTCCTCAAATTCTTTTATATATTAACTGAGCTGACAGCACTCATGGAGTAGTCTACAAGCTGGATGTAGATTTCTCACACAGGGACTGCCATTTTTTTCCCTATACTTTGAGTAAGTTGAGCTATTATACTTAAAATCATCAGCAATATTTACCACTGTCAACATGGGATGCACCAAAATGCACCAGATTTACCCAAAATACCAAAATCTCATCTGGATTTTAAATAAATATTCTGGTTTGCACTAAGTTTTCCCAACAGAATAAAATAAACACAAATTTAAAAAAATAAAGTGCTAAACAATAGACATACTACTCTACTGAAACATGTTTATTTTGTGCCTGTTTTATATTTTTTAAAAAATAATAAGTATATATTTCTGGGATATGGATATATTTTTAGCATAATAAAATAATTTTACATGGCTTGGCTATACACAGACTTCTAAGAGAACACTTAGAAGTGTGAAAAGAGAAAGTCTCTTTTAAAAACCATGATTCACCTCAATTTCACAGGCGTGAATCAACATATATGTTAGGTGTCCTTGTACAAAAATATTCATTTATGGTGATAAAAATCACATAAGGTTGTAGATGTTAATAATTTGTATGTTTTTAATGATAAAGTGTATTAGTTAAATTATGTTACTTGATTAGCAGTGCTTATTTCCTCTTCTGTGATATTACTTAGCTTAATATATAAGGTGATTCAAAACTTTGAAGGGGATATGTAGGATTTAATTGTACAGGGAAGCTTCTAAATAAAAATAAATTCACGTCCAAAGTATTTAGTTATTACAATCCCATTAATTTTGATAGAAAACAGCTGTGTGAAAGACTTCTGAAAACTTGGATTTTTTTCCTTTTTATTCAAATATTTTAAAATAAATAAAGGCATCATCAATAATCCACAATATTTTTTCAGTGTTCATAAACAAGTCACCTTCTTCTCACCTATTCTTGTCTAGTTACAAAACAGCTATAGTGTGTGCATCAGTATAATAAAGGAGTAGCAGAGGAAGAAATTGGTCTGTAAATCTCATTAATTCTGTGATTAGCACAAAGAGAAATTATCCACATGCTGAAGCACAACATTATTCTCTTACAGAAGGACAGGAAGGGTGAGCTGCTGTTTGGTACGCAGTATGTTAAATCCATTTCAGTAAACCAAGTGTGTAACATTACTCATAATTTCTTTTGTGGAAAAGATCTAGAGTATGCTGACATTACTCAGCTTTTATCTTGTTCAGCTCACAGACGCTGACACATCAAGAATCCCATCTTCCATGTCTTTGTTATATTAAAAATAATAAAAAAAAAGGTATTATTCCAGCAATAAGCTCAGGTTCTTTCTTGCAAAATATAATTTGAAATGGGAAAATATTTATTGTGTCAGACAAATGTCAGTAAATCCAGTAGTCACAAACCTCCTTTGTATTGTTTCTAGAGCATTTATTAGAAAAGAGTAAGAATGTTAGAGGCATGAATCCTTGAAAATACAGCTTAAATCAAAATGGAGGTTTGCAGTCTTGATAGCCAGTATTTTGATAGGGGTTTTTGTCTCACATTTTGTTTATTCAAACTTCTGTAATTTCAAAGAACCTTGAGCCAATGTTTCAAGGAATACATAGACCTCAGCAAAATGTTTCCTGGAGTGTGGTAGAGTTAATCGTCTGGTGGTCTAGGAAGAATATTTGGGTGGTCTATGCAAAATATGTCGATAGAGCTGCTCTCAAATCTATTATTTTGTAGCTGAGCAAGAAGGTGAGAACGTATTATGAAAATAGGAAGGCTTATGGGCAAAAGCCATCAATAGTGATTGCCAATTTTTTCCTGGTTGCTATGCCAGCAGAAGTGGGCTACAACTTCAGCCCAAGCACTGGACAGAACCTGGTGCAGATTTCTCCTCGGGGACAGTGAGGCAGAGCAGCCTGGCATCTGTACCTTCAGATAGCAATACATCAGGCATTCTAAGAGCAGACAGCTCTGGTGAGAATGACTGCCACAGCTGAAAAAGCCATAACTCCCAGATGGCCGTACAAAGACCAGGGAAATCATGGCAGTGGTGTTTTGATTGGTGATGGCAATACCCTTCTCCGAGTCACAGAGGCTGCAGACATGGGGTTACCTGCAGCAAGTGCCATGGAAACATGTGCATGAGCCAAGGTAACAGCTGCACTAACATGGGAGCAGGATCCAAGGCAGAGCTCTGACAGCTACCAAGGTTTTGACATACACCATGTTCGAGGAATGGAGTACTGAGTAAGAGGAAAATTCAGTTTTGCTTCACTTCTTAGCACCCACTTCAGTGGCAATGGCAACAGCTTGGCTGTGGATCTGACACAATTGCAAAACTTGCTCACTGCTGCATGGTTATTTAAAGAGAGCTGTCCACTTACTAATGATTAAGGGTGTTTGAGTGTTGGGGTTCATATGTAGCAGTTCCAACATAAATGAGCTGTGGCCACCACCAAACATTATCCCACTGAGGAAAAAAGTGTATCTGATGAAGAATTTCTAGATATTTCAGATTGTGTGAGGAAGAGTACTTATAAAGAAACCTGAATTCAACAGGAGGGTGGAAGTGCTTGAGACTGCAGAGACGAAGTAATTACAGCAATAAACAAATAGCAAATAGAATCTTCCCTCTGGCACTGATACCTAAAGAATGAATACCTAATGAAAAATTTTAACATGAAAGCTTTTTGTCTTACCTTTCTTCCCACTCACCTTCACACTAAACATCTCTGTGATTTTGCTTGCAAACTACAGCATTAAATCTCCATTCATATGTTACTAGGGAAATGCTTTATTTTAATATAGAAGACTTTAATTCCCACAGAGAGTAATGTTTTAACAAGAATTAGGCAATGGACTATGTCAGAATAGGCCATGACATAGATAGCAAAATTGCCCTGATGGACTCACTCTTGCTCTGAATTCTTGCTTGCTGCAGAATAGAGGATTGACAAAGTTAAATAATCTCTTACAACCATAATGGAAGTAACAGGTGGGGCAGTGACAAAAAATCCTTTTAAGAGAGGTAGAAGTTGAGCTTTTACAGAGTAATATACAAATATAGAAGTCAAGCTTTCCAAGAAACTATGTGGGACTTTTATCTTAGAAATTGAATTGGAAGGATAACAGATTTCAGTGAGGAGCAAGGCACCAAGGGCAATCAGACACATGTGCAAGAAGATTAGGAGATGTGGAATAAATTTCAAAACAAATATTCAGAATTTTTACAAAGAATAAGAAGTTACAAGTTACAGGAACTATCCATAAGTGGTTATGAAACTGAACTTTATAAAGGATGCAAATTCTTTGGAAAAAATAGGTGATTGGATTAGTTCACTAGCTATTAGTATTATACATGATACATGGGCAACAGGCAGGAAATTATCAAAGAGAATCTCTCCAAACTGTAAGTTAGAAAAGATATTCAAGTGTCACCCTTTGTGCTGTACTGTGGTGTATGTACAAGACTAGACTGGCAGAGCAGACAATGAATCTGGATTTTAGGAAGAGTGCTTCAAGGAACCTGATTTCCCGTGGAACACAATCTTTTTAACTAAAAAAGTGGAATACTTCTTATATCTAGGACCAAGGATTTGTTCTTATTGCTGTTTGGGTTTTGTCAATCTAAGATCTTAAGCTGTCTAATTACTACAGAAAAAGCTTAATTAACAGTACAACTAATTTTTTTTGGTTGGTTGGTTGCTTGGCTTTGATTTTGGTTTTTGCCAGGCTACACATCTCATCACAATGATTTCAAGGCAATGCTCACATGGGTATGGAACTTTAAATGACATAAATATTAATTAGGATGCAGGTATGGTTTGCATGGAAGATCTTCTTTCTCAAAAGAGTATCTGAAAGCTTGAGAACAGTCAGCGCTGTGATCCAGGTGAAACCCTTTTCTAACAGCAGCTCACGTAAGGATGAATGAAGAACAGTAATAGTAGCTCTACTCTTTCTCATTAATAGTAGTCAACATAGAGTGTACCCGTGTTTAAGAGAGAATGCTAGATAAAGCCAGTGCCTGTCTTGACATTACTGCCATTTGAGCTCAGCATAGGAGAACAAAACTTTTACTTATACTAATTTTAGTTGTAAAGTTAAGTGGTAAATTGTTTTCTACTTAAGACAAATGTTGGAAGATTGTTAATTGATTCTAACAGAAACAGGAATTCAGGCACCTCTTTAGCTACAGGTGAAACAAATAAAACAAATTAAATAATCAAGAAAAGTGCTTCACAAGATGGATAAAATAAACCACAGCCAGTTTAACAACTGTTAGGTGGATAAAATAAAATTTGTTTCCTTTTAATAATATTTAAGAGATCTTACAACTTGGTGCTTCCACCCACTTATTTCTTCCTAGAGGTTTATGCCTCCTCAGCTACAGCCTGAGCACACAAAGATTTCAGTTGGCATTTGGTATACATAAGAGGTGAGAGTTTCAGGGAGAAAATTACAAGTATAAAAAATTAACTTCTCAGGTCAATCATATGCAGCAAACTTCCAAACATGGTGGAATAAAAAACTTTTTTAGATACTATTTTAGCAGTTCTATTATTGTGTCTGAACAGTTGAACAGAAAACCAGCATCAACATCCAGTGCAGGAATATGGACCTTCCTCAGAAAAAAAAAGACATCTGATAGATTCTACCTGTCCATCAACTGCCCGGCTGAATGTCAAAGAGAGTCTCTAGTAAGACCTTATCTCTCTTGTACTGAGGAGCCCAGACCCGGTATTCCAGATGTGTATCACCAGGGCTGAGCAGAGGGGAAGGAACACCTCCCTTGGCCTGCTGACAACACTCCTCCCTGTGCAGACCAGGATGTGGTTGGTTTTCTTTGCTACAAGCATGCATTGCCAGTTTGGTGTCTAATAGGACCCCCAGGTCTCTCTCTGCCCAGGTGATTTCCAGCTGGTTGCTCCCCAGTGTTTACTGGTGCCTAAGTTATTCCTCCCCAGATGAGGAGGATGTTGAAATGGATACACCCATGAATGTACTCATGGAAAGACTAATTGCATTGATTAAATCATTGCACACTACCTGACAAAAATTCTGTGTACAGTAAAATGGGATTTGTTATACATTAAAAAATAGATTTTATCCTATAAAGATGCACATATTTAATGTATAACCCATAGCTGTGATTGAAAAAAAAAACAACAACAACAAAAAAAACCAAAACCAAAACCAAAACCAAAACAAAACCCCTGCCTGTTATTCATTTATTCTGAAGTTTATTTGTGAAACTTGTTTATTTTGTAGCAAAACCCAGTAATTCCTGGAATGATTATAAGGTCACTAAATATCCTGCCACTAATGGGTTGACTTCAATAAATAAGTTAGGATGGCAGTATTAAATCCTTTGGGGAACTCAGCAATTAAGCCAGTATATGCAATTTACTAGACCAAAGTACTTCATCCAAATCCTATTTGTAAAAAGCATTTCCTCTTTTTCCACTTAAGACTTCTAGAAGATCCTCTTGAATTCTAAGAGGATCCCAACATCTAACTTTTCCCTGCAAATCTGGGTTCACCTAACCCACAGTACTTTATTGTAGATGTAGAGTGCTTTCTAGACTTCAGTAAATAACTTTTCCAACAGTAAGTTTTAATATGCCTTAGAACATTGGCTTAAAAAAATATGGCAACAATTTAGCTTAAAATTTTTTTTCTCCATGTGTAGTTTTTACACTAAAACCCATATAACTAGATAATTCCAGTGCCATAGTTGTTACATTTACCTTTATCAGTCTAATAGGACTATTACTTTCACTCTAAATGACATGTGGACATACAGTAGTCTTGAACTGGTAGGAGATAGAAGTCTTTGAATATTATATAAGTGTTATTAATTAAATAAGGTGATAATCAGCAGTGTTCTAATTAATTTTGTATTTGTTTTTCTTTTTTTAAATCATTATTAACTGGTTTGGCCCATATTCTCCATCTAGAAATTGGTCATAAAAAAAAAAACAGTGCAGAGCACGGTAAGAACAGAGATTCTCCAAAGTGTATCAGTTTGTGACTGGAGTGCCTCTGTCAAATCTGTCAAAGACTCTGTTAACATGGAATTCTAATTCTGTTAAAATATCATCAAGTTTAAAAATACGGTTAATGCCTGTGCTTCACCTCATATAGTATTGGAATGAATTTCCTCTTATTTTTCTGTTATGCTGTAAAAAATAATGATACTTAGGACGTTGCAAAAAGTGCTAATGTTGGGAATCCAGATTGTGTTTTTTAATTATTTAAAAAGCAGCAATGGATTTAGGCCAGGACTCTGCATCTCTTGGACTTCAGCAAAACCTGGAATAAGCCAAATCAAGTGGACATAACTAATGTTTAAAAGTGGAGGCAATTCACACCACATTTAACTTATTTTTTCCTAGTTATTTTAATGTGACAGATAGCAAAGGAGGCTTAACGATGGCTTTTATAACAGCTTTCCTATTATTCAGGCTTCCTGGGCTTGGATAACAGTTTATTCCAGACCAGTCCGGCTTCCTTTGCTTGATCATGCAGCAAAGTCGTAATAATCCTATTGGTAACATTACAGGCTGTTGCTATGGAAATTAATGAATTATCTCAGAAAAATGACAGATGGGTTGAAGAGGGAACAAGCCCATACTTAAACACTGATCCTTACATGACTAACTAATCCCTAAACGGATGTCACTTAGAGAACAGCTAATTTCAAAGACTTTACTGAAACCATGTGACTAAGAGGAACAGCAGAGGACAGAGGCTACGCTAAGTATTTTGCTTTAAAATAGTTACATTATCTCTCTTTCATTTGCACTTGTGGCCATATTGCTTTTCTCTCAACATGTTCCAGAAAACCTGTAGCAGATCAGGAACCATCAGGAGATAGCAGGAAATAGTAGCATTTCGTGTGCAGCTCAATAATATCTTCTCCTCATCTCCCCCTCTGTGTGTGAATTATGTTCTTGAAAAAAGAAGTGGACAAGGCAGCATCAATGAAGCAGTTATCATTTGCTGATACATTCAGATTAAAAAACCCCAGAAATTAAATAAAGACGATGTGCCATTATTCTGCCATCACACAGACGGATACTGTGCATAGTTTAATCATTGAAGCTTATTCTTCCTCTTAAATTTAAACAGAAACATTTGGGCTTTTTGCCCATAGCGGTGTAAATCAGCCTAAATTATGGAGAGTGCAGCATACAGCAAGTGGAATTTGCACAAGGCCAAAGTAAGAGTGTAGGTTACAAACTCCTCTGGGATACACATGCTAACAGCAAACTGGATCAGGGTAGTAGAATGAAAAATACATGGACTTTTAAAGGAGAAAAGGATGACGATGGTATGAAAATTTTGTTTAAGACTGACATGTGGTTGCTGCTTTTTATTCAATATAGAAAATATTTTTTTATGAGAAAACAGAAGGAAAAAATCCAACACTAGATTTTTTTTCCTGTTAAGCAATACTAAATGTCACCATTTTGATAATGTTTTCTTCAGAATAATTTCACTGCTTTTTATAAATCACATAACAACACTTTCTTCTTCGGTAGTGATTTTTTTATGTTTCTGCCTATGAATAATGATGTTGCAACAACTGTCAAAAATATACTATTGTTAAATACTTAGAAAACAGAAAGACCTGGCTGTGCTGCTGGCAAAATACTGACTATTAAAATTATCTTCTCATAATGCTTTGAGTAGCAGCAAGAATAACTAGATATGGAAATGTATAAATATGAGTCATATCAGGAGACAGCACATCATTTCAGAATTACAAAAAAATATGTATTAAAACAGGGATTTAATTTAAAATATCCAGAACTCAAAGGCAAGACCTCAAATATGTCACAGTTTTGTTCACAAAAAAATAGTAATTCCCTAAAGAAAAGTTATTATTTGAATTACTCAGAGAAAAAAATTACCACAGCTATGAAACTTAGATGTATATTTTGCAGATTACATTCTTTCATATAATAACACCTGCAGTGACCTGCTCTTTGGATTCAAATTCAGTGAAAGAAGGCAAGCAAAAACCCCCACAACCCGCACTCCAGAGAAAAGCTGAGTATTAACAAGCAGGATTAGAAATCTTGTGCTGATGGGCTGTGCCAGACATTTGTTGTGCATCCACACATATCATGCTCTTTGGTACCTTTGGAGGTTTAGTTTGTTTATTTGTTTTGGGAGTTTGTTGGTTTTGGTTTTGGGGGGGGGGGTGTTTATTTTTGTTTTTATTTTTATTCATGTGAAGTTAATCAGGTAAATATAGGAGTCATTAAATTCTGCAGTTTTATTTAAACACCTACTAGGGCCACAAGTGAATATAAGAGAATGAGTCCCAATGGACTGGTCTTGTTTCTGCTGGGTGAAAGTCACAGACAGTTCAGAGCCATTAGAAATACGAAATAATGTTGCAATTGAGTAAAAAGCAAATCTGAAATCCAAAGAAGAGTGCAATGGGAAAGGCAGCATGAAGTGGATCTGGACTGTCTTTGTTATTCCCTCTAAGAAAGAATTTGTCTATTTTTTTTCTTATATAAAGGTTGAAGGGTTGTTATGTGGGTCAAGAATAGCATTAGTAATAATACTTTGATCAGATTTGTAATTCTTATTTCAAAAGGAATGGTAATACTTGGTCCTGTCAAGGCAGTTATAGCGATCAAATATTTGTGACACCATTAGTTGTTGATTATACACCTTTCTTCCAGGGAGCTAGTATGCAGGTCATTTAAATATGAATTAACATTTTTGATAAGATAACTTCTAAGAAGCAGAGCGTCAACAGATGTGCTGACAGAAGGAAACAAAGAGAGGCAGAAGGAATTTAGTGTTATAAGTATTTATTATGCAAGAGGTAGAGAGGAGTCTTCTGCAAATCATATGCTAAAGCTGCCCTGTATTTCTGAACAGCATTGCCTGGATATCTTTCAAACGGTGATAGGAATGCAAAAGAGATCTCATGCCTCAGCCATACTTCCAGGATACCAAAGGAGCCCTGCAAATATTCTAACCTGAAGTTACATCTTACAAGCAAAGGGCAAACAAAAGGTACTAATGTATTTAATTCAACCTTTTTTTGTTGATTCTAAATGCATTCTCAATGTATTTGGACTTTAAAAGTTTAATCCAAATATTCTATAATTATATCTGCAGTGTGATATTCTGAAACTGTGGGATGATTCATATCAATTCATAGAGGTTTAGGTCAGAAAAGCTACATGATTTTTGAATACTAGGATTTGCTGCAAAAGAGCTTAAGATCTTCATTACATATCCTAACTTACAAGGCAGAATTTTGATAAAATATCTTGCACAGAAGTGTCAGTAGAATGATTTCAGAACAAAACATTGAAATGAACAGAAATGTAACAGGAAAAAACCCCCCCACAAACCAAAAACCAAACAAAAAACCAGAAATAAAATATTATTAATCCCTAAACTCTAAAAGAGCTCAGTTAAAGAACTCTCAGATTACAGCTTGCCATGAATAAATCATTATTTGAATGGGACTAGACTGCATATGATAATAAAAAAGGTCTATAGACCAAAAGCATTGATTTCTGTACTAAACAAGCTGGTAGAAACCATGTAGGAATAGACCTATGTACATTGATACGGGACATTCTGAGGAAGATTCAACACCGATTTCACTGCAGAAAGTCTTGAAGCAAAACCTGTGAAGTTTTATGATGTCTTTTGGATAAGATTTATTAGGATGATGCTTAGGTTTCCAATAAACTTATAAGTTATCTTAAAACAAGTTCTTAAAGAGATTAGATCATCATTGCCAGAGGATGGTAGCTGTCTCAGATTTGTAACACAAGGTTTTCAGGGAGAAATAGAGAAAAATAGGAACTCAAAGATACAAAGAAATAAGTATTTCACAATGGAGATTTCCCAAAGAGCTCTTCAGGTGTCTGTGCTGTGCACAATACTATTCAAACTACTAATAAATAATGTGGAAAAGGGGAAATAAGGAGGTAAGAACAGCATATTTAGAGTACAAAATTAGAACTGACTATAAGGATACTCAGAGGAATCACTTTTGAATGACTGCGTGATAAAAATGGCAGACAAGACCGAGCACTAATAAATGCAAAGTAATGCTCATTGACAGGAAAACCAGTCACAATTACACATATACAATGATAAGCTTGAAAGAACTATTAACATATCATTCATCCAGGAAAGAGGTCTTAGCGTCATTATGGATGGTTCTATGAAAATATCAGCTTGTTATTCAGAAGTAGTCAAAAACTCAAGTAAGATGCTTTGGATTAGTTGGAAATAAAAAAAAAAAAGCGAACAAATTATTTTGTTATGTTGTAATTTCAATATTTGTTGGGTCTGCATCTTGGATATTGGCTATATCTTTAGCCATCTCCCTCTCAAAACCATGTAGAAGATCTAGAAGTGACGCAAACTAGCAGAACAGATCAGATATATGGGGAGTTTCTACTTGACAAAAAATACATATTCCCTGGTCTTTAGAGAAACTGTGAAGAATGTAACATATACACAGCATATTGGAAGTTGGATGTCTTGCAAAAAAATGAATAAACAACATTTATTCTCCATTTTTCATCAGAATTCATTGTATAGCTGCTGTAGATACAGCAAATCTCTTATGTGGAATTGTTTTCCACATATGTATAATTGGTCTTTCGAAATCATTGTTACAAGAAATAAATATGAAGAGTTCAAAAATTATTAAGCAAATTCACTGAAGAAATGTCCATGTATTAAACATGATGCTGTGGCTGCAGCCTCAGAAGTGGGAAGTCTCAGGACCACCATCAACCAGACACCTGAGCCGGGAGAGAAGTATTCACAGCTTCCCATACTCCTCATCATTTATCACAAGCTGCAGAAAGAGGCAGAAGACCTTTACCCTGGCCCAGTATGGTGTTTTTTACATAAGGGGCAAACTGTGGGAAAGTTTTGCTAGAAAGGCATAAAAGTCCTGACCTCAAATACACGGCAGTCAACAGCAAGAATCCCATCAGTGCCAGTGGCTTTGACCCAGACCTACACCTTCCTCTCCATCCCTGAACTGCCATCACCTGTCTGGAGGCACAGAAGGAGCAGCAGTCCTGCACACCATTAAGTTTCCCTGAAGAGTTTGGGAAAGGCTTCCACGGGTTATTCTTGCTGGCTGAATTCCACCCAAAAGGATAAGTCTCCTTGCCAGCAGTGCTCAGCACACATAGGATGTAACATTGAGGGGAGCGACCTTTGGAAGACATCTCTCCTCTGTGCACTCACTAAGCACTATGTATTTTCAGCACCTGTGAAGAGAGGATAAGTTAAACCAGGCTTCAGCATTTAAAGTTTAACAGCATGGAGCAGATTATTTTTGCTGTCTGATCATTTTCCAGCTGGCTTTATGACATTCCTCAGTTTTGTTCTTTGTGCCTGCTTCATCTAAGGTGTTTATTTTACAGGAGTATCACACAAGACATTACATATATTTGGTTCAGACAGGCTGAGGAACACAGATTTGTAACCCTTTACTCTTGTACTTACTCATAAGAGTAATAGACATCATAGAAAAAAAGGTAAACTGTTGGTTTAATTTTACCTGCAGCTGCTTTAAGTATCTCTAATAAACATCTTACCGTAATATCTGAGTGCTAATAAGTACAAATTAAATTTCACTTAGAGAGATGAACTGTTTCACTACAAACACCAGAGTAAAGAGCTCCCCTGCTTTTAAACCTGCCTTTTGTGTCAAAGATTTTTTTTTTTTAATCTTACTCATTGATCACAACTTTAAACTTTTATCAACAAACTGAAAGCTGGAAGCTTCTTTCTATTGCAAAGCCTAAGATCCCTGGAATTTGCTAAAAATAGAAGTGCTATAGCTTCAAGAGAAACATAAATTGTTTCATAATTTAGAAACAAAAAATCAAAGTTTTCCCCCTACCTGTAAGCAGCTCTGAGCTTCTAAACCCATCATAGCATCAATCTTCTTTTATGGGGGCAGAGCATTGCTGAGCACTGTGTAGCTGTGCCTTGAAGGAAAAGCAATGTCCTACATTGTTAGCTGTGCCACCAAACCAGTCTCTTCTCTACAAATGAGCCAGCAAGGACTGACAACTACTTTTGAAAACAGTTGAAGAATTCACAAGGGATTTTGCAAAATACCCTGAGGTATCAAATTATTTTTTATTCTTGGAGGGTCAAAACCTGGATTATACCTGGTCTGGAATTTAGGCTTCCGTATACTGAAGCTTTGTAAACTGACATTTACTTGGAGAATGCTTTCTGCTGCTTGAATTCTTGCCCAAGACTTTCAGGTTTTTTGGTAAACCTGTTCAACCTGCATGCTTTGAGCATTGCACCTCCTCCAGCCATACACAGAGAGAACTGAAAAGCATATGAATGTAGAAATATCAGGGTTTGCAGTCAGCAGATGCAGAGCTGAGCCCAGATGTCACAGCTCCAGCAGCTCATTCTCCTCTCTCACTCATAGCCATCCCTGTGTCTGCTCATGCACGGCCAAAGCACGGTCCCCAGCCACAGACGTAGAGCTTTCCATTGCTCACTCACAAGCAGTCACACTGCTCTGCATCCACTTTTTCTCCTTCACTCACCCCCTCTTTGTGTTGTGACATCCTCTTTCTTTTTGATCATCAGGAATATGGTAACCTTGGCAGAAATCACTTTAATCATGATTTTCCTTAAAAAAAAAAATGCTTCACTGAAACTTCAAACAAATGTTTTATGAGACATTTCTGACAAAGTCAATACGGATATCTTTTCAAAATTTCTTTTCTTTGGAAAAAAAAAATTAAAAGCATCAAAATAAAATGTATAAAAGCATTCATGTTTATCTGGGTGGTTTGCATAATCAAGCTCACTTCAGAAAAAAATGCTATCATCCTTTAATTTCCTTTAAATCTGCAAAGATTTGAGTTTGAATTATTTTCAAACAGCAGGATGAGTGTAAAATATAAGAAGCGTAATCTTATTTAATGAACAATTCAACAATCATAATGACTAATAAATACTGAGTGCTTTGGTTCTGTTTTGTTGAATTTGTTGTTGGTTTTTTATTTTTCAGACGTGTCTTTACAATCTGTGAAAAGGAAAAACATTTTTGGTTTTAAATCAGTTTTCTGAGAATAGGAGAAAAGTTTAGTTTTTTCTTCTGCTTATTTACATCAGAATAATTGTGTCAATGCCCACCCCCACTGTGTTAAAATATCCCAAAGATTTTCAGTTTCATTTCTTTGGCATGCAGGGTTGGTTCCCAACAGCGGGTTTTTGCTCTCCCCGTATTTTTCTTTCCCCTTGATTTTCATTGTTACTTATCTGCACAAGTAGCCTTGGTGGTTTGGGCATTTTTTTGAGGTTAGAGCTGTTTCTACTTTGCTAAGCAAGTTCAGAAATATTTAAATGTATCACCAGTTTCTTCAGAACCAAGTCACCAAAAAAAAAGTGATTCTTCTTGTTGCCACATTTTCAATCTGTAGTTTCATAGATTTAAATGCAGCTGAGTATTCCTCATTCTACCTTTGTGCAATTCAGATAATTGGAAGTACTTGCATTGATTTCTAAAAAGATTTTGTACCAAAAAACAAAGTAATTCAGAGACAATAAAATATGGACCAATAATTTTCTATTTTCCATCTGAACAGGCTATAATCACAGTTAAAACTCCTCATTTCCTCATAATGAAATTATCCCCTAAGACATCAGTTTATAGAAATCCTATGAACCATAAACTGTGAGGACTCCCTCCTTAAAATATCCCATTTACATACATGTACTATCATAGTATTAAAAACATCAGGGGGGAAAGGAAACAGCAAGCATTTGCAAACTAAATTTCAGAACTGAAAATGCAAAATTCTGGATGCAGCAGCTAATGTTTAAACCTAGAGCCAGTTGCCTCCACCTGTGGATTCAAACAGCCTATACCTGCATTATGTGAAAAAGGCAGTTTGAAATCCTTCCTACTTTGGAAAATGTGTATCTTCAGGCACTATGGTCACAGTTAATTTAATTTTTGTTCAGGTGCAATAACTACAAAAGAGTGCTCCTCCTGCAACACAGTATTTGCATTTATTAACTAATAGGGATGTTTATAACAGAGTAATTGGTTCATTTTTCCAATAGAACATACATTATATCACTCAGAAATTCAGTTTAATTAATCTAGAGTTATAATTTCTGTGGCCTTCCAACTTTTTTTTAACGTTTTTGCATCTTTTTCTCAACGCAAGCAATCTAGTTATGAGCTGGAAATGAATATTATACATTTGGCCTTATACATTTCAAAAGCTAATTCCCCACTTGTCTTGGTGAAATTGTTATGCAATTAAACAGTGAAAACTGAAGTTGTTTAGCCTACATGAAAAGAAAGGGTGGGTAGGGAGAACACATCTGAAGAATTGTTCAGATGTGGATTAATGAGCATACATTTTCTTTTTCCATCCTGGTAATAGCAGACTAATAAAAATGATGCACAAATTTTTATTCAAATGATAAGATGTCACAATAATACTAGTATTCCTGATATGGTAAAGCCAGTTATAATGACAGTACTAATTGATTTGGTCAGAAACTATTTGGAAAACCTGAAGTTACACCATTAAAAGAGTTATTTATACAGAAAGGAAAAATGATGATTTCAGTCAAGTCAGACTTAATTGTAGGACTAAACTCCTGGACTTCTGTTGTGCATTTCATCTCTGACATACATACCAATTCTGCGTTTTTTCTGACATATTTTGTCATTCATGCATTTAAAATACCATCCACCATATAATCTTTCTTTCATTTTTCACTTGAGGTTTCAGTCTTGCCACTCAGTGTCTCTGAAATCTATATTAGACTTTTTTGGTAAAGTTTCATTGTATATGAAAGTCTTACGAAAAAAGCGTAAACTTCCTGGAAGTTTATGCTTTTGGATTTTTTTGGAATAAAGGTAATTCCATATTTGCTGTAGAGATATGTCATTCCAGTTTTATTTAAGACACTTCAGAACACAAAAATATAAGAGAACAACTTATGAACTATCATCTTCTGTCAAGTTCGTGAAGCGTATGAAATTCTTGACTCGAGAACAACCATTTTTCTCATGAAGTTAAAAGGAATAAGTTTCATTGACCATTGCTGAGAGCCACTCAGGCATTTTCAGCTTCAATGTCCATTTTCCTTGGATTCATACTCTGCATATTTAGTGCTATCAGTCACCAAACAAAGGTCAGACACAGTTGCTGTCCCATTATAACACATTTAATGAAAACTAAAATCCACTGATTTCTATGTTCTTATATACCTATTGTCTCTAAATAAATCTAGTAGACAAATTTATGAAAACAAGTAGTTCTCAATTTTCTACTCATCATTTGCACTCTAAACAAAAAATGGAAGGAAATCCCAATTAGCTTTTAATAGACAGAATACATAGGAAAGTTTTAAAAGAAGACAGTTAATCATCACTTGTATTAAGCCACTCCCCTACTACCCTGAGGAATTTGACATTTTATGGTAACTGACACAAATAAAAGTTATATTTGTTCTTATGAAGCCACTGTAGTGCAAAAGTGAGCACTAAATAAGAAAGGAGAACTTCATTAACAAGTAGGAGGGTCCTATACAACCTGTAAAAATTATTATTTCTTCCATGAGGACTGAATTTCAGTGTATTTGAAATCCCAGTCGAAGAACATAACAAAACTGTCGGCTATTACTGAAACCTGTAGGCCTTATTCTTGAGTTCTTGTAATTCCCTTTAGTGCTACTGCAGTGGGGAAAAGACTTTATCTTGCCTTAAGGCACTAGCTGTCATAAAGGAATCCTCAGAGGACATATGGCTGCCTTACCCAGTAGCACAAAGGACAGACAGGTCAATAAGATTTACTTGTAAGCACCTGACATAGAACTCTTTTTCCCATCACTTATACCACCTTATCCTTCTCCCTCTGCCACTTTGAGATTGCAGGATGGGAAAGGAGAAAGTAGAGAGTTTTGCTTTTAGTGACTTAGATGTTAGGTCTTCCTAAATTATTATTGCTGGTCAAGATACTAATTTCACACGTTAGCTTTGATTTGCACCAGTGACACTGTCCAGAACAGGGTTCAAGTTTTAAGATTTACTGTCTAAATTTTGATGCTGTTCAGGATCTCTTCTTTGTCACCTCTCAGTTAAAATAGCATTGTTTCCTCCACCTAATAAGTTTATTTTCACCTCCTTTCAGCCATTTTTTCTCTAACTGTTATCAGTCTTTCTTCTCACTGACTTCAGGCACTGATAGGAATAGCTTTCTTTATAATTTGCTTACTTCTAAAAGGTGAAAAATGTAGCATTATTTAAGTAAAGGTATAGGAATTTTGACACATTACAGCTTCAATGAAATATAGCAGAAAAATATTATTGAAAACCTGTTTTGATACTGTTTTGAACATTTAATAGTTCTCCAAGTACTTAACACTAGAAATGAGTGAATTTTTATTCACATATAGAAAGAAAATCCCTAGTCACCTCAGGAAAGCAAACGAGAAGCCAATAAAATTTGTGATAGCAGTCAATTTTCATAAAGATTTCTCTTGTCAAATGGGAAAGTGAAACAATAAAGAAAGCTACTGAGTAAAAGCAAGGAGACTACTTGTACACAGGCACAGAAGTAGACATGGTCATGTAAGCTAGGATAAAATTAGATGACTCTGGTGTTACTTTTCCAAACTAATCATGGAGATTAAAGGAGTAACTGACAAAATTTCCTCATGTAATAGAAGACGAGCTTTGTTTTTTTGAAGGGAGGAGACCTATTTTGTGCCTTCATGGAAGACTTAAACAATTTCTTATGACAGACAGAGTGTGTGCCAAGAGCATACAGGCCAGGAAACTCAATATTGCTGCAATAAGTACCTGGCTTCATTTAGGAAGAGTAACTGACTGCCCCAGTTGCTCTACTGAATATCAATTTCTAGTGATATAAAGGTTTGGGAGTAACAGTAGTACCAAGTAACAAGTTAAAAAGTAATCTTGTTAACTACCTTGAGAAAAAAGAATATATTCATACATGCTTACATGCTTATATAAATCCAAATATAGATATTTGTGGCTGGTTTTGGATATTGGTATTTTCAGATGCTTGAGTTATCATAAGATTTATTTGGAACACATTTGCAGATTATTTGGAAGTATGTTTACAGAACAGGTGCATATGCACAATAAAAGGAAACATATAACTTTCTAAAAGGTGTACACACAGTTTTTTTCAGATGCTAGAAAAGGATTAGAATTTACAGTGATAAATCTGCCAATAATATTGGTGATGAATAGTGTTGCATCCTGGCAATCCAGAACAGAGGTCGGCACACAAGATAGTGTGGAGTCCCCTTGACATCTGTCAGCCCTGGCTTTTCTAGAAAATTATTCCAAAAATGGCTGCAATTAAAAAAACCTTTTCCTCTTAACAGTCACTATTTTTAGGAGGAGTTGTTCTTAATTCTGTCCCATGTCTGTTGTATTTCTATAGGACAACTTCACAGCTTCACAAGAGGTGCTTATTTTTAGCTCACCCAGTGTGATTGCTATGATTATGACTTGGCAAACATCATTCTCAGATCAAACTCAGGTATTACTTCAGTAATACCAGTATGATACTTGAAGATATTAATATGACTGGAAATGTGATACACAGAAAAGGGCCTTCTAAATGGAAGAATGCATCTACAATCTATTACCTAAAATAGGAAAACAAAAGCATTGACGTCATCTGTCTCTATGTCTCAGTCCCAAAACACTGCATAGGAAGACCATTGCTAACGATAAAAGAAACATTCCTTTTTCTTCGTATTAGTGTCTTTAGAATGTCTTCTTTCAAGCACTGTACAGGTGGATTGTTAATTGATACAAATAACCTGATTTTATATCAGCTGAGGACCATGACTGTCATTGCAAATTGTCTTATATTAGCTCCAGAGACCAAAGTAGGTTTCTTATCTTGTCCCCTTATGACCGTCACATATCTTGTATTGTTTGCGTATGTCCTTTGAATGAGGAACCTTAGTGCAGTGACTTGTGCTGCCAGGATTTTGACAGAATTTTGTTATTTCAAGCCTTCCAGCCATCCTCATAGTACATAATGAGAACACTTCTAAAATAAAGTGTCATCAGAAAGATAGGTCACATGTGAAGTATGTGTTTGTGTAGGTTCATGTACTTTATGGTGATTACACTCTGATACAGGGACAGAAAGAAGCTCTATTACAATTTCTAAACAAACATTATCTTACACATATTGCTCCTAGCAGAAGAAATGTCACTTAGCCATTTCTTAACAAGTAAAAAAAAAGAGGAAAAAAACTCTGCAAAGAGCAAAAATGTGCCATGTTCAAGCAACAAAAATGCAATGAAAGGTGATCCACTGAACAAAATTTCAGCAGCTGACAGTAATCCAATTGTTGTAGTTTATAACATTGATATGAAAAGAACAGTGTGTATGCAGTCAGATCAATGACCATTAATCATAAAATGGAAGAATTTAAAGATGAAATAGCCCTGTAAGATCAGTCAGCCTGTCCTCTGCCCACACAGGCTCTCTGAAAAATATACTTCATAATTCACTTCATAGCACATAGAATATAGCTCTACTACCATGAACTCCACTGCTTCAGCTTTTACAGTACAAAATTGAATTATTTCTATTGTTGGAAGTTGTTTAGCTTTCTGTAAAATCTGTCTTTATCTAGTTTTTGTCTGTATCTTTTGTAACCTTTTGTTAAACCAATATCTCCCCACAAGATGGTGGCAACAGCTGTGTTAGCCATTTTTTAAAGAGCTTTTGAATTTATTGGCTTTCAGTTATATGATAAGTGAAAAAAACCAACATCCCAGACTTTCTCTAATTGTTTATTTTGGCAGTACTGTTTCAGTAATTATGGGTTCTTTTCTTTCAATTACACCTATTTCTACTTTAATTTCTGCCTAAGATTTTTACTTATCAATATAAAGTGAAAAAAAAAGACATATAACCACAGAATGTTCAAGGTTAGAAGTGAACTCTGGAGAGTGTCTAGTTTGACTCCTCTGCCAAGGCAGGGTCACCTGGAACAGGAATGTGGGGTTTGAATCTCTCCAGAGAGGGAGACTCCATGACGTCCCTGAACAGCCTGTTCCAGTGCTCTACCACCCACAACGTAAAGAAATTCTTCCTGATGTTGAGGTGAATCTTCCTGTGTTTTAGTTTATGGCCATTGCTCCTTGTCAGGTCTCTGGGCATGGCTTAAAAGAGTCTGGCACCCTCCTCCTGCAAATGTCTTTGAGATATTTATATGTATTGATGAGGTCCCCTCTCAGTCTCCCCTTCTCTGGATTAAATATACCCAGATCCCTCAGTCTTTCCTCATGAGAGAGATGTTCCAGACCCGTACTCATCTCCGTTCTACAGTAGTTCCATCTCTTCTTTGAACTGTGGAGACCCACACTGAACACAGCACTCCAGATGCAGCGTCACCAGGGCTGAGTAGAGCGGCAGGATCACCTCCTTCGATCTGCTGGCCATACTCCTCCTGATGCATCCCAGGATACCTTTGGCCCACCCGATCACAAGGGTACACTACTGGTCAACTTGCCACCCACCAAGACTCCCAGGTCGTTCTTTGTGTAAAGTGTGTATTGAGTGTAACTGTGTGAGGAGGCAATCTCCTTTTAACACACTCGTCTAATTTGCTAAGTTTCTAATTCACTACTACAGTGATTCATGAACTCACTACCTCACAAATTCACTAACTCTTGCATTTAGGAGCAAGATAGTTGCCTACCATGGGTGACAGTGGCATAAGCACAACTGTATTAATTATGGAACATGGAGTGTATGTCTAGATGCTATTTTTCTGGAATATATAAGGTCCATTTGAACATGTTTTGAGACTTTGCTACTAAAAGATTTGGTATAGAATTTCACCTCATCACTGCATTACCATGGAAGCATAGCTTCTGGTCACTTCAAAGTCTTGTAAATTCACATACTTCTGCTCACAAGAGTTTTGCATAGATATGCAGATAAAGCGCAACACATTTCCTACAGTTTCTGGATATTTTGAAATTAGTATTTAAAAGCATTACCTTTATAAGAAAATATAAAATCATAGCTTTGTTCAGCTAGAAAAGAATATGAAGCCTTGTCACACATCTTACTTATTTACTTCTAAACACAGGAAAAAAAGTTCCCCATGGTTGATGAAGGAATGAAAAATGCACAAAAAACTCCTTAAGAACAACTGTATTGGATCAACAGGATCATCTGCCTCCAGTAAAAGCTACCGCACATAACTAGAGAAAGCATCTTCTGAATTTTCTCCTATCCTCCAACAAGTTGCATATTACGGCAATCCACAGAGCCAGATGCAAGTTCTGTAACCTTGATGGATGACTCTTCCATGAAATTATTCAGTCTCCTCTTCAGCCTCTGTAAGTTGTCTTAATCAGCAATATGCCATAGCAAAGAGTAGCACAACCTAACTTCATAGAGGAGCTCACTTTGTTTTCTAGCCTGCCTACTTCTACTTTTATTAGAATTTTCCATGTTGTGATGTGGTAGAGATGGTAGATTAACCCCTGTTCACCCTTTCTTGATACTCATGTGCCATGATTGGACCCCAGCAAGCAACTAATCACCCCACAGCTGCTCTCTCAATCCCTCCACATTGGAATGGCAGAGAGAATAGGAAAAGTGAGAAAATTCACGAGTTGAGGTAAAGGAAGTTTAATAGGGAAACCAAAAGCTGTGCACACAAGAAAAGCAAAACTAGGAATTCATTCACCACTTCCCATGGACAGACATAAACAGGAAAGCATCACAAGGCTCCCTCACACGTAGCAGTGACTTGGGAATCCAAACGCCATCTCTCCAAACATCCCTCCTCCACTTCCTTCTTCCTTCCTCAGCTTCCTGTGATGAGCATGATGTCATGTAGTCCGGAATATCCCTTTGGTCAGTTGGGGTCAGCTGTTCTGGCTATGTCTCCTACCAACTTCTTGTGCAACCCCAGCATGCTCACTGGAGGTGCTGTGAGGAGCAGAAAAGGTTTTGACACCCTGTAAGCACTGCTCAGCAATAACTAAAACATCCCTGTGCTATCAACATGGTTTCCAGCCAAATCCAAGACACAGCCCCATGTTGTCTACTGTAAAGAAAATTACCTCTACCCAAGCCAAAGCCAGAACATTGTGACACTTGTGATTCTTTAGATCTTTACATTTATTTATTTATACAGTGGGATTCTGGTTTGGTTTCTTTCCCTTTCATGATTAGTACTTAACACTTCATTTGTTCTTTGCCCACTACTGAGCACCGAGGTGGCATTTTTGTGGAACAATCTGTTGTAACATAAAAGATTTCACTTCTGAGGCCGAAGGTCAGTTCAGTGCCCATTTGCTTTATGTGAAGTTTTCCCAACTGTATCATTTAGCAGTAAATCTGGTCTGGATTTTATACATCACATGATTATGCAGTTACTCCTGTAATCTTTCACAGTGGGATTTCCTTCTTACTTTATTGAATTACAAACAAATTTTATCACCTCATTATTCAGACCAATTTTAAGATTACTTCCAAATCTCTTAAACATCATGTGTCCAAGCAAAGACCTTCTTTCATTTTGAAATATATATTTTCACTCCTCACCTCTGAGTCAAAGCTTCTAGCCAATTATTGATCTTCTCATGTAATTATATTTTTGTCTCCATATGATAATATTATATTGTATCACATCATACATTCCTGCAAAATTTCCTGAAGAAGTTTTTGTAGACAGACCTTGCAGATACCTGCCAACAAGATTGAATTTATGCACCTTTATTGAAGTCTTCAAAGAAACCCAAAAATACGTAAGGCATGACTCTTCTTAATAAACATTCTGTTAAGCCTTGTGCCACTTATCCTGCTAATACATGTCCAATAGCAGCATTCATTATTGCAGCTTTTGATTCATTTGGCATGTACATTTGTGAGGTTTACTAAGTAATACTGTTCTGCAAATCTAAGTAATCCTTTCTTTAAAGCAGGTATGATATTTGTCATATTTCAGTCCTTAGAACCAATGTTACATTTGTTGTAGCTTTGTTGTTTGCATTTCTTAAATAGGAAATTTCATAACACTATTAGCATTTAATATAGATTTCCTTTAGAGCTCTTAGATAAGTATAGCAGATATGGACAATCTTTTACAGTTGGTCAACTTGTTTCATGATCTCTTTTGTAAATACTTCAGTTTTGGGCAACATTTGAATACTCCCTTAAGAAACAAAGAAGGAAAGAGAAGAGAAGAAGAGAAGAGAAGAGAAGAGAAGAGAAGAGAAGAGAAGAGAAGAGAAGAGAAGAGAGGAGAAGGAAAAGAAAAGAAAAGAAAAGAAAAGAAAAGAAAAGAAAAGAAAAGAAAAGAAAAGAAAAGAAAAGAAAAGAAAAGAAAAAAGGATTTGGCTTCTGTTTCCTCAGTTCCTCTAAGGACTTATTTTGTCATTCGCTGCCTTAATCACCCTTTGAGACTAGAACCTTTCTGGCTCATTTCTTGGTCCTGAAATGGTAATAGTAGTTTTTATGCATTTTTTAAAATTGTATGTCTGAATCAATTTGGATATTTTTCATTATATTTATCATTTAATACCACAGACATCATGATCCTCTTTTCTTCATTCAGAAATGCCTTTCTCTTTTTGAATAGTGGCTTCTTATTTTTAAACAACTTCCTTACCTTATTCTTACAGAATGATGATTTCTTTTGACCTTTGTTAAATATTTTTGAGAGGTAGCACTCATTTTCTCTAGTCTTCTACTATGGAGTTTTTAAATAATTTCTGTGCCATCTGAAATATGTAACTCTCCTAGCTGATATAAAACTAATATTATAATATTTTTCCTTTATGTGCCATTTATTTTATATAGAATTCATGTTAGTCATTTATAGCATTGCTTCACTAAAGTGATTCAAATAAAACTATCTTTAACATACAGCACAACTCCACCATTAGCATAACACAGACTGGTCACTTTTTGCCCTGCATCTTTAATAGTTAATTTATGTTAAGATTGGTCTCTCTACAAACTTCCCAATATGTCTGTATCCATTCATTAATAATGGTAATTTTATTTTGAACTATGAACCCTTTGGAGTACAGTATGATGTCCAGTTAATCAAGATAAAACAGATAGCATAAAGCTACAGTATAGATTAGGATCTTTTATGTATAGACGGAGTTTCAGTTTATGTTTTTTAAAGGCCTCGCCATTTTGGTTCAAGTGACATTATGACAAAGTTTCCCACCTGTTTACTGTTTTCTAAAAGTCTGTTACTGTTCCCTCATGTCCAAGACTTCTGTGGATTTCAGCATATTAGAGCGCTTCACCAGAATTTTCTCTCCTACATCTGGGGACTGTCCCTGGTAGACATATCCTGAGAGCTCTTTTAATGAAGTTCTATGCCATTGAGAATTTGCTAAGCTAGAAATACAACCTTATGAAGGCTATCTCATTATCCAATACCCAAAGTCACAAACCTTCATCTTCACCCCAAATTCAGTATTGCATATATTATTTGAACAACATATGCATTTGAACTTGTATTGTTAAATTTCAAAATGTCCTTCTGCATTATTATATACATCTATTACCACAGTAACAATGATAGTGGTACACAGTAATTATCTAATTAACCAGGACAGACAATTCAATTATAAATCCTACCTTCACTCTAAGTGTATAATTATTTTTTTAGGACATGAAGTTGCTTTACACCTTTGACTCCAATTTGAAGGTCCTAAACTAATTATTTTTCTTTGCTAATGAGTCAATATGGGTTGAATTTGACCTTCATTAATGGCTTAAATTCTTATATCAGCTAGTGTTTGGTTACTGAAATTGGGAAGGAAACATTTAGCATATAGCGTATGTGATTTTTACAGAGGTAACTTGGACTTGTTCTTGAGAGTTTCCTTGGCTCCAGCTGCAATTGACATGGTAAAACCTTTGGCTTAGCTGTAAAAAACACAAGTGGTGCAAAAATCGCTACCAACAAACAGGTGCCCAAGAAGTCTCCAAGCAATGGCTGTTTTCAAAGAACTTCCTCCTATTTTTGTTGTTGAACATGATGTTGTGTAGCATGGAGTACCACTTTAGTCAGTTTGGATCACCTGTCCCAGCTCTATCTCTCCAAATCTCTTGCCCACCCACAGCCTACTTAGTGAGGAGACAGAGAGAGAAACAGAGAAGACATTGATGCTGTGCAAGCCCTATTCAGCAACAGCCAAATATTGGTGTGTTATCAACACTCTTTTGTTCACCTGCCTAAAACACAGTACAATATAGGCTGCTACAAAGAAAATTAACTCCCCAGACATGCTCAGTACAAATACCTGTGTTTGGCATAGAAGTGAATTGCATAAACATATGGAAAACAGCTCTCATCAGCCAAGAGAAAAGTATCTAGGCTGTACTATGAGTCCTCAAAACTCTCAGCTGTAAACATGAACATACATCTCATTTATTTTTTAGTATATAATGATCCAGTTCAATATCACTTCATTTATTTGGAAAAGCAATATTTTGACTGAGTACAAAAAGTGATTTGTGCCACAATCTTCCAAAGTTACTTTATTTTTTTTCAAATATCATAATCTACTGTATGGAGACATCTTTTTTTTTTTTTTCCTCACACTCTTTCCTTCCTTTTCAGTCTCCATGAGAAGTACAAACACCTCTTTAAAGTAATTTTTTGCAAGAGAACAGTTTGAATTAGAAGGGTGGATCCCAGGGACCTCTTTTTGTCTAGAAAGAAGGTCTTTAAACTATAAGGTAACCATCAAAATACATTATTTCCTATACCCAAAAATAGACTTAAACTAAATATTCCAGAAAAAGGTATCATAAATATACTAGATATTACTAATGTTTATTCCTAATGGTATTAATATTCTCATTTATTTTATAACTTTAAAAAACGAACCATCTGTCTCCCTAGCTGTAGGAGACCAGATTACAGTAGCCATAATACAATACATTTTCAATACAAATCACTACCAGTTAATTACAATGTGAAGTCTCTACTGGAAATGGAGCAATTATTTCAATGGTACTTATAATGCTAGCAAGCCTGAGAAATTAATTTTTTTTTTTTATTTTTTTTTTTTTTTTTTTTTTTTTTTTTTTTTTAATTTGTGTTTTAAAAATAATTTTTTTTTTTTTTGTTACTGAACTATGGACTTAAAACTAACTCTTCTCATTAAAACATGGGGAAAAAACCAAACTCACAATTCCTCACCAATCTCACAATTCCTCACCAATTCTTCTTCTCATAAACTAAGATATTTTTCATGCCAATTGCTCAAAAATAATTCAGATAATTTAATTTATTAAAGAAAAATCTTTACAGATAACTCTGAAATCTTGCTGTCCATTATGATTTCTGCTCTACATTTCTTCTTGTTAATAAATGTTAACATAGGTGCCCTACTGACTCAATAAACCCTGTGTTCTGATAATGCAATTTCAGAATTTTGTTCCTAGTCCCTCTTATCTGTCACTACTGTTTTTCCTACTTCTCAGATTTTTGACAGTTGGGAACTCAAATTATGTGGCTGGCCCATGCCTAAGACACAAAATTAAGTATTGTCTGCATTTGACTTCTCTGCAGGTGAAAGAAAAGATGTGGCTTCAAACCTGCTGAGTTCAACAGGTTCAGAACACAACAGTGTTCTTAATTCAATTTTAATCTGGCTCAAACCAGCATAATATACATGAACCACTGCCAGAGGGATTTAAATTAAGTATGAACTAAAGAGTGTCTACTCTGATTAAAAATACAGGTAGTGAACACATCTGTTTTCAAGACTCAGAATAATAAAGAGAACAAAATGATAAAATAAAGGAACTAGGAGGATAGTTGCATGTCTCTTTATGTGTTTTTTGTGGTTGGAAAGAAAAGGGGCAGAATAGTGAAAAGAGAAAGACAAAGAAAGAAAGAATAAAAGGAAATTTAGAGAAAATTGTTCTTTGGTGGCATTAATAGCAAAAGAAATGGAAGATAAGAGCAGTTAGAAAGCACCAAATGAGTAGTTCATAGTATGAGTGAGACCACTAGTTACAAGGATCGGGAAAATTAAAATGTCAGCTCAAGGGAGAATACAGGGGATATTCTCTGTGTTCATTAATTTCAAGTCCAGTGAACTTCCATTGTTTTCTGAAGCTATGACTTTATTGAAAAGTATAGAAAACCTCCCTCATATATAAAAAAGATTCAAGGCATCTTCTCAAGAACTCTGTTCTCCCTCACCAAAAAGAGATTCTGCTACATTGGGGCACAAAGCATCACAAAAAGATCTGGGATTTTCACTGATTCATTGGTCTTTAGTAGTGTTTAATATAACTAGCTGCAAAACAGAGACAGAATTCTCATTTATTATTTTTATTCTGTGTGAAAATTGTTCCTATATGTCTATCAATATACATCTTGACCGCTTACTTCTTGATGTTAATTAACATTTAATTTCTTTTGCAGTTCAGGATTTCCCCCCTAAGAGTATGAACCAAGAATATGATTATGTTTTCTTACGTTAACTTCACTTTTACATTAATCATGAAGGAAAGACCGTGGATGTTGTCTATCTGGACCTTGTCAAGCCTTCATGTCGCCCAGAACGATTCCCTGGAGGCACTGGCTCCTTGTGGTTTGGACAGGTGCATTTTTCACTGAGTAGAATCTGAGCCGCCTTTTCTCCAGGCTAAACTACACAAGTTCTTTCAGCCACTCCTCATAGGACTTATCATCTAGAGGTTTTTTGCCGTTTTCTGGACATGATCCAGCATGTCAATGTATTTCTCATAGTGAGGGTCTCAGAAGAAAACTCTCTTTTTTTCCTGAATTCAAGTGAAAGCTCTCTGTTCAACCACACCGGTCTTTCCCACCAGATTGTCTTTTGGCACATGAGGATGTCCTGCTCCTGCAACTTTAAGATTATCTGTTTGGAGAATTTCCAGTCTTCCTGGAGTCCTTTGTCCTTCAGGACTGCCTCCCAAGAGAGTCTCTCAACTAGACTCCTAAACAAGCCAAAGTGTCTTCTGGGAGTCCAGTGTAGCAGTTCTGCTGATCCCTACCTTAGTTCTGTCAGAATCAAAAACTTTATATATGCTTGTTATGCTCAGGATGGCCTTCAAGTATCCTCCACCACTCCTTCCCGTTCACAAACAAAAGGTCCAACACGGTGCCTTCCCTAGCTGACTCACTCATCAGCTGTGTTAGGAACTTATATTCCACACACTCCAGGAACATGTCAGACTGTTTCCTCTCTGATGTACTGTATTTCAATACTGTATTAGGTAGGAATATATCTTTTGAAGAAAAAGAAATGCATGTTGTAGAGGTTGTTATAGATTTTGTTAATGCATGCTATATATGTGTATGTTTAATGTCTATATAAAACCATGTGTGTATTTATGCACATGCCCTGTTTCAAATTCCTTTTTGGAGGTATTATACAAGAAACTCAAAAGAGATTCATGAAATACCAGGTGATAATACAGGAGCTTCATTCTCTTAAAGATATCTGTATCCTTACTACCTTTAAACCACTGCAGTATTGTTCAGCAGTTATGTAAAGTCAGGATGAACTAGTAGGAGAAGTCATTTATCACCCAAAGTGGTGCTCGCTTTTTTCTGAAAATCAGCTGCTCCTAAGCTCTCCCCACAAAATGGGAATGACTGTTGTTTAATCTCCCTCATATAAGGCCTGACAGTACAGGAAGCATCTAGGGCAATGTTTCACTATTGCTTCTTCTTTGAATGGCCAAATTAAAGGCTATTGAAAACAGCATTTATTGTATTTTCTTCAGTGGTTGAATCAGTTCTCTCATTCTAAATAAGTCACTGAATTTCTCAACAAAACGTACTCTGTCCTGCTTCATTTGTTCCCTACTGGCATTCCAACTCAGCAAAACATTTTTCCTGTGGAATTATATTCACTGAAAACTATCATGCCTTTCTGGATCAAAGGTACTAAATCTTGTTTGAAATTTATTGCATCAGTTTGTACTCTGAAAGAGGTTTGGCCTTCCAAAACATTCTACACCGCATCAGAACCCTTTTTTTTATTTTCTCTCCACTATGCTCTTTCTAATCTTACTCCTTATATACCTCATAAGTTTCCTGACCTTCACTGCTTCATTTAACATCAGGCAGTGTAGTGTTTAGCACATGCAGTACAAGTTAGGCTTTTTTATTTGTTTTTACAAAGGAGTTAAAGGGAAGGCTTTGTGAGGACATAACAATTTATTTTCCCTCTTATTGTCTTGCCCTCCTCTGCTCATGCTTTAAAAAATGTTTGTTGGAGTTTTTTTGTGCTTTTTTCTCTCCTGAAGGAGGACACTTATTAACCAAAATGCTTCAAAAGTTTTAGGAAATTTGTGTGATCGCTAAATTAAGTCATTAGTATGTCTTCAGATTATTATTGCTGTGGGACTATGTTTCACATCAAAGTCCTATTATTTCAATGATGTGTTTGTTTACCACAGTAAAACCACTCATACTGATACATTTTCACATCTTTTCCTACTTTAATAGAATCAGAAAAAATCTTCAGATTCTGAGAAATCTAAAACATTTGATGTCAGCTTTTGCACTTGAACATCTGTGATGCTAATGGCAACAAGCCAAATGGTAAAAAAAAATCACAGCATTTAGCCTAGTTTATAATGCCAAATAAATCAGCATCATAAAGCAGATGATAGCATTTTCTTCCTTAAAACTGCACGTTCTTGCTCTCTCAGAATCCTGATAACCACCATAAAGGGGAAGCTAAGCTCAGCTCTAGGGTGCTGTTCAGAGTTCTGTGTTTTCTGTGCAAGTAAACACCAAAAATACAGTCTAGACTTGATGCATTTTCCAGTTGTATGGCTCATGTTCCCTATGCTAGAATTTGAAATCTAAGCAGTCACTGGTCTTCAGCAGATATTGCTGTTAACATGAGATGTTCATATGTATGTGTATATAAGAATAACTCAGATGTTTTCACATTTCAACAACAAAAAGTTCATGTTCACAAGAACAACAGCAACACGAACAAGTCAACACAATGTTTTTCATTACTTTGGTGAAAGGAATACTGTCCACCAGCTAAACATGAAAAGTAAAAGCTGATGTTAAAGTGAATTATATGTTATCTGTTACCTAAGTTATCTATGTACAACTCATCTAAAGTTATTTCAGACAAGACTTATATGCATCTAGGAGGAAATTATTAAACTGCCCTGTGACATTACTCAAACACAAAAATTCTCTCCAAAAGGTCTGTAACTACCAGGAGCCTAAGTTAGACATATAACCAACTCAAAAGAACATTTGTAGGGAGCTTTGCAAAAACTGGTGAGATATTTTTGTATAGCAAAGTTTTCTTTCAGTGTAATGCTTGTTTACAACTGTGGAGTTTTCTGTGTAAAGTCCACTTGCACTAGAAATATGCCATTACACTAACAAGTATTTCATTGCTTCCATCACTATACACTCCAAAATTTCCTGAACTATAGTCACATGCCAGAAAGAATAATTAAGATTTATACCAAAATGCAACAGGGAAAATTTAGTAAGTGCATGCTTACTGTAAGTGTAAGCATGAGACTGGGTCAACAATTATGTCATAGGGCTCATTCTCTCACTTCTACTATCTAGCATTAAAAGTTCATTTGCTAAAAAGAAAGATAAAGTGATACAATTTAGGCAAGTCAAAATTCAGGGAGGAAATATTAGTTTAAATTCTAGTGATACCACAGCATATTAAACTAATTGCAGTGAGCTAAAATATGGACAAAAATTAAAGTCAGTCTCAGTGAGGGAAGGAATATAAAATTAATAACAACAATAAAAACAACTATGAATCCCTAGTTGAATAATTTCTTTCAAAAGCTAAGCCAAAAAGACAACAAAAAACTTTGATCTGATTTGTATATTTTAGCAGTAATCTACTAGCTGATGGAGATGTCACAACGCTGTTATATTTATTTGTTCAAATGATTGTAATCATAAAAAACTAGTAGATTGAAGACAAAGAACGGAATGTAAAAAAAGTCTTGTTACCTTCTAACCATGTGCACACAAATGCTAGAGATACTACTAGAACTCCACAGAGACATCTAAAAAAATGTAAAAAGTAGGTGCCTAAATATTGATTGTTATTTTCAAAAAATAATACAAGGTTGATATTTTAGAAATCTTGATTTTCATTTGGATGCTGACCCAGTTTTTATTTTTCAAATTATTGAGAAAATATATTGGAAATATTTTAGATATCTGAGGAATGAAACAAACACATTTGGCAGAGAAGGTATACTATCCAGCAAATGAAGAACTTTTGAATAGGATGACTGAAATAATTATTTGTCTAATTAACTCAGGTCAAGAAAATATGTGGCATTTAACAATCCAATAAGGTGATAAGCAGATAAACAGTAATGTCAGTGTCTTCTCTGGAAGAAGCTAGGTTTAGATTCACTGTAGGTGAAAATGAACCACATAAACTAGTGGTAAAAGCTTAAATAACCACATGAGTTTCCTAAGAACTTTTTAGTGCTACATAAAGTGAAAGGGATACTTTTTATATTGTCCTTTTGATACAATGAAACATCTGAATTTTTTTTTTGTATTTGAGCTCCATGAAAGCGGAATAGTTGTCTCGTTGAACATGCATGATATTAATAATTTTTAGATAACAGAATGATCGCTGCAATCTTTAATTCCTGATTTCTAAAATAGAAATTACTAGCCAAAGCACGAATAGAATTCAATAAAAATGCAGAATCCTCCATTATCTAATCCTACACAAATTAGGACTGTAGTCTGTGAAGTGCAAGCCTTTCACTCTGTAAATCCTTGAAGTCTTAGCTGTGCTATAGCTTGGAAATCATTTCTAATGAGTGTAACAGAGATCTCACAGCTATTAGAGTAACTGCATCTTCAGCTGTTTCCTGGTAAACTATCAAGAAAATGCTTCCATTTAATAATAGGTACATAATTTCATGGATATTATGATCTTCTATGAGATTTGAAACCACTTAGGATTCCTCCAGAAAAACAGTCTGTTTTTAGAATTAACTGGACACAATCATGACAATGTAAGACATTTTACCAAATTCTAGCCTTAATTACCTCCAGGTAAAGGTACAATAATTTCGTCAAAGTGAATTTATTTTCACACTTACACTAACAGAACATAAACTGCACTTGGTATAGTGACAGGAGGTTTCTTCCAACAGGAAGAATTGAACTTGAGGGACAGCATCTTCCTAAGTCCAGTCCAGACAATTCCACTCTCAGATAAATATGGTATAGCTAGTGGGTAGCCAGTATTTTTCCCATACATAAATTTAACTCTTAGGAATTTCAGCTTCCATCAAATTGCTGAACCGAGTTAAACTGATTACTGTGCACACTTCTAACCAGTCCTGATTTAGCAGATCCCACATGCAGTGAACTTCTAGTGAATTTTGAGCTCTATTCAAGACTAAACCTGAACCATAGCACTAAAAAAAAAAAAAATTAGCTTGATTTTGTGAAAATTAATTTAATTTACAACACCAAAAGAGATGCCTTCAACTTATCCTCAAAGAAAATATTTTTTCAACTATTCCATTTTCAGCTGTGCACAAATGACTTGGTTATTAAACAGGTTTAATTTATCAGTACGCAATATATAACACAAGCAGGGACATTTTGAAGACAAGAAAAAGAACATATTTGTTGGTATCTTCCCAAATCTTGATTTTTTTGTGCCTCATATTTTAACACAATTTTCATCACTAGTTAACATGATTGCTAACTCACAAAGGTCTTGCTGTGCTTCAAAATTGTCAATGTTGTATTTTATCTTTAATCATGCTGGGAAAATTGTAACTACTGTAAAAGCACAATTAACATCAATGTAAAAACTCATCATCTCATATAGACTGAAACAATGTTTTTGGCAGCAGTAAACACACATAATAGGCCCTTCCAAGATATATAACCATACTGGCAGCAAGGTATAATTTGGTTCATCCAGAAGCATATTTTCAATTGATATTAACAGTGCTCATTAAGTTTTGAGAGGCCACACACCTAGAATACTCACCAGGATTTTAGTGTATTATTAATAGAAATCTTGACTTGAAAGTGCCAGACAATCCAGTTAAATGTACAAACTTAGAGGTATGCTTTGGACAAATTTGTAAGGAATCATTAGTTTCCATACTCTGTTCCTCATGTAGAAGATATAAACTGTATGTGTTTATGCAGCTGTGGAATCTTAAAATGATTTCAAAATCAAAAAATGCTTGTACTGATCTAGGTCAAATTTAGCCAAATCTCAAGAGTATTAAAAGGGAGGCTGTAAATACACTTTCCAGTCCTGATTAATTTATAGAGAAATTACTGTGGTATTACAGCAATTTAGAAACATATTGATAATCTTTAGGAAACAGTTTTCAGAAAGCCCCCAGAAGTCTATGCTCTAATGGTTAGCAAAAAAAAATTCTTACAATGTAATTAGCAAACTGCTATTTCCCTTCTGTATCTTCTGTCTTTGGACATATCAATATACATCTCAAGAGATACTTTCAGCAAAGTATTAGTAACTCCTGAGATAGGCAAGAAACAGTGCTTTGGGACTGACCAGGGAATGTTCTTTTTTACCATATGGAGGTCAAGGAACCTCTTGTTAAATGTAGATTTTCTCTAACTTCTTACTCCTTTTGTCAGTGTGTACCAGCATGCCTTTATTTCTTTTGTGGAAAATTGCTTGACCCATAAAATGTAAGGCATGGTTCTACTGATAATCAATTAATCTTTTAAAGTACTATATTAGCAGCTAAACACAACTTTTCTGAAAGTTTGATACTGTAAGGATTAAAGTGACAGATTCTTTTATCATAGTAGAACTCATCTTATTGATCATGATAGAGATGAATTTTAATAGAACATGAGAGCAACAAAATCATACGGTGCAAATACTAGCTTGACATTTGTCCTCAGCAAAAAAGAAAGATGTTATGTTTCTCAAATGCAAATGAAAGGCAAAATACAACACACTTCAACCCATAAATACACTTGTGAGTAATAGCAGTACCCATCATGTTAAGAAACTGAGAAGAAAAATCAAGCAGTGTATGTTACACAGACATTGAAACTCTTCTTATTTTTGCACCAAAGGAAGTCTGACATCATCAGGATTCTTAAAGCAAGGTGTTTGAGTCCCAGTCAACCACAATTTTATCTCCATGGTGGCTTATGCAGAAAAGCATTAATATAAACTATTTTTCAAATTTTTTGAACACTTTTGGTTTTTACCACATTTTTGTTTGCTGCTTTTTTTTTTTTTGCCTTTAGATTGATCTTGATAATTTCTTCAAAGATTGAAAATGTGTTTTACATAAACTAAAAGCCTGAGCAAAATGTGCTGACAGAAAATTTTATGCCCGAACAGTGTGTTCTCAATTAAGTTATCAACCTTGGCAATATGTGCAAGGACTGTTTTTGAAAAAAACATCAGACAAGAATGCTGTCCTTTTTTCAGGAGAGTACAAATGCCGATTTCTTAAAAACTTGGTCAAGAGCATGGTAAGATGTCTATACCTATCTTGCACTCCCTTGCTTTGGCACTGGCACCTCACAGCATCCATAGTCTCTGCAGTGCCAAATCCTGGTTGTTGTCAGGAGATCTGATGCACTGAGTTCCTTGTGCCACATCTAATAAAAAGAAATGGAAGAAGAGCAAGAAATGTTCTGAGTTTTCTAATCCAGATCAGATAGTGGCTAGAGCAACTTTAATCTCCCAATTATATTTGAAACATCCTGAATATACACTATAGAATGATTGTGAAGAAACATCCTGAATATACACTATAGAAATGATGTGAAGACAAACAACAAAACAGTTATTTTTCCTGGTTTCAATTTAATTTTTATTTTTTCTTATTCTCCTGTTGGGTGAACTTCAGTAGTATTATTCATCTGAATAATACACAGTGTCAGGCCTTCACAAATTAGCAAGATTTCATGTTCTAGGGGATAAAATCATTTGATATTTCAGATAAATTTAAATGAAAACTATTTTCAGTTTTTGGGATAGGAAAATGATAGAAACTTATACACCTTTTTTGTTTGTTTCTTTATTTATATTTGATTATTTCACAGTTGAACAAAGTTAAGCAGACTTCTCAGTTGTATTAGCTATTCACTTCTGGGCAGCAAACAGGGACTTACTTGGGTGTTTATATTTTCAATTCTTACTGAATTATTGATGAGAACTCCCATTGTTTGACTGCTTCTTAGTGCACACTCATTTCCTAGCACTGGGACACAGCATAATGGTGTTTAAAGCTTTTGTACCCAGAGTGTTCCTCAGTAAATGCTCTAACACTTAGAAATCAGTTTCAATTTAAATACTGTGTAATTCCATGAAGCAAGGTCATTTGGCTGGCTGAAGCATACGATATACAACTCCCTTGCTGAGGTTTATGTGCCTTGGCCCTGATGATCTCAGAATTCAATCGGTGATATGGGAGCCTTTTATTTCTACACGTATGACTCTCAGCCAAATGCTGTAGATGCATTAAGCTGATAGATTAGGAAGAATTGTGTCACTCTGTTTAGGAAATATCAAAAGATATGGGATTAGACGTTACTCAATGGTAAAGTGCATGGTGTGTTTGCTAGCCCTTGAAAAACAGAGCAAGTAGTATCTCAGACCTGGAAAGGAAAAGGGAAAAATGTTCTTTCTGGATTTTCAAAACCATGTTTGTTCTCCAAAAAGAATAGGTATGTCAGGGGTTAGTCTCATTACATTGGACAGTGTCCTCCAGGCTTTGGGAAGCTGAGGAGCTGATACATGTGCCCTATAGTGAGGTCATAAGAACCACTGAAGAAGTATATTCCAGTTTTTAAAAATTGAGAAGCAGGAAGATGGCAGTCCCTGAAATCTTATTTGAGGTTCAGGGAACGGCAATATGTGTACCGGTTTTCAGTGAAACTCAAACATACCATAAGAGATAAGTAACTTCTGCTCTGAAATCCAAAGGGCTCAGTGTGTCTTAAAGATATTTTAAAAAAATTTATCGGAAAGGGATTGTAACATTAGAAATTATATTTCTCTTATAAAAAAATGTTCAAAATTTAAATCTGATACATTTTATACCAAATGTTGAACTGGAATACATTCTATGAATTTGTGATAAATATTTTGTATCCCTTAAATTACCTTTAATATTGAAAATATCCTAGATGTCTGTATTGTTTGCTCAGAGCTTCTTCAAGTACTTATCATGGTTTTTTAATGAACTTCTTTTTCCTAGTACAAGTTTCAACTAATTATCTTATAACTTTGGTGTTGTGTTTATCCAATAAAACAATTATACCTTAAAAAATGCCAGTTTCCTGTTACCAAAAAATATTAAAGTAGGAGTGAATCTGAAGAGTCTTTACTTTGACATTTTCAGTAGGTTTCTCTGATATTATTTTATGTCTCAAAGACCCTATATGATCAGTCTTATAGTCTGTCCTTTATACTCCTTTACTGTAGGTTTTCTATTCTCTATTTTTTCATCATCAGCTGCTGACGCAGGAGACATTCCACATCTGTAATACACTTGGTATAATGATTTAATATTCTTTGTGAGGTAGGAAAAGTTCATCTCATACTTCCTTGGAATTTTGATAGTAACCATATTGCTCTCATGTGACCAAAAATATCAATAAATAAAAATGACCTTTTCTGCTCATCTAAGATGTAATGAAACAAAATATTCAGCCAACAAACACTCAGGAAAAAAAATCTTCTGATCCACACTATGCCTTGTGCTTATAATTTTCATGACAGAACTGATTTGTTATGAGACTTTTAATATCTGTAAAAAGGAAACTTATTTCTCACAAGGCATCTATTCCTCTATCTCATTTGCTAAAATATGCTAAGCTCCCAATAAATCAGACAGACAACTGATTTCATGGGTTAGTGAGGGTGAAAATGGCAATTTTAACACTTTATTGTAAATTAATGATGAAAATCTTTTAACACAAAAAAATCTTTATATACTAAAAGCTCCTCAATGTCTACTGGAAGGAAATTTATGATGAATATTAGGAATAGCAATGAAATTCTGCCTAAGAACAATATTGACATTTCTGTTTTAAAATGTAATGGCAATTCAAGATAACCTTAAAGCAATCTTTTTATAAACTGGAAATACATGCATGAAGGTCTGCCTCTGCATTTGATGTAGAAGTATTACCATATTAAATCAGATACTATTGCCTCAGGAAAGAGTATGTTAGTATTATCTATGACTTTTTAAACTAAGTGACAACCTGATTTACATGGTATACAGCTTTATAGTAATTCCAGTCTAGTTAGGACCTTATCCCATTTCCATTAGCGGCAACTTAATCTCTTATGGGAAGCTTAAAGGAATCTGGATGAAATGGAAAGTACTAGGATAAAGCTCCAAGGTAGAAAAAATCTTCATTCAGAACAAAGCTGAAACACATGCTTAGCTCTCTGATGAAGTCTCAGTGCATACTCAAATGTAGTGTGTATTTATTTGCGATGAGGTATTATGATTAATTTTTATATCTGTCCTTTAAGGATTAAATTATAAAAATACAAACTAAGAAGGAAATCTGCAACAATTTCAAATAATAGATTACATAGAAATTAAGAAGAAAGAAAGAAGGGAGACATTTTAAAAACTGAGTAGCTACCTCATTTTTTTCTATTCTCCTTAACAGATCTTACATTACATAGCTCCACTCTGACTTCCTTCAACATATCATGCTTCCCAAATAATCAAAGCTGAGCTTGGAGGAAACACTAGAGAGGCAGTCACTTCTCCATCTTATCACTGGTATCACTAGTCTCATTTCTCCTTAATTTTGCTCTGATGAAAAACTTCATGCTCCACCATTACAGTTCTTCAAAAAGATTGAATTAAAAACATGTAAGATCAAAGTGGCAGTCAAGAATGGTCTATCATATAGGAAAAGACAATACTTTAGGAATATATTAATTAGTCCAGGGCAAAAAAGTATTTTCACTACAAGCTTTCAAGGAAAAGGAAAACAAATAAACAGGAAAAAAAATATTTAATATTATAGCAGAAAGTCTTTATATTTGTGGATTAACTGGCAGCTAGAAAAAGCATAGCATTTATATATATATATATATGTATCTTTTAAATAAAGCACCAGAAATTTTCTTAATTTTATTAAGTGTTAGCACTCTTCAGTTAGTTTTATTGTTTCTTGTTGCCTTGTGAATTAATAGGCTCTGTCAAGATTGTCAGGGAGAATAGAGAGATATGCTCAGAAGACTCCTAAGAGGAATAATTCATAACTCAGTTAAACCAATGGAGCTCATGACTTATGTCTTTGAATATTTCTCTGTTCAGGGATGAAGATGATCTTTTATGTTGCCAAAACCTTGTAATCAAGTTATTTGTGTTAACTTCTGTAATGAAGAACAGTAGAGAACTGTTAAAGATGTAATACATATGTTTTAAATATTCATATTTTAATTTTTCCTTACCTCCTATCTTATTGGTTTTATTTTTTAAATTAAATTATAATAACAAATATCCAGACCTTTATACAGTTACATATCAAAAGTTAAACATTTTCATAACATTTCATTTTGAAACCAGTTTTTATGGTTAAATAAAGCCATTTATATAAAAAATATGAAACATTTAAAAAAGGCTAAAAAAAAGGAAATAAGATTGTGACAGAATCAAAACTCACGTAATTTCCATAGCTTTCACCAAATCATTAAAACAGTCTTAAAGACCAGCAAGGATTCTCTCTCATAAAAGCACATTTAGAAGTTAAAATTTCAGGATCAGTAGTAATGCAAAATCTGTTAAAAGTTTTCAGTTTATAATCTCAGTCTTAAAGCTATACTTGCATACTTCTTTCAAACAGTTCCCTGAATCAGTCCTTAAAATCCAAGTTTAAGTTAAAGTGCGTGGAAATTAATGCAAAAATGCTAGAAAACAATCTAATAGCCTGGGGAAAAAAAAGTATTTTGTATTTTCTTAAATGCATAGCAGTTAATATGAAAAAAAAAAATAAAACCAACCTTGTGGATTTATTATTACAAACTCTGCATCTACCCTGCAAAGCAGCTGCTTTTTTATGAGAAATAAACAACTTTTTATATGCATTTGGGTGCACTGGTGACTCTGGGAAACCTGCTGAAAGAAATCCAATTTTTTTTCATAAAATTTTCTCCCTTTACTTTGAGCCTTCCTTAAATTTAAATTTTGCTTTCATTTACACTTCTCTACCCATGTACTACTTCAGGTAAACACTGGAAATCTTAGGTGAGGAATCTTTTTGGTATAAAGGAACGCTAAAAGAAAGTGCAAAGACTGTTGTATGAGATGGAGGTTAGGACTCCACAGACGGAGACAAATCTGACACGGAAACACCATGAGCTCTCTTGGAAAGAAAAAGGCTGAACTTTCGCTGGGCATTTTTATCTAGTCCTACAGCCTCATGGAGACAGGCACATTTTCAGACTGATGTTTTCACGGATGCAGTGGTTGTTCTTTCCCAGCTTACCCATAAACAGTGTGCCACAAGATTGCTGATTCTGGCCTGGTCTGGCCTAAGCTTTCAGAAGACTCAAAAGAGCAGGCAGTGAGTAGTTTCAGTTTCTAGAATTTTGCACACTTGCCAACTGTCCTGTCTTCTGGCCCTTAATGAAGGGTCTTCCCCACACCTACGGTACAATACATAAGCACAACTTTGGTTGCCACACTGCTGCTACAGATTACTCCACCTTTACATGGGCAAAATGAATTTCATCCTTTTCATGTGTGGGTAATTCATTCAATTGCTATACTGCTTTCTATAACCCAGAAATCTGGGGCTTCCCCTGCTCTTTCAGATATTTTCTTCCACTTCTACATCCCCCATCCCAATAATTGTCTGTGTCTGGATGAGACAGAATTCCTTCCATGAGGCTGGCACAAATAGTCAACAGCCTCTAAAGATCTGTCACCTGTGATATAAATCTCTGAAGTACCTTCCATTTATCTTAGTCAGTGTAAACTGAACTACAATAACAGGTTTTTTTAACTGTGTTTTCAATGATCCCCTGACCATTTAAGATCATTTGGAACCCAGAAATCTAAAACTGATGTTGAATTGTACAAGGATTTGACTTGGTTTTGCCCTTTAATTCTAATAGTTAAAATGTAGGCAATAAATTCACGCATTAGAATACAAAATGACTACTTATTTGTTAGGAAGGAATTTTCTCCCTATCGTACATGCCTTTTACAATATTTATGCAATTTCCTAGATTGGTTGGTAAGCATTTCAAGGTGGTTACTTTACATGGAAGCACAGTTCAAAACAATATGCTGGTCTTGGACTTCACTTGTGTTGTAATTTACCGCCATTTAAACATAGAAATGGACAAAATGAATGCAATAAGTGTTCATGTACTTAAGATAAGCGCCTAAGGAATAGAAGAACTGTAATTGCCTAAGGAACAGAAGAAGTTGTTTTCCTATCCAAATTATTTCCAGTCACATTATAATATCCATTAATTTAATGACACTTTGTGGACGTCTAACAAAATGTTGCCCAGTCTCCCCTAGGGCCCAGCATAAGCTAAAATTTTAACCTCCACAGGCATCAGGAAATTTCAACATCAACAAATATCAGAGGCCTAGTATTCAGTCCTGAAAAAATATCTTGGTTTATTTGTTTTGGTTACAGCTCCTTTCTAGCTTTTTTCATGTCCTCCAATCTATAAATAAAAAATAAAAAAAGCTTATTCAAAAGTCTATGGGCTTGTCCATGTCACTTCTGGTCTCTAGATAGCAGTCTCTAGACTGCTATCATAACTCACTCATGTATCTTTGTTTTCAGGAATGAATAGTAGACCTCCATCCCTCTTTCCTCAGGTGAAGACTAATTCCTCATGTAACAATAATTATAAACTTGATAGTCCTTATTGCCTGCACCCAAATCTTTTACAGTTTTACTAATTGCTTGTGAGAGAAGGGGAGGAGAAGCAAGAGAGTAAAAAACCCAAAACTGCATACTGTAATCAATATATTGGTAGAAAATGTACATGCAAGTATGATCTCTGTTTCAGTTTATTTTCTTTTCCCACTTACTTCTAATTTTTTTTTATTTATTCAACAGTATGAGATTTTCCTGTAAAATAAGTGTGACTCAAGGCCTTATGTCTTAATGGAAAAGATCCCCTCATTTTGTATGTAAGTTGGGATTTGTTTTTTCATTATATGCATCATGTGATGCCCACTTTTATTGAATTTCATTGGCAGTTTTATTGCCCTGTCACTCAGACTCAAAGAAGTTCTGCTGTTTTTACAAGAGACCTTCACCCTCACTGCCAAAAAAACTTTGCTGTAGAAGAAAACTTTCTAAGTGCATGTGTGAGCTTTACTTCTTCCACTTTGGCTGCTCAGTTTTGTTGTATGATTCTGTGACCAATTTCACTGAAACTCTTTAAGAAGTTCAACTAAACAAAATCACTTGATCTTTAACTTCCTCAAAACCCTGAAAGTTTTTGTGAACCTTTACAAAAAAGAAGTTGGTTTTCTGTGAGCAAGCCACATTTAACTGAGAGTCATTAATTGTGTCATTAACTACAGTTTTACTAATTTTCCAAGTACAAACATTGCCCATGCCTTCCCTGAATCTTTTCTAAAACCAGTGACACCACATTTACTACTCTCCACTGGCATTAAGGGACTTTTAAGAAAGCAGTGACACACAGCTGCTGTGACTCAGTTTGGAAGCCTTGAATAAATACTATTCGGTTCTGATTTGTGCTAGTGTTCATTCTGTTTGAACTACAATCTCTTCCATAACTTCCATTTCAGTCAGTTCCCTTGAGAAGTTGCCCACTAGGAAAAATTCAGCCATGAGAATCTTCTCAGTTTCTTTGTCAATGCTAATTCAATGGGTTCATTTTTCATCTGTGTTTTATCTTCTCTGAATGTTTTGGATTTTTTTTATAGCTTAATCATCAGTAAGTCTAACAGACTACTGGAAGGCTTCCTGCTACTGACTTGTTTAACAAAGATTTATTAACAGGGTTTTTTTGTTTTTTTTTTTTTAATCATCAGTTAGCTCTTTCTCCAACTCTTTTTGACCTCCTTTAATGCATTGTTTTTACCCCTAATCTGGCAGTGTTTCTTGGCATCTTATTTCATGTTACATTTTTGTTTGGACTTGAGCTCAGCTTTCTGAAGGTACGGTTCTTTTATGTAATAACATCCCTTTCCCTTCTATTTCCTCTCTTCTCTCTGAAAATTTTCTGTACTGGCAATGTTGTTTGCCCTGTATTTCAAATATGACATTCTACAGCAGCCTCCACACCATAAAGAGTTGAATTTTCTGATTTTCTTCTTAACAAGCTCTCTTATTGTTATATAGTCTCCATTGTAGCCTAGCAAATATCCAGGCAGTATCAGCATCCTAGGTGTGTAATCAGTAATACAGATCAAATACTTTTTTTTTATTTAGACACAGTAATTTCATTATGTACAACATCTGATACTTGTTTAGATATGTAGCTAATTAGTGTGATTTGATTGTAAGAACTCTTGACATCTAATAAATACTATTCCATCACCGCTATTGCCAAATCTGTCATCCTGATGTTCCAGTACAACACCAACTGACAGTATTCCACCAAGCTTCCAATATGCCTACTATATAATTTCCGCATTTGGGACCAAACATACAAAGTTTCCTTACCTAATTATTTGAAAATCTAGCATTCATGAAGAAGCATGCATAATATAATGTTGGTTCTTCTTCTGCAAACTATATCAACAGAACTGTCTTTTTATCTATTTAATTATTTTCATTCCCTGCCATGGATGTCTTTTAAGCATATCAAATTTCCATGTCTTCATCAATAATAAAAGGACCATCCTAAGGCATTTACCTCTACTTGCTGTTCCCCAATCTTCATGTAAAATATATGGAAGATAGGAACAGAGTCTTTGTAAAACTTTCTCATGTATGCAAATGAAGCAAAATAGAAAAGATCACAGAAAGTCTTCAATGTTTAAAAAAATAAGGAAATTCACAAACATATCTGAAGACTCTATTTTAGTTTTCAAGTATTTCCAAAACTATTAGAAGTATCTGTGTGTGCATGTGTGTTTATCAGTATTTCGATAACTTTACAATCATTACTGTCATGGTATAGCATAGCCTGGTTTCTAGTTAAGGAGAAATCCACCAGCTATGGAAGTGGTTTTTTTGTGAGGAGCTGCTGACAGCTTCCTCCAGACCCGACAAAACCAATCAGCTGGCTGGTTTGAATATTGACAACTCTGTTAAGCCACTAAAAAAAGTTTTGTAACCCTCTATGATCCACATTTAAGTACGAACAAAGCCCGGGAACTCTCTCTTGGTTCCGGCTCCTGGACAAGGATCGAGGGGCCCGCGCTGCCCAGCGGGGCCGGGCTGGGCCCTGCCCTGGCCCTGCTCCGGCCGGGCCGGCCCGCGGTGCGGCACAGCCGAGATCCTGCCCCCGTGGAGTTCCACCTGCAGCAGCCAGGCAAGGTGGGGGGGAGCTATGGACCCGCGGCGTGCTGCTGCTGAGTCCGGGGCAGGCCGCTGAGATCTCGGCCGCTCCTGCTCCGCTGGAGGCCTGGCGCACCCCCCCAGTGCGGCCGCCGAAATGGAATCCTGCAGCTTGACAGCTCCGGCCCTGCCCGGCAGAGATCACCGCCCGACAGCGAGAGGCAAACTCCAGCTGCAAGGCCCGGGTAGGAGGAACCCCTTCAGCGCTGTAAGATTCTCCAGAGCAGATGAAACTTGAAGACATCAATCCTCTCCCGAGTCAAAAGAAAGGAAAAGGTGAAGGCACGTGAAGAAAACACCATAGAGACACCAAAGTCAGTGGAGAAGGAAGAGCTGAAACCCAGAGAGAGGAGGAGATGCTTTAAACCTAGGAGCTGAAATTCTTTTGTAAAGCTATGGTGATGGACTAATACCCTGTCATTTCATGAAAAGCATTTTTTTGGGGTGGTAGAGCCTTCAGACTGTGACTATAAGCAAAGGCTCCTGTGCTGAAACAAGCAAATGTTGAAGTAGCTGTGATGTAATGAGAAGCTTGAACAGAGAGTGATGAAGATTCTTGCCCTCAGAGAAGAAGACCTCTGTTCCCAGAGATGAAAAGAACCTTTGCTTCTGAACGGCTCATCCTTAAAAATGGTACCCCATTGGCTGGAGATTGAACCCTCGAAAACAGTTGTGGGAAAAGCTGTAAGTCGAGGGAAGGGACTTTTCACACTGCGACCAGAGAACCATTCCCGGGCGGCTGATTCGCTGTGACATTGAAGCCACGAGAGAGCTGTTTCTTGTGGAGGAGTCACCATGGCTGGCAAAAGACACTCCTCTCCCTAAGTGTACTGAAGAAACACTATTACTGAGGTGGTAAACTGACTGAAAAATTCCAAGTTTTTTCCCTTTACATTGTCAGTGGGAAAAGAGGGAAGAAGTGGGGGGAGGAGAAATGTCCTGAAGATTGATTCTGAGTTTTTTTATTTTCTTGAGTTCTATCAGTAAAGCTTTCTTTATATACTTTAAAGTTTTGAGCCTGCTTTTGCCCTTCTTCTAATTCATATTTCACAGAAGGTAAAAGATGAGAACTAGCCCACTACAATTACTCTTTTAATAAACCATCACACATAGATTATTTAGTAGCAGTAGACCAAAATAAGAAAATTAATTTTCTAGTATCTTTGTCTATCTCTTCAAAGAGTAGTGAAGACCTTGAAGGTAAGTCTTGCAAATACTAATATTTCTGCTTTCCTTTGTTCTACTTGTGAATACTGAAGCCAGTTTTAGTGAAAATTTAAGAGGAAATCATTTCTATAGGTCTTTTCCAAAATATAATAAAAATTGGAAATATTTTAAATTGAAAAAGGCCTACTTTACTTGAATAAAACAATAAAGAAAAATGCTATGAAAACTTTTTCAAAACCATATTAATTGTTTGGTCTTAAATGACGAGCAAATGACTATACTAATGACCTTGAACAACCATTTTAATTTATAATACTATAGCAGTATAGGTCACACTGGAACACTACTACTCATCTGTCTCTTGTTTTCTAATTCACTTTTATAATAAAGCTAACATGTGACAACCCACAGATGTTAAAGCAATTTTAACAAATGTTCATGCATTTATAGTGAAAATTTCATATAGGCTGTCAAATTATATATTCAATAAGGTTTTTTAATAAAGTGTCTATCTTTATTAAATATGTATTAAAATTAATAAAGGTAAAAGATGATGCTCATCAAGAAATTAGGCTGCTTTAAGTGTGTCTGACAGGGCTCTAGAAAAGGTATCATGTACTCAGCACAGTGTTACATATATTATAACAAACATATATATGTATATATATACACACTAAAATGCATTAGGAAAACAACCACGGTTACTGAAAGAAACAGTTCATATTTCACATAGGTTCATATCCTTCAACTAATATCCCTAAGAAGTGGAAACTAAACCATATTAGCCTATGTTAAGTCCAGCTATGACACTGTTACATATCTTGCTATAACATATGATTCTTTACATGTTCCTACCATCTCTGTAAAGGCAATTATTCTGCAGTATAATAGACCAAAATGAACTTGTAAAATATTATTGGAGTAGTTGTAAATGGTACAACTGTCAGTACTGTGCTGCTAATTATGTCCAGATAGTAATGATTATTTTACCTGAGCTTATGTGGATGTTTCTAGTATGCTAATGCATTAAGCTCTTGGTTATGAAAGTCAAGATACAAAATACTGTCATGTAGAATTAACCCACACTTTAACTATACTCTAGAATTTCCTTGGCTTTTGAAACGTGATGTACAGTAGCAAAATTGTAGATTCCTCTTCTGTTGGGTCACTAATCACATTACTGCTTTAGGATATACCAAGAAAAGGGAGTTAATGCAAAGTACTTGCAAGAGAACGACTTTGCTAATACACTAATATTGATTATAAGCCTTTACAGATAGGGTACTTATGTGTCATTCAATAAATGCTTTCAATTTTTGAACACAGACACAATTGTATAATTAATAGAATATTTTAATATTGTCTTGTCCACTCTACTTTTGAAATGTTCACTAAATATTTTGTATTTGCTTGTAAAGAAAGATAGATTTTCAGATTTCAGGTTCTCTGCTGCCTGTAGCTGAGAAGATCAATATAAGAGATGAATTTTCTTCATCTGCATGAATTTTCTTATACTGCATGTAATTGTTTAACCCTAGCCAGCAAGCATCACAGAGGTTCTCTCACTTCCTCCACATTGGGATGGTAGAGAAAATCATAAGAGAAAAAATGTAAAAGCTCATAGGTTGAGATAAAGACAGTTTAATAAGTAAAGCAAAGTAAAGCAAGGAATACATTCACCACTTCCCAATGACTGGCAAGTGTTCAGCCATCTCCAGGAAATCCGAGTTCCATCATGCAACTTGGGAAGACAAACACCATCACTCCAAATGTCCCCTGTGGTTTCCTTCTTCTTCCTTAGCTTTTTATTGCTGGGTACCAGCAAACTGCTTTATAATGTATCTGAGATGTTACATATGTGAGTAACAGGTAAGTACATTATTTATTTTTAAGTATGTCATTATTATCATTGAATTCACTTTCTTTGTAAGTAGTTAGCATTTTGAAGTGTTTATGAAATATTATATGAGTCGGCTATGATTCATTATAATATCTGAAATTAATTTTATTGCCATTGCTGGCATAGGATTGAATTATGCAAACACATGGAGATACAGTTAAACATACTCACATGATTAGTTCCACTTCCCAAGTTCTGTAGATTTTTGTCCATTAATTTCATAAATCAAAGGGCTTGAAGAAACATGTCTGTGGGTAAACCTGACAGAAAATCTTGGGTCAAAAAATAAAAGCTATTAGTGTACAGCATAAAAGTGTTAAGCTTTATTTAGTCTAAAAAAGATAGGGCATAATTAATATTTATTGAAATTATTCTACAGGTAAAGAAATTTTCCACCCTTAATAGGCTCATGTAACACAAAATCTTGTTATGAACTTAAAAAGGTTTCTCCCCAGCATCCTTGAACATGGCAAATATTACCTAGGGATTTAAATTCTCCTCCCTGCAGGCAGTTTGTCCAAGACCTTCTGTAATATTCTTTAGAGGATTATAAAAACTTGCCCAAACACAGCACATGGTGCTTGCCCAATCAAACGTTGGATGAAAAATTTCATTCTGTTCTTAATGTGACTCTGTTAGAATATTAATGCAGCTTCACCTTTTGATTTGAATAAGCTAATCAGAGGAAGAGTTGTTATGCAGCTTTTCTTTGCCCAGCTCAGGCAAGTCTACATGATATTCAGTTTATTGTGGGGTTATTAGTTAATCTGCCTCTAGTGTTAATGAAAAGCCTTCCACCATCTCACACTGTTGTTCTAGTAACTCCATCTATGAATCATTATTATCAGGTGAGGCTTAAATTGCATAGAAACCTTTTTCAGATCCCTTGCTTTTGTGTGTTGCAGCTCTATTTTTTTTGGATAAAATAAGATAACGCACTGGCTTCCAAACTAAAACTGGTACAATAATTTTACCCAAGAATTTCCAAGGTATATGACGCAATAATCCCATGAGAAACTGCTGAAAACTTAGCATTCTACCACCATAGTGTGTAATTCAATATATCATATCTAATTTTTTGATGGAGAGGGTAAGTTGCTTCTAAAAATGGATAAATTTTTTGCTTTTCTTTTGTCAATTACGTGAAAAGAGGAATCTGTACAAATTCTCGTTGTCACTACCAATCAATAGAGTTTTGCAGAATTTTTTTTTCTCTCTGTCATTTTATAGGTCTTAAGTTGTCTAATGGTTTGCATACTTTCCCAGAAATATTGTTGGGATGCACTGAGAGATTTTTTAAAGCCAACAGTGCAATAGATCAGCATGACTGAGTGGTTTTATTTATGGTATTCATTGGTTCAGCATGAAACACAGCACATATTTAAATTGTATTCATTAAAGAGTTTGCACATAAAATATTTAAAGTGAGAATAGAAAGCCCTCAACAGAAGTTAAATGGCCCTAGGGGAGAAGAACTATTGCTTGAAATTATGCAACCTATCAATCTTAAAAATAACCATGCTCTAGAAGAAGACAGTGTGTCTATCAAACAAATTTCTATAAGGTGTATTAAAAAGCAAAACAGTTCCACTCCTAAATATATTATTTATTGGACACTGATAGCTTGTTTAGAAAAAAAAATACTAACATAAAAGGCACATTTGTAGTTCTTTCCTTTCTTGACCTGCCCCACCTTACTGAATTCATACATCGCATTTTTTACTTTTAGAACACATATTCCTCCCTGTTTCCCCTCTTTAGAATCCTAGTAGATATTATTCATTCTTATAATTTGTAATGAATGCTGATCAACATACACGCACAGGATAGTCACTTCTTTAATCTGTCTACCTTTTTTGGTATTTCCTATTAGTAAATTACTTGGAAAGAGTTGATGAGGACCTGTTATTTTTATTCCTACCTGTCCCTAAAGCATGGAGATTCAAGAAGAATTCAGAACTTTGAAAAATCTGTAAATGTAAGTTACTGTAAATTCTCATTAATAAGGAAAAAATATAATTTGAGTTACTGAAAACAAAATCTATGAATGTTAATAACAAATGAAATTATTATTCCTTCTCTGTTTGTTTGTTTTCAATTGTCCATTTTTTCACCTGATGAACAATATCTGTCAGAAAATTGTAGCTAAAATTTTCTATGCAAGGCCCTTGCTGACTAATTGTAAGCATTTGTGAAATGCTTTGCTAAGAGGATTATATATCTGTATTATTAATTTGGCAAGTCATTTCTTGAGAGTAGAATTTTAATGCAAATGAAACAGGATTAATTTAGTGGCAGAATTATGCAAAAATCTGCAATATACTAAAAAACTCCATTGTCAAATATATTTGGTATGTCAGTATAGAAAATTTTAACAAGAATACTTTGCTTTATAGTCTAGGGGAGAGTGGCAGACTTGAAAGAAATGGAGGAAAAGGTAAGGTTAAGATTTCACATTTACTAGCATATATTGTAAGTAACTTTATTGAACTTAAAAGGACTAAGAGGGAAGTCTGAATTCAGGAAGAAGACTATAAACAGACAAAATATTAATAGAAAATTGGAAAAAATTAAGAGGTTTCTTTATCCCATTTTTAAGTTGGTAGATATGTTTTGCTATTTCCTAAGGAAAGAAACCCCCAAACCAGGGCATATCAATCCAAAATCCATCATGTTTCCAAGTATCAACAATTCAGGACCTTAGAAATAAAATGGATGACCTGCCTTTTAAGTACAGTATTTTCAGAAGTTGTGCCTGTTGCTCTTTACTTTCATTGTGAAAGGAAACTAAATCCTTCACCAGGGTTTGATTTACAAAGTCTGAAGAGGGCCTGCTTACTGCCTCCAAAGGGCCTTGCAAAGCTGAAGGTATTCATCTCCAGTTGTCCCCAACATTTTCCCCACCGTTTTTTCTCACACTAATAAAGGGTCTATTTTCTTAACATCAGACTGAGCAAAGCAAAGGTTAAGCGTATTTTCTGAAAATACTCTAAGAAAGTTATGACAAATTGATGACAGTTGGTTATAAGAATACATTTTTGGCAGAATCTACCAAATGCCACTATTAATTGGCTGAAAACTAGTGTTGCCTTAAGGGTATCTAGGTATTTCTAGTTATATGAACATAGACAATGTGTGTGAATGCTCTATGAGAAAATAAACTGACTATTTTTTTGGGAGGACTAAATGCTTGCACAGGTTGCTACCTAGTGCCCAAATGTGCAATCTGACAGCATCACTAACCCATGTGGCTATTCTATACTGTGAGAAATATTTTATATTTTTTCCTGGGTGCTAGAATTTTTTTTATTTTTTTTTTTTACTTTATTTCAGTGTGTTTCATTGTATTGCATGTTCACAGAAATTCTTAGGAAAAGGAGTATCCTTAAAGAAGTCCTATTCCTGCCTTTGCTCCCAAAACCACAATCGAGGTATCTTCAACATTCATATGATTCTCATAGCAATAGTGCTTGTATCCTCCATTGCACTGTTCATAGCAGTTATCAAAAAAAAAAAATTTCTATGTCTGTTTTCTGCCTTACTATTCTGCTTCAATAAACATTCTTAGATGAAGTCTCCTCATGCTGCAGCAGAAACAACTGTTACCTCTTTTTTTCCTCCTGTGTAAGAAGATGATAACATCAGCATTTATCTCAGGTGATAAACTTTGTGTTGTTTTTAATGTCTGTGTAGATACAACCTCGTCTCAGATACAGTCTGGACAATCCCTACATATTTTGCATTAAGCACCAAACTACAAGCAATCTTTCTTCCCAGTTCTCCTCTTTGACTAGCACAACAAAACAAGGTGCATACTATAGTTTGATCCTGTGTACAGTTCTGCTACTGTTGACACAAATGCTTCTCTAGAATTAGTTTATTCTACTTATTTAAGAAACTGATTCCTTATATTTTAAATTAATCAGATAAGTAATTGTCTTTTTGGTCTGTAATATCACAGTATGATTTACATATGCTCTTTATGACTTCTGCATCTTAAAAGTATGACTTTTATACACCTATTAATAATTATTTAAACTCCTTTTATTATTTATCATCCCTTTGTTCAATTGAATTTTATCACATGCAAGTCAGGAGTAAGAATGTAAGTACTGTGTTGCCAAACATATATTAAATAAATAGTACATACAGCTAATAACATGAATGTGATCTCAGAAAAGTACAATAGATCAATCCCCCAATACAATTAACAGTTGAAGACATAAATGTTCAGTAGAACACCTGTAAAAGTCACACATGATAAAACAATATCTAATATGTTGTTCATAAAATATTGTATTTCACAATGTTGGACAGGAAAGATACATAATTTTAAAATAAGAAGTAGGCAATGATGTGCACAATATGGAGAAAAAATTACAGGAGTTAGAGCATTAGAATGCCAGTAAACATAAAGGTGGTCTTCATGATAATATATTGAATACTTCTGTAGATTATTCCTGAAAGACAATGTCTTTCCAATGTCCTGGAAGAAGCTTTATGTGATCAGGTTTTTTGCAACTAAAATTGTCCTAATGCATTCCTCTGACTTCTTATCTGTCATTACCCCCCAGGCTCACAAAGCTTTCCAGCCATGCAATCCTTTGTATTACTTTAATCTTCTTTTCTATCTCACATGTCACCACCATTTGTTAGATCTTGTATTTTTTCCTTCCATATCCATGTAAGCTGCTTGTTTGTCCACTCCAGAACCAAAAGATCCATCCAAGCACTTTTTAGCTTTTTTGTCATGATTGTTTTAGTCTCCTCCTAGCTGAACTCCCTTCTTTCAGTCTGTTAAAAATGTCACTGGCAAAGTTACTCTTTGACTGCTGTTTTGATCAGATTTGGCTTTTTCTCAAACTCTCACCACCGTTTCCACACAGAATATGTCATGTTCAGATTCTTAATTTTATAGTTTTCAGTCTTTGAGTAATTTGTAGTTTTGGCCTATTTCTTCAGCATTACTTGTCTTCTCTTGTTACTTCTTCTGTAACTGCAAGTACCACCTGCCTCTCTTTACCTTCAGATTTAATCCTTTGCCTTCTCCTTTGCTGCTCATCCTGCTTTTAGTTGATCTGCTAAGATTTAAAACTTTTCTTTTAAATTGCTCCTTCAAATAAAATGTACATACGCAAAATCTTCTTTCAGAGAAATTCTGGGTGTTACTACTAATCAAATATAACAAAGGATGACTAACCTGACATCTGTCTAAGATGAAGTGACTAGAGGATGAGGAGAGAGTGGTGGATGTTGTTTATCTTGACTTCAGCAAGGCTGTTGACACCATCTTCCATAACTTCCTGACAGACAAATAGTGAAATTAGTTCTAGATAAATGGTAAGGGAGGCCGATTGAAAAATGGCTCAACTGCTGGGCTCAGAGGGCTGTGATCAGTGACACAATGTCTCTCAGTAGGCTACTCTCTAGTCAAGTGCTCCAGAGGCTGCCACTGAAGCCCATACTGTTTAACATCTTAATAATGACCTGGAAAATGGGACAGAGCAAAACTTCATCAAGAATGCAGATCATACAAAACTAGTGGAATGGATGATAGACCAGATGGATGTGCTACCATTCAGAAGGATCAGGATAAGTTGGAGAAATGGACTGAAGAGAACTCATTCTGTCCAACAAAGGAGAAGGCCGAGTCTTGCACCTGAGAAGGAGTAACCCAGGCATTGGTATATGCTGGGGGATGACCAGCTGGAAAACAGCTTTCCAGATGAGGATCCGAGGGTCCTGATGCTATTGCAAAGAAGGCCAATGACTACATTATGCAGATGTGGTGGGTTGAGCTTGTCTGCCTGCCAGGTACCTACCAAGCTGCTCTATCACTCTCCTTACTCAATGGGACCAGGAGAGGAAATACAGGGGGGAAATGAAAAAGCACGTGGATCGATATAGTGACAGGGAGATCACTCACTAATTCCTGTCACAGAAAAAACACACTCAAATTGGGGAAATAACTGAAATAAGACAGAATTAAAACACCATCCCCCCACTCCTCCCTTCTCTCCAGGCTCAAATTTACTCCTAATTCTTCTACCTCCTTCCCCTCAGCGGTGCAGGGAGATGAGGAACAGGGACTATGTCAGTTCTGCTGGCTGTTTCTCTTTCCTGCTTTAGTGTACGTCCCTCCTATAGGAAACAGTCCTTAGGGAGCATCTTTAATGCCACTCCTTCCCATTGGCTGTAGTTCCTCAAGAGCTGCTGAAGCATGGGTCCTTTGCATGGGTTACATTCCTTCAGGAATGGACAGCTCCAGCACTAGCAGATTGCAGAGGGCCATGATCTGTCAAATGTTAAATATTTCCAAGGATAGAGATTTCAGGACCTCTCTGGGCAACCTATTCCAGTGTTTGATCAATATATTTTTTTCTTATCAAAATAGAATGCCTTATCCTTCCTTTTGGTCCCATTGCCACTTTTCCCTGACATGCAACACCACTGAGAAGATTCTGATGCTACCTTCTTAAACCTTTCCTGTCAGATATACAAACACAACAAGAAGATTCTTCCTGAGCCTTCTCTTATGTAGGCTGAATAGTCCCATCTCACTCAGTCTTTCCTCATATGATTCTCCTTCCACTGGCTCTTTCCAACTTCAACCATTCTGTGTGCTTCTGTGAGAAATTTACTCCCATATTTGTTCCCACACCTTCTTCATTCGGCTTTTTATTTAGTGTGCTATTCTTTCTCTCTCCTCTGTCTAACTATTCAGAGTTTAAATGTTATTTTGTAAGTAGAAAGAATAGGAACTAGATTCCTAGGTAGCTGATTTTGAAAGAATTGTTTCATATCCTTAAAATCTAAACTCTCAATGTCTTATGATTGCTATATCAGTTAATAATAACAGTAATTCTTCCTGGCAAGAGCGAACAAGCCATGATGTTGGCTTCTGTTTCTTCCCTAGGCTTTTCTGGCACAACAGTAGTTTCTAACAGTCAAGCAATCAGGCATTCGTAAAACTGTGGGGCATTTGTTAAACTTTAGCCTCCTTGCCATTATATTTGCAAATTTGTAAATCTTTGGTGTTTTTGCCAATAACAGCTGATAAGTTGTTGCAGTTTTAAATGAACAGTCCTCAGATCTGATTCTGCTTTTAACCTAAACAGCAAATCTTCCTGAGTAACTTAGGTCTAGCCTGAGCTGCCTGGTGCTATGACCTACAGGGAAGAATATAACGCCTCTAAAAGTCATTTTCATAGACCTGTTAGATTCAATAGCAGAACCTCCTCCCCAAATGTTAAAAATAGAATAGAATAATTATAATTTTCACATAGGCTGTAAAAATATTTGGGCTTTATGGAACTCCCCTACGGTTCTTCATCTTGTCTTGCAGTGGTAAGAGAAAAACAAGAAGGCAAAAGAGCAGTTCTCTCTTACCTCCTGGACCTTTAGGCCAACTGAAACTTGTAGTTCTGACTGAAGCAGAACAGCAGAACAACTCCTGAGATATTCACCCCAGCATACCCAAGAACTTCTGGTGACTCTAATTTTTCATACTAGGAAATTAAGCACTGAAATTGAATGAGGTAATATATTTCAAATTTTAGTTGAATTCTACAGCACCATAAAAGTAAGGAGAAGGTGTTTACTCAGATAGTACTGTGACAAAGCAATAGATAATAATAATTTTTTTATATGTAGGCAGTCAGGAAAAATATATGCAGGTTAACTGCTCAGTTCATAATATCTTAATTCCAACTTGGACTTGGTCCTCTTTGGACTCTTTCCCTTATGCAGCTGATTATTACTCTGCCAGCAATGAAACCACAGAGACAGATTTTCCTTGTAAAATAATATTATAACTATTTCACATTTAATTATCCATTTTTGTTGGTCTGTAACATCTAATTTTGTATATTCTTCAAGAAGTATGAGACTACCCATACTTCAATAGGTGAGGTGATTTCTTTCACAATGAGCTATGTAACTGGCAAGTGAAAATTTTAATCAGGTTTCTTAACCTGTGTTTTTCACTCCTTACTTCATCAGATTACAGTCATAAACATGAAAAAGTATTTTAACTATGTAAAAAATTTTATGTGTGTATCTCAATTGATGGTTAAGTCTCTTGAACTGTAAAACATATCACTTCATTTTTATATATACCAGTCTTAAAAAAGTTGTGTAATATTTCCCCCAATGCAAATAAAGACCAAAATAAAATGGCCATAGTACCTCAAAATCAGTGGGCCTTATGCAGAATAAAAGAGCTAAGTTTATATTAGTGTGAAGGGACCTTTGTCTTATGACTTCTATGAAGAATTATAAAAGCTACTTCAATTTCTAGGCCTCCAGCTGCACATCTTAACTCTTTATTCTCTGATTTGTTATGAAAAACTAGACATAATTATGGGATGTGCTGTATTTTCACACTCACACACATACACACACACACACAAACCCCAACACTCCCTCCCCAACCTCAAAAGTACAAAATTATTTCACTTATAACACAAATTTTTATTTCATTTTTAAATTTTACTCAATCAATAAACTGAAAACAAAATACAGACTTTTTCCCAAATATGTGTTTGATGGACAGGTATCTGAAATATTTTGTTCTCATGACAATATATACAGATAGGAAAGACAACAGCCTTACAAGCACAGAGATAATCCCTCTGAGAATTACATCACCATGGATAAATATTTTTCTTTAATCACATAATGGAGATATGAACAGGTCTGCTTATACAGGATCATTTGCTGTACAAAGGCAGGGCTTTATAAAAACAAACAAACAACCCCCACCATGTAGGCCAGGTGTAAATGCAGTGGTCTCATTTGGAGAGGCCCCGAGCATTTGGCTTCTTCCTCTCAAATGAGCCAGCGCCAACCTTTACAGAAGCCATACTGCTTGGTGCCTAATTTTAGGCACATACATGAGAACATTGTCTTTCATAGTTTCAAGTAACTAAACGCAGGCTGAACTTCTAACCTTTTTTGCTCTGGCAGCTATAATGAGCATAGAAATGACACTGTGATGCTGGAGCACAGATATAGGCACGAAATCGGACTATTTGTTAGAGTTAGGCAGCACGACAAAGAAGGTTAAAATAGAATTGTGTGTTCATCTAGTGATCATGTTTACAGCTGATATTTATTCCTCTTTTAGATCAAAGCAATGTTGCAAGACCAAGACAAAAGCCTGAAATATTTTCAGGAATACAGTGCGTGTTTTTCAAAAGGAGGACTGTGAAAGTAGACAAGAATAGTAACATTTTCCACATCTTTAGATTTATTTGCGATATTTTTAGGCATTAAGCTAAAAATCAATACTTTCAGAAGAGCAGTATTTTATAGGAATGATATATCAATAAAGAATTACTATTACTGTGAAGAAAAAAAGTGCTCAGGTAAAGATCATAGAATGAGGTGAGGAGGGGATGCTCCTGTCCTAAATGAGGGGTTTAATATCATAAGGAACATAAAGTTTAACTTTTTCAGTCTAAAGTAAAGATAATTTCGCACAAAAGATTTCTCATGATACCACTCAAAAATCACTTCTCAGTAGCATCATATACGCTTCTACATGTGTCTAAAATAAATGAGAATATGATAATTTTTTCTTTTATTTTCCTGTTTTCCACCTTTTTTTTTCTCAAATTCTGTATTACATCATCTTTCTGATTATTTAGGTTTTCAATTTTTTTTTTTTAATTTGTTTGTAACTTCTATGACTGGCACCTCTTACAAAATATGTTGATGATAATCTGTTTTGATCAGACATTTATTACCTGTGATATATTTCTATGCCCCAGGTAGATTAGAATCATATTCATCATGCAGTTTCAGAATTGTGATGCTTGCAATTATGAGACAGGTCTTGATTTTACTCTATGCTCCGAGTTTAGCTTTCAGCATTTATGAAAGTGATCTTCACATGAAAGTATGTGGAAAACTCCTATGCAGAAATTCAGCATTGGAAACTTTGCTAACATATATAGAAAAAGAATTGTGGAAAGATCAAATGTTCTGATTTTTATTTTTAGCTTTCCTATTTAACTGATAATGAGCTGTAGACATTTTAACATGACAATTTATTCCAAAAGAATATTTCAAAAGAGCTACTGTCACACAGAGACAGCTTACCAAAACATTAATAAAAAAGTTTTATTGACTTGGGCTCACATTGGCATCTTTTTAAAATTCTATGAAATTGAAACAGAGTGAAATCAAAATTCTTGTCTACAAAAAAACCCTTATGTTGAAGCTACTTGTGTTGTTTATCCTTACACAGGGAATAAAAACTTTTATCAAAATCAATTCAGACTAAACCAATGTCTGAGGGAAAAGAATGGCTATCACTGTCCTACACATACATAGTGTCACTTAGAGCTGCTGAGTATTAGGGGAATAAAAATGCTTAGATAATGTTAATTTTGTAGGGCATCAAGATTTTTCAGCTTGCCTCAGGCAGGAAAAAGCCATTCCATAACAGATTTTTAAATTTCTCTCTTACAGGGGTAAAAACAGCTTTCCACTGCATTTAAATTTACTCTCCCTAGTGCAGAGGTGACTATTTAATTTTGATAACTGTTCTGAAAAACTCCATGAAAATATTAAAAATCTTACCATGAACCTAAGTTCTCTTAATAAGAATACTTACGAGAATATGTTTCTATAGAGAATCAGAAAGTATCTGCATATATAATATTATTTTATTTCAGATAATATAATTTATCATGTTTAAGATAATATTTTAGTAAATTTTTATTGCATGAAAAAGTAAGCCCTTACTATAGTTAATCTGTGAAGCCAAAATAACGTCTTATGTCACAGCATGTGCCTCTCACTAATAATAAATATAAAAAAATTGTCATGTTTATAACCGGTCACTGCATGAGTTTTCAACCTGTCAAACAAAATGCAGGCTTTCAAGAAACACTGAAGAAGTGGTGAGTGTTAGTTTCTTTCTAGGTTTTAAAGCTGTCTCTATCACCCTCATTAATAACTAGACATTAAGCCATTTCATTAAGTTGAATAGTGGCTGTGGTGAGTTCTGTGAAATCTAACATACAGGTGTAATGACATTGTTCAAAAAATGTCATGCCTGTATGAAGAGAGTTGCATATAGGTGAGCATAAGTTAAGAATGTCCCATTTGCAAACATTTTTAATACAAATTATTTTCTGTAACACCCATCATTCAGATTTAGATCTACATTCAAACAGTGCATTATAACATGTCCTTCAAATGACATACTGGAGCTGTTCAACATAAATAATAACAAC